>CAJQUW010007361.1:0-310224 GCA_907163375.1 Prostheceraeus crozeri | reverse complement strand
GAAACACTTGTTGGCAGTGATCGTATTGGTAATAAAGATAAGACAAAACGATGTCATTAGTTGCGAGGCCTTTCGCCGATTCTTTTCGGGCAACACTTCGGAACGCGTACAATAAAAGAAAAATCAAGTCATTATATACAGTTAAAATGAAAGAAAGGACGGAGTTGAAGTCACTGCCACGGAAGAGCGAGCGTTAATACAGTTTGCTTCTGGACACATAAAACCGGCCGCAATGATGCTATCATTGTCGCTTCGAGAAATGGTAGCAACATTGGGTGGCGAGCGCGAACCAGCTGCTTGAAGTAGGAGATCTTCTCGTTGGCGCGATCGAACGATGTACACGTCATCGTGTGACGCGTGACCGCGCTTGTCGGTGCTGCTGAAGATCGCCTGCACTTGTCCTTCATCAGCCATTGTGGAAGGTGTTCATCAGCTCGCTTGGCCAACCACCTCTCCGTGCGTCCGACGTAACTGTCACCACAGTTACATGTGTATTGTAAACGATGTCGGAGGCACAGGTCGGCGGCAGCGAATCCTTGAGGGGGCGAGCTGGAATCTTGGTGGTGGAGAAGACGATCTTCGGCTCGATGGCATAGAACGCCAGAGCTGTTGCAGCACGACTCTCATTCTCACTTCGCTTGAGAACTGTTCTCCCAAATACGGAACCATCAGGTAAGCTGGCTTCTTTTCAGGTCCAGTAACAGCTTCTCTTTGTCTTTGCAGACTGTACTTTTCGATGAATGAAGATGGATAGCCATTATCGCGTAAAGTTTCAAAGAGAAACTTTATTTCAGCATTGAGATGCTCGGAGCTGCAGATCCGTCTCGCACGATCGAAAAGATTTTTTACTAAATTTCTTTTGTAAGAAGTAGAAACAAAGCTAAAGAAATGAAGGTAAAGACCCGTCCACGTCGGTTTTCTATGAATACAGGTCGATAAAAGAATTGTCGTTGTTTTTTATGACTAACACATCCAGAAAGGGAAGTTTTCCGGCCTCAGCCGATTCTTTAGTAAAATGAAGATTAGGATGAACGCTATTTATCATGGAGGCGAATTTAGTGATGTGATTTTTCATCATTAAAGACAACAAATGTGTCATCTACGTAGCGAAAATAGTGCATCGGGCTATAGCACTGACTATTTATGAAAAGATGATTTTCAGCATAACCCATAAAAATGTCAGCTAAGCAGGGACCGAGAGGGCTACCCATGGCGACGCCATCTTTTGAAAATATAATTTGTTGTTGAATTTGAATTGGATTTTACTACTGCACAAAAGAATGAGGGACTTAGCTTTTTAATATCTAGTCTAATGTCAATGTTATATTTGTGTTTAATAACTTCCATGAATTCAACGGTTTCCACCAGAGGCACGTTGGTAAAGAGTGATGTGACATCAAACGAACAAAATATTTTGCCACTTAAATCTATAGAGCGAATGCGATTGATAAAATCAAACGAATCTTTTAGAGTATGATTGCATACTGCTTCACGAAAGGGCGCGAGGATATCAACGAGCCACCTAGCTAATTTGTGATATGGCGAATTAACCATACTAAGAATAGGGCCGTAACGGTATCCCTTCTTTATGAAGCTTAGGGAGCCCATACATCCGGGGTATGACGGTGCCACGACTTTTCAATATGTTGGACTCCGCATTAGTGATTATTTGATTCCTAGTTAGTTCTGAAATGGCTTCGTTAATTTGTTTTTCGATTTTAGGTGTCAGGTCGATCCCGAAATTATCGACTTCGGAATTTATTAGAATCATTCAAAATGTCTTGCATCTTCTCAACATAGTCGGACTTGTTCATTAAGACGACTGCATTTCCTTTGTCGGGACTAGCGATGACAAGATCCTTATTTTGCTTTAGTGATTTTAGGGCGTTCATCTGATTTTTATCTATAGGACTTTTAATGAAGCGTCTTTTAGAAAAATCCTTAGCAGTGGAAACTAACTCAGCTTTTAGTTTTGGAAGATGCTCTTCTACTGCACTGGTGGACTGGAGTTGGTGAAAATAACTTTCAAATTCGGCATCCACACTCGGTTGGTGGGGCTTAGACGGAATGCTGAATTTTAGGCCACGACTTAGAGCCTGGGTTTCAACTTTATTTAAATTATGAGACGAAAGATTAATTATATGCTTATTCAAAGGAGAAGGATAGGATTTATCTTCAATCCAAGGTATGGAATTTTTATACTTATAACTCAAAGAAATGCTGACTTTTTTGCGGCAATTGTTGACCGCTTGAGTACTAAGCTTAGAGAATTTAATAAGCGATACGAGATCGAGCAGGTAGACAACGTGCTTGTGTTCAGTAAGAAAGCGAATTTGGCTTTCCATCTTCATTCGGAGGTCGTCAAGTTCAGCCTGCAGGTAACGCTGACAAGTGTTGGCAGTGCTTTGGAGGCCCCCGTAAGCGACCTTGCGCTGCACGTCAGGGAGGTACAAGAGATTCGTCCAAACACCGTTCGTAGAATTGCTCTTGGAGTCGCCATTTTGCCAAGCGGCAACGCGCCATCAAAACTTTATCCAAAGTTTTGGCGCATGATGGTGAAATGGCCTTTAGTCGGTTGAAACACTTGTTGGCCGTGATCGTATTGGTAATAAAGATAAGACAAAACGATGTCATTAGTTGCGAGGCCTTTCGCCGATTCTTTTCGGGCAACACTTCGGAACGCGTACAATAAAAGAAAAATCAAGTCATTATATACAGTTAAAATGAAAGAAAGGACGGAGTTGAAGTCACTGCCACGGAAGAGCGAGCGTTAATACAGTTTGCTTCTGGACACATAAAACCGGCCGCAATGATGCTATCATTGTCGCTTCGAGAAATGGTAGCAACATTGGGTGGCGAGCGCGAACCAGCTGCTTGAAGTAGGAGATCTTCTCGTTGGCGCGATCGAACGATGTACACGTCATCGTGTGACGCGTGACCGCGCTTGTCGGTGCTGCTGAAGATCGCCTGCACTTGTCCTTCATCAGCCATTGTGGAAGGTGTTCATCAGCTCGCTTGGCCAACCACCTCTCCGTGCGTCCGACGTAACTGTCACCACATTTACATGTGAATTGGTAAACGATGTCGGAGGCACAGGTCGGCGGCAGCGAATCCTTGAGGGGGCGAGCTGGAATCTTGGTGGTGGAGAAGACGATCTTCGGCTCGATGGCATAGAACGCCAGAGCTGTTGCAGCACGGACTCTCATTCTCACTTCGCTTGAGAACTGTTCTCCCAAATACGGAACCATCAGGTAAGCTGGCTTCTTTTCAGGTCCAGTAACAGCTTCTCTTTGTCTTTGCAGACTGTACTTTTCGATGAATGAAGATGGATAGCCATTATCGCGTAAAGTTTCAAAGAGAAACTTTATTTCAGCATTGAGATGCTCGGAGCTGCAGATCCGTCTCGCACGATCGAAAAGATTTTTTACTAAATTTCTTTTGTAAGAAGTAGAAACAAAGCTAAAGAAATGAAGGTAAAGACCCGTCCACGTGGTTTTCTATGAATACAGGTCGATAAAGAATTGTCGTTGTTTTTTATGACTAACACATCCAGAAAGGGAAGTTTTCCGGCCTCAACCGATTCTTTAGTAAAATGAAGATTAGGATGAACGCTATTTATCATGGAGGCGAATTTAGTGATGTGATTTTCATCATTAAAGACAACAAATGTGTCATCTACGTAGCGAAAATAGTGCATCGGGCTATAGCACTGACTATTTTTGAAAAGATGATTTTCAGCATAACCCATAAAAATGTCAGCTAAGCAGGGACCGAGAGGGCTACCCATGGCGACGCCATCTTTTTGAAAATATAATTTGTTGTTGAATTTGAATTGGATTTTACTACTGCACAAAAGAATGAGGGACTTCAGCTTTTTAATATCTAGTCTAATGTCAATGTTATATTTGTGTTTAATAACTTCTATGAATTCAACGGTTTCCACCAGAGGCACGTTGGTAAAGAGTGATGTGACATCAAACGAACAAAATATTTTGCCACTTAAATCAATAGAGCGAATGCGATTGATAAAATCAAACGAATCTTTTAGAGTATGATTGCATACTGCTTCACGAAAGGGCGCGAGGATATCAACGAGCCACCTAGCTAATTTGTGATATGGCGAATTAACCATACTAAGAATAGGGCGTAACGGTATCCCTTCTTTATGAAGCTTAGGGAGCCCATACATCCGGGGTATGACGGTGCCACGACTTTTCAATATGTTGGACTCCGCATTAGTGATTATTTGATTCCTAGTTAGTTCTGAAATGGCTTCGTTAATTTGTTTTTCGATTTTAGGTGTCAGGTCGATCCCGAAATTATCGACTTCGAATTTATTAGAATCATTCAAAATGTCTTGCATCTTCTCAACATAGTCGGACTTGTTCATTAAGACGACTGCATTTCCTTTGTCGGGACTAGCGATGACAAGATCCTTATTTTGCTTTAGTGATTTTAGGGCGTTCATCTGATTTTTATCTATAGGACTTTTAATGAAGCGTCTTTTAGAAAAATCCTTAGCAGTGGAAACTAACTCAGCTTTTAGTTTTGGAAGATGCTCTTCTACTGCACTGGTGGACTGGAGTTGGTGAAAATAACTTTCAAATTCGGCATCCACACTCGGTTGGTGGGGCTTAGACGGAATGCTGAATTTTAGGCCACGACTTAGAGCCTGGGTTTCAACTTTATTTAAATTATGAGACGAAAGATTAATTATATGCTTATTCAAAGGAGAAGGATAGGATTTATCTTCAATCCAAGGTATGGAATTTTTATACTTATAACTCAAAGAAATGCTGACTTTTTTGCGGCAATTGTTGACCGCTTGAGTACTAAGCTTAGAGAATTTAATAAGCGATACGAGATCGAGCAGGTAGACAACGTGCTTGTGTTCAGTAAGAAAGCGAATTTGGCTTTCCATCTTCATTCGGAGGTCGTCAAGTTCAGCCTGCAGGTAACGCTGACAAGTGTTGGCAGTGCTTTGGAGGCCCCCGTAAGCGACCTTGCGCTGCACGTCAGGAGGTACAAGAGATTCGTCCAAACACCGTTCGTAGAATTGCTCTTGGAGTCGCCATTTTGCCAAGCGGCAACGCGCCGTCAAAACTTTATCCAAAGTTTTGGCGCATGATGGTGAAATGGCCTTTAGTCGGTTGAAACACTTGTTGGCCGTGATCGTATTGGTAATAAAGATAAGACAAAACGATGTCATTAGTTGCGAGGCCTTTCGCCGATTCTTTTCGGGCAACACTTCGGAACGCGTACAATAAAAGAAAAATCAAGTCATTATATACAGTTAAAATGAAAGAAAGGACGGAGTTGAAGTCACTGCCACGGAAGAGCGAGCGTTAATACAGTTTGCTTCTGGACACATAAAACCGGCCGCAATGATGCTATCATTGTCGCTTCGAGAAATGGTAGCAACATTGGGTGGCGAGCGCGAACCAGCTGCTTGAAGTAGGAGATCTTCTCGTTGGCGCGATCGAACGATGTACACGTCATCGTGTGACGCGTGACCGCGCTTGTCGGTGCTGCTGAAGATCGCCTGCACTTGTCCTTCATCAGCCATTGTGGAAGGTGTTCATCAGCTCGCTTGGCCAACCACCTCTCCGTGCGTCCGACGTAACTGTCACCACAGTTACATGTGAATTGGTAAACGATGTCGGAGGCACAGGTCGGCGGCAGCGAATCCTTGAGGGGGCGAGCTGGAATCTTGGTGGTGGAGAAGACGATCTTCGGCTCGATGGCATAGAACGCCAGAGCTGTTGCAGCACGGACTCTCATTCTCACTTCGCTTGAGAACTGTTCTCCCAAATACGGAACCATCAGGTAAGCTGGCTTCTTTTCAGGTCCAGTAACAGCTTCTCTTTGTCTTTGCAGACTGTACTTTTCGATGAATGAAGATGGATAGCCATTATCGCGTAAAGTTTCAAAGAGAAACTTTATTTCAGCATTGAGATGCTCGGAGCTGCAGATCCGTCTCGCACGATCGAAAAGATTTTTTACTAAATTTCTTTTGTAAGAAGTAGAAACAAAGCTAAATACTAAAAAATACACTAAATATATAACATTGTAACATATAACATTATAATACTAAATATAAAAAAATACTAAAAACTAAGCTTAGTACTCAAGCGGTCAACAATTGCCGCAAAAAAGTCAGCATTTCTTTGAGTTATAAGTATAAAAATTCCATACCTTGGATTGAAGATAAATCCTATCCTTCTCCTTTGAATAAGCATATAATTAATCTTTCGTCTCATAATTTAAATAAAGTTGAAACCCAGGCTCTAAGTCGTGGCCTAAAATTCAGCATTCCGTCTAAGCCCCACCAACCGAGTGTGGATGCCGAATTTGAAAGTTATTTTCACCAACTCCAGTCCACCAGTGCAGTAGAAGAGCATCTTCCAAAACTAAAAGCTGAGTTAGTTTCCACTGCTAAGGATTTTTCTAAAAGACGCTTCATTAAAAGTCCTATAGATAAAAATCAGATGAACGCCCTAAAATCACTAAAGCAAAATAAGGATCTTGTCATCGCTAGTCCCGACAAAGGAAATGCAGTCGTCTTAATGAACAAGTCCGACTATGTTGAGAAGATGCAAGACATTTTGAATGATTCTAATAAATTCGAAGTCGATAATTTCGGGATCGACCTGACACCTAAAATCGAAAAAACAAATTAACGAAGCCATTTCAGAACTAACTAGGAATCAAATAATCACTAATGCGGAGTCCAACATATTGAAAAGTCGTGGCACCGTCATACCCCGGATGTATGGGCTCCCTAAGCTTCATAAAGAAGGGATACCGTTACGCCCTATTCTTAGTATGGTTAATTCGCCATATCACAAATTAGCTAGGTGGCTCGTTGATATCCTCGCGCCCTTTCGTGAAGCAGTATGCAATCATACTCTAAAAGATTCGTTTGATTTTATCAATCGCATTCGCTCTATAGATTTAAGTGGCAAAATATTTTGTTCGTTTGATGTCACATCACTCTTTACCAACGTGCCTCTGGTGGAAACCGTTGAATTCATAGAAGTTATTAAACACAAATATAACATTGACATTAGACTAGATATTAAAAAGCTGAAGTCCCTCATTCTTTTGTGCAGTAGTAAAATCCAATTCAAATTCAACAACAAATTATATTTTCAAAAAGATGGCGTCGCCATGGGTAGCCCTCTCGGTCCCTGCTTAGTGACATTTTTATGGGTTATGCTGAAAATCATCTTTTCAAAAATAGTCAGTGCTATAGCCCGATGCACTATTTTCGCTACGTAGATGACACATTTGTTGTCTTTAATGATGAAAATCACATCACTAAATTCGCCTCCATGATAAATAGCGTTCATCCTAATCTTCATTTTACTAAAGAATCGGCTGAGGCCGGAAAACTTCCCTTTCTGGATGTGTTAGTCATAAAAAACAACGACAATTCTTTATCGACCTGTATTCATAGAAAACCGACGTGGACGGGTCTTTACCTTCATTTCTTTAGCTTTGTTTCTACTTCTTACAAAAGAAATTTAGTAAAAAATCTTTTCGATCGTGCGAGACGGATCTGCAGCTCCGAGCATCTCAATGCTGAAATAAAGTTTCTCTTTGAAACTTTACGCGATAATGGCTATCCATCTTCATTCATCGAAAAGTACAGTCTGCAAAGACAAAGAGAAGCTGTTAGTGGACCTGAAAAGAAGCCAGCTTACCTGATGGTTCCGTATTTGGGAGAACAGTTCTCAAGCGAAGTGAGAATGAGAGTCCGTGCTGCAACAGCTCTGGCGTTCTATGCCATCGAGCCGAAGATCGTCTTCTCCACCACCAAGATTCCAGCTCGCCCCCTCAAGGATTCGCTGCCGCCGACCTGTGCCTCCGACATCGTTTACCAATTCACATGTAACTGTGGTGACAGTTACGTCGGACGCACGGAGAGGTGGTTGGCCAAGCGAGCTGATGAACACCTTCCACAATGGCTGATGAAGGACAAGTGCAGGCGATCTTCAGCAGCACCGACAAGCGCGGTCACGCGTCACACGATGACGTGTACATCGTTCGATCGCGCCAACGAGAAGATCTCCTACTTCAAGCAGCTGGTTCGCGCTCGCCACCCAATGTTGCTACCATTTCTCGAAGCGACAATGATAGCATCATTGCGGCCGGTTTTATGTGTCCAGAAGCAAACTGTATTAACGCTCGCTCTTCCGTGGCAGTGACTTCAACTCCGTCCTTTCTTTCATTTTAACTGTATATAATGACTTGATTTTTCTTTTATTGTACGCGTTCCGAAGTGTTGCCCGAAAAGAATCGGCGAAAGGCCTCGCAAC
The DNA here is from genome assembly GCA_907163375.1 of Prostheceraeus crozeri. NCBI lineage: Eukaryota > Metazoa > Platyhelminthes > Polycladida > Euryleptidae > Prostheceraeus > Prostheceraeus crozeri. The sequence goes on along the minus strand of CAJQUW010007361.1, from coordinate 301,903 downwards.
TAATGACATCGTTTTGTCTTATCTTTATAAAAGATCTTGGTTTTATCTTCTCTAGGTCTGAATTCGGATGTGTATTTTGGGGACTTTTTTCGCTCATACATTTTTGAATATATTCTGGGTGGTAGGCGTTCCTTTGGAAGATTCATTTTATGATGTTCTCATTCTCGATTTTATCGCAACTATACGTCGTAAGCCTTTCCGATCTATTTCTCAAGGCCACAATGGTGTTCCTTTTGTATTGCGAGGACCAATAAGAACAATTTAATGAAAACCTGTTGGTAATTTTTTATCTAGATTTAGAAAAAGCTCGCAGTCAACATTATATTTTCTGAAGCGTCCATTATGTGGGAGGTGCATTACAAAGATGCACTGAAAATGGGAAAACCGCTTCCTAAGAAGAGAGCGATTTTCGTATTTACACTAGATCATGACATTATATTTTCTGTACGTCAAAACTTCCTATGCATCTATAAATTTCAAGCGGATGGAAAGTAAAAAATATATTTCCATGATCATCAAAGTAGTAATCATTAATTTTCTGGGCCGTTAATTGCCGCCTGTTCAGCTCAGTACTTGTAGTTTACTCGCATGCACTGCGGTATCTCAATTATAGTCAAATATAGCTGTTGTAGGTCTATTTAGTAATTGAACCCCTACAGGCTTTCTGTATTTCAGACGTTAGCTAGTAAATTGCAAGTATTGTAAGCGTCAAAGATAGGCCATAAATAACAAAATATCTCATGGAATTGAAGAACAAACAGGGAAAGTGGCAAGAATATCAGCGAATCGGCGTGTGAAACCTTCAATAGAAAAAGAATCGTGAAAATTTTCGGGGCTTCTTGTACGGTACTTAGTTGTTATGTTCTTCCCATGATATGACAGTGATATCGGTATTATTCCGAGTGGCCCAGAAGTAGCCGAACCCTAATTGAAGCTGAAAGCTCTCGAGTTATCCTAGGTGAAGATGGACTTACTGGATGGTGCGGACGAAGTCTACTGCTTTCAACTCCACTTCATGAAACACGGAGCCAATTAATATGAATTTAAAGAATTTATGAAGACAGCATTTATCAGCCGATAGAGTTATCAATATTGAAGCTTCTGTAAACCATGGAACCCCACAATCTAGAAGTCATTGGTAATACGAAGCGCTACCAAGACACGTTGCTGATAGCAATGAAGGGTGCATAGAGATCTAGTAGCATTTGAAAGTTTAGAATCGCTTGTATTTATCATTGCACATGTTAAAATGTTCATGTATCCGTGAGTGCTCTTAGCAGCCTGCTTTTGTCAATCTCTTGTATAACACGACTTACGAAACAGATACAGAGTATGTTTTGTAATTGAATATGCTTATTTATATACATGCACACCACTTGCAGTTGCACTAATTAAAAATATGAAATTAATTTATTGTTAAAATAATTAACGTTATTGTGAAATAATTAACGTTGTGAACCCGATGATTGCCGAATATAGTAAGCTAAATTCGTTACAAAGCGATCATGTTTCAGGACATTTTGTTTCATCAAAACATGTAACTCTACAACTGAATAGCAATGAATCTGTCTTCTTACTTGCTTGTCAAGGTTGGAGCCAGTAGGAACTGAGTTCTTATGAAGCATTCAATAGCTTCTCTTATGAAGATTTTAATTCTGATTTTGTCATCTTATGAGTGATGAATGATTCGTCGGATTCATTCAGGAGCTTTAGAGGATAAGATCATGCATGCCGAGAGAGTGCCCATTCGAGACAAGGCTATGTCGCACGCGTAAATAATAAAATCATCGATGACTTGTCTTTGGTATCGAATGCTGACCGGTAAATACCAGGGGGGTTCGAAGTTGAGCATGGACATGAGAATACTGCAGTCACCGGAATGGGAACCGGACTCATGTTGCCAATTTTTGAGATGATTTTCTTTACCGATTTCTTTGAAATTTGACCTATTATTCACACGATTTAATTGACTGGATGTGTTGTTGATAATGTGGCAATCTATTTGCGGGCGCAACTAGATGGCAAGCACGCGTTTGCATATCGTCAATTATTGATTTACGAATTTGAACACATACACTTACATAAGAACACATACTTGTAAACATGCATTATATTCATCAAAAATTGCATTTAGTTGGTGGCTAATTAAATGAGTTTATGAATACTCATATACTTTCAGATAATCTTTAAGCATGATGAATGTTAATTCAAGCATAGTATAATTTTCAAATGGCTACTGACTTTCAGCATAACGGCCTTTAACTAGGAAATCGCGGTCTGAGCAAAGGAAAACTCCACCGGGCAGAAGCAGAGCCTTGGTTAGCTGGCCCGGCCTAAAAAATCAGAGCAGTTTGGGCCAGTTTCTCACTTTGCCATCCATCAATCATCTCACAAAAATTTACTAAGCAAGTAAAAGCAAGTTAGGTGCACAGAAACGCCTCAGGATGCTCAAGCAACACTTCATTAACATCTTAGTCTATCCATGGACTCCTAGATATATAACACCTGGACTGAAAGGTCGATTGACCAAGTGTACGATACAAGGCTGACATCAGTGCACATGCTTTGACTCTCGGCAATGAAAGACACCCGTCTCAAGGCATAAAAACTGATTGTCTCAAGTCAAGCATGCATCTTTTTTTCAGCATTATGAATAGAAAAGCAAGTTAAAATGATAATGACAGAGCAGTTAGACGCACAAGTACAATTAAGAAGGATGTAATCATCAATATTTATCTCTTGTTGACTCTGAAAACACAATAAAAGCCAACTTCACTGAAGTCCTTTCGATACTTTTTGGTTCTAAAACAGTCGATGTCATTCGATGCGCTTTCTCAAGAACCATGCATGATTCGTGTTCATAAAGCTGTGAAACATCATCGAATTTTAGAGAACATTCATTTGGGAAATAGCCGGTCATAGGAAGACACAAGAAGGTTTTCCTCTGATGAAAATTGTTCCAAATCTTTTTATACCATGGACAGGATAGAAATATATATATACCTCGTATATTGGCTGACCAGTCACTGAGTTTATAATGTGAGTCTGCAGACTGCCTCCACAAATGTCAACGTAAAATTTTCAATTCACACATTATCTACTGACACACCAACAACATTCAAGATCTTTCTAAGTGTCATCATGGTTTCTTCAAAGCATTACTTGAGTTTTTCTGCTGTCAACTTATAAATCGGAAACAAAGAAATGACATCAAGATACTTCCCTTTGATTTTGCCATAAAGCATTGAATGGTAGTTGCAGCCGCACCTCCCTCAGTCAATCCATGTACCTCATCACCGCTGTACTCTATCCACTTGGACAAATATATTTCATCTATCATTAATAAAACATTACAGTAGAAGTCATTAAGCTGAGCAGTACGAAATTTGAGGTCAGTCTCGATTTCTAGATTCAGTCCCGCTGTCAGTCGAAAATCTTCTCGTAAGCTTTCTGAGGTGCACACAGATGGAAGACACAATAGCTGTTGATGATGCAGAAAATTATAGACCGCTGCGCTTGCGGCCTGAATTTGGCTCACCATTATCATCAGTTCAGGAGAGTATGATCGTGCACATTTATTTCGAATCAACAAATGTTAAAAAAGTCAAGCTATGTCTGTCAAATTTCATCAGAAGCCGCATCACTTCTCCATCTTTGAAATAGATTTATGTTCTCTTCAACGTGATTCATGAAAATGTCAGTCTCCTCCGAGTCTGTAAGAAATTTTCTCCTTGCCATCAAATTTGACACTTGTGAAAACAAAGAAATCTTGGAATTGGTTGCAATGTCACAATAGTTAGACTTTGGTATCAGTTTGTTATCGATGATGATAGAAACAGTCAAATCGCACTGAATTATCAAATTGGCCTTTAAGTGTGGAATGTAATTATCTGTATCAATATAAAAGATCGAATTATCAATTAGTTTTGACAAAAATGCCAAGTACACAATTGTCACAAGAGTGTCATTTCGATGTCATCCAAATTAGTTACTTCATCACTCAGTAAAATGTCTTCCGACTTACACTCAAGAATAGAAGCAGAACGTTCAAGCCTTTGGGTTGAGGTAGCGGATATTATTCTCGCAATTGTGGATTTTGAGGAAAGATATGCAAGAGCATTAGGGATAACACTAGGGATCGCCGTTGTTTTCTTTCTGTTTAATTTCTGGTGCAAGCTCTTCGATCGCCATTTGTTCGAAATCTGAATCGACGAAATGCAACGAATACATTGAATGCTTAGTCACTCTAATTTTTCTTCTTGGGTTCCGAGAGATCCATTTATTGAGTCTTTCTGTATCATTTATTTTTATTTTATTTATTTTTTTATTGGGTATTGATGGAAAGTAATACAATCGTCATTTCTTTGCGAATCGTAGCCAGTGCGACAACCATGCGCGGAGTGCCTATTTGACATTTTAAGCATCTCTACCAGAAGTGTGAGATGCTATATCCTTTAATCGACGTCAGCCTTGTAGCGTACACTACTGAAAGCACTTTCATGCTACCTTTCAGTCCAGGTGTTATATATCTAGGAGTCCATGTCTATCCCACTCATAATGCATGATTTTGCAAGGCTTTCTATGTCCACAGGTTAATAAGTTCCACGAAACAGGTAATTATTTTCCTGGTTGGAAATTATTAACCTGGTGCAGACTTCTATGAAAAAAGTCATGTATTATAACAGATAATGCATAGATTTCTTCGGTCAGTATTTGTCATAATAACCTCGAGCCTTCGGCTCTCGGTAATTATAGCAATAATGACCTCAAATCTATGCCTTATCTATTACATAATGAAACACCTCATGATGCACTCAATGCAATTCCTCACATATAGTTTCAAAACAAATCCTAAAGCAAGTTGTATTTCTATGTTCATAAACTACTTTGAACCTTCGTGTATGCCTTACATTGTATTAAGTCTTGCAATTTGCACTAAAATTTCTTTACAGTCAGTTCGACTCCTCAGCTCTGCGGATGAACCAAAAGTAATTTTGGACGGCTGCGGTGAATTATACTTTATTCCAACCAATGTTGGGAATTCTACAAATCGACAATATGGATTCAAAAACGTTTCTCGTGTACCTGTCGAGTAAGTTCTGGACAAGTTTACTCAAGCTTTTGCACGCCTCTACGAGTATATGCAGAATCAAAATCAAAAGTGTTCATTCATGAGACAACTCTCACTCAAACATTCAGAATTGAAAAAGTTCAGTGGAAATAATTGGACAGATTCATTGAAAGATACTTAGAAAATCCACACTGCACCAACATCAACAGTTGTTCACTGGAACAGTTAATAGAGTAGTTTATGTCACCATGTAGAAGTGAGTGATTCTATTTAGACACAATCACTTCAATGAAGTTGAACGAAATACTTTGCTGTGTATTTGTAACTTCTCTTTGACGATGTTTGCGCTTGCATGTATTTGTCAATAACATGTTTTTCTGCTGTGTTATGACATGCACTTTATTTTTAATAGATTTTCCAGGCTTGCCGTAGGACGAGATTTCTTCGTTCCATTTTCATCCCATTCCCACGAGATTCCAATGGGAATTCCCATGGGAAAACTCATTCCCACAGGATTTTTCAAAATGTGCGATTACTTCCCATAAACCAAATATTCATAGCAAGAAGCGATTCCATCAAATTCAAATGGACTGAATCCACATTTTTTTTCACCCCAGCATTCCGAAGTGATATCGATCTCAGTTTTGTGTTCAATTCTGCAGAACCTTGAAACGAATGAAAACATTTTTTCCTTTTGTAACCGGCCTCATCAACGATGATTTAAGAAAAGAAAGCCTTGAGTAACTTTTGCATGCCTTATCACAACGGTACTTGTCCAACTATGTATTTCGTCTACCGTGTCACTTTTTCTAGTAACTTTTCTAGTAACTTTCTTGATTACTATTTTCATTCAACAAACGCTTGTTATTATTATATTTATTTGATAATCTTAGCTGACAGGAAACCCATAGGTTATGGGACATTCTATCAATGTAGGCCTACATGAATAAAAAGTCAACAAGTTTCATATTCTCCAGTGGAACTGACTGGCCATATGTAGCTATGTATGTGACTAGATTACTTAAAGCAGATGACTCTACAGATAGGTCTACAATCCATGATTTCAGACTACCCAGCAGACTTGCATTAGAATAGCCAAGCTGGGTTCCTTATTAGAGGTTATATAATGCCCTTTTATGTCTTATGGGCACATTGTCTCAACTAGTGAGACAAATAAGTTTTGCCTAAAATAATTAAATTAAAACACTATCAATTATGAAGCGTAATATCAGCATGATAGACTCACTTTGGATACGTCCTTACATTAAATATTCTTACCAACCGTTCAAGTGGATAACCTTGCATCTATTACTGCTCAATCTGTCAATCTTCTGAATGGAAACATGTCCACGCAGTTGGCCTAAGTACATACATTCGAGGTTGAAAATAGAATAGAGAACCTACATGTACGAGGATCAAATACAGAAATTTCAACCAGGCACATTTCACATGTGCATTAAAACACGCAACATGCAGTCTGACTCTTAATCAAGCTGAAAAATTTGCTATCGTTTCTTTAACATTTAGGAATTTATTTTACATATGCTACTTACATGCGTTGAACATGCATTATGTTGTTTTCTAATACTCGATTCAATTGAAGTTTTAAAGCCTCTGTTGCAGTAAAGCGCTAGTTAGGATAAAAATAATGTGAATGTTCACTTTACAATCATGACATACCATAATTTCCTTTAGAAATGACAAACGCGCTGTCGTGCTGTTATCACACCTTGCATGATAATTCGACAAATGTTTGTATAGCATCTATGAAAGCACACAGTTCATCTACGAACATAATATTCACTTCTAATGCAGTATGACACATTTTTATGGGAATTCTCATAATTGAAATCGCAATTCCCATTCCATGGGAAATATCATGAGAAATCCCGCCCCCGCGGCAAGCCTGAGATTTTCACATCCTCAAATACTAATTTATTATTGAAATGAAGTTGAAGCCATACGCATGCTTTTCAGGGGTGTAAATATATGATGTACTTCTCTGGTCTCAAAAATTTTTGTCTGTGACTCGTGCTTTCAATCATTACAATCTGTCATCGGTTGTTTATGATTTTTACGGCTGTTTTTTATGACGGAAAATAACTGCACGTCTTGGTGGATTTGAACCAACGACCTCTGGCATTCTACTCCACCACTCCACCAACTGAGCTTCGACTGGCGACAGTATGACATCACAATTGAAAGATCTGCGTAGTCCAATTAGATGGCTTCATCCCCCAAGACAACATAGCACTAACCGTGAAGTCAAACTACACTAATACAAACATGTCAGTAATTCAAGGCCAGCATTATACTTTGAAGAGGGGACTTATATTATTGAGCTATTCATAAGTAAGCGTTTTCAGCATTCATAAAAAATATGTCCGTTTATCGTTCAATTCAATAATGTGATCTGCTCAATCATGTTACAAATCGTGCGTAAAGTGAGAAATGCTTATTTACTGCAATTTAAATGTCGATAATGATTCAAATTGACAAGCAGATCGGACAGCATTCAGAGGCGCAGTTACTGTGTGCTTTGGTGGATTTGATTCGCCGACTTCTGGCTACCAAATCCAATGCACTGCCGGCTTAGCCATCACCATGATCATCATGATCTGCTCGTAAACATTTTCTACAAACGTCTGACATCCTCAACTCCTGGAATTCTTTATACCAAGTGGAAGAGATTACGTAACAAATGCACAAGAATTTGGCTTTTGAGGAATGTTTACTTTTACAAGCCAGAAAGGAGTTCGATGGTCAATGTCTTCAGATTACGCGTAAAATGCAAGGAAATTACGCGTAAATTCACCTTTGGAGCTGGTTCGCTTGAGAAATTTTGAGCTGGCTCAATAGAAAATTTGTGACCTCTTCAGTCTCATTTTTTACATACCTACTTATCATGTATAGCGCTTTAGGCATTTTCTCCCTTCAACCGCATAGTTCAAGATGCTTTTTCAATTATTTCTTTCGAGATTTTCATTTTAAAATTGCATCGTTTTATGTGTAGAACAGATTCAATGCCAAGATCGTCCTATAATTAGCCCAATACTGAAAAATTTGGCGGAGGTTGGATGAGTTAAAATGTAGATAATCAAAGAAAATCGCCCAATTGGCAAAATAGGGGATGGAGATTTGTGGCGTTGAACTCATCGACACCCGTTGATCCATCTTTGCTTTCACACAATTTTCAACATAAAGAGGTTGAAGTTCGTTTTTCATATTTGACGATAGAAGTTTTATCTTTTTTTGATATATAATTGAAAAAGGTCAGATTTACAGCTTATATGGCATGACATGAAAGTTCAGAAATTCCTTGATGTGTTTAAAAATGCAAAGTAGTTAAAGGGTAAAACTCGCCGCATTTTGTTTGTGACCCATTTTATAAAGCTAAGTAAAATTAAGGGACCTCTGGCGTCCAATGCTTTCTATGGTCGATCGTTAAGGATGAGACAGATGGAACTACCTTTTTGAAAATTTTTAAAATAAATTAACTATTGATGTCAAGAATTGGCTGCATGATTGGCTATCGAACTGTAGAGTTAAATTGTAGGAAGGTAGAGTCTAATTCGTCTTTCATACCACCCTGAAAACTCCCGATGTCGCCATTTAGCTCATCTACTAGGTGGACATTTAGCAACTGAAATCAAGAGCACAAACGTGCCATGATAAATCGTTTTAAATCTCAAATTGAGAAGTTTCACTTGTTTTGCTGAATTAATAGCGATCCCCGCCAATTGGCAACTAAATGTTTTAAAATAATCCGAAAAGTGAATACTTTCAAAATATGAAACTAATTGGTCCGAAAATACAACTACGAAGAACGAGAATTTTTACTCTCCCACTCAAGTCGCGTAGTCAGCTAGCAAGATTGGGACCGCGAATCCTGGACTTTCTGCACCGTCGTACTTAAAAGTGCGGAAATTAGCAAGTTGAGTTTTTCTATCACTTACATGGATATGAAGTGAAGTTTAGTTGCTCACCACTTGAAATTTCCAGTGTTTGCAAAACGTAAAAAGTCATGTTTTGTAACAAGTGGTCCGTTGTCTGTTTTCAGCTTCTATGGTATACCGTGTTTGACAAATAAGGCATTCAATATATTATGTGATATTTAATATAATGATAGATAATGAATATTTATTAATCATTTCATGCGCATTGTCTTAGGCGATTTGCCAGTAGTGTGTTTAAAGTGATATTTAATGAATGGCCGTCGGAATTTCACTAACTTGCTAATTGCAAATCTCAAATCACAAGAAATGTTGTTTTTGATGTTCGAAAACATCGTTCATGTCAAGAAAACGTTATTGAATAAACTGGCTCCTTCTGTTGATTTTCTCTATGCTTCAAACAAATCACGAAATGAGATCCTTAATTTTATAGGTCATGCCTTCGGACAGTATTCATTCCCTTGTTCTTCGTAGACATCTTCTTACACCTATGTCTGAAGAACGGTTTTTACATTAAGAAAGGCCTACATTATATCTAAAGAAGAGTGTTTCCTTTAATCATTTTCATCCTTTCTTCTACTGATTTCGCTTTTCAATTTTGATATTGATATTCCATTGATTCATTCAACACCGCTTTTCTCAAATCTTTGTGTCCATTCCTTCATCGCCGTTTTTACCTGATTCGCTCTTCATTTACGTATTTGTACATTTATCTGTCACTTTTTATTTTTATGTACTTTTTCTGCATTATGTGCTTTGTCATGGTTTTTGTAAAACTCTGTAAGTTACGATAAGAAATATTTTCTAAATTTGACGTATCTCCCTTGTTTTGATGAAGTATCGATAAACTTGTTGCACCGCTGGCATGGTTCATAAGGAAGCCAGCACTATGTTCAGATTGAGATGTATTGATAAAGTGATGAATTATCCTTCTGGTTAATTGTTGCGGAAGCCTGCTAGAATGATAAAATTTTAACTGCAAAATTTTCTCTGCCAGGTAAGCAGACAATTATAAATCTCTGATAATTAATAATCTTTCTCTCCAGTAAAAAATTGTAGTGCAATTTTCTTTACGACGAAGTTTATTAACGCAGATTTAACTGTTTAGAGCTGTTAACAACGTGACATTGTGACACATATTTTGGAGTATTTTCAGGACCAAAATTCGTTCACTTCTGAAAGAAAAGCGTGTTTTGGAAAATTCAAGATTCAGATTTTAGATTTGGTTTTCTCATGTTTATGAACTGTATGACCTGTAAATCTTCATGTCATATCGTTGTACTTCTTATTTCGTCTAGCTGTCAACATGATCCCACGAATTCGAATGCTCTGGAGATTTCATGAGTTGAGAACTGTCTCAAAGCTGCACGACTTTATCTTTTCATCATTTACATTATTATGTTCGACTTAATGTATGAGTATGCATGTAGAAACTGTAGTTCCTTATATTTCACCTTTAAATTATACTTTTGCGAGAACGAGAAAAAGCGCTATCTGAAGTCTGAACAGAATCTATGAAATTAGAGGAGACTTTGTTTTGAAGACACATGCTCTACTGCTAAGCACATTAAACAGACGCTAATACGGCAAAAAGTTATCTGTAATACAGCCTCATCATAAGCATCCCAGAGGGAATTATATCCCTTGTGTTCGATGTCCTCAAAATATTTGAATAACTCAATGAAGTTTATTCAAATTTCAAATTGATGTCATGGTAATTTGGATATATTAAATTTATGCGAATTCCTCGTTTTCCCCGTTAAACAGAGAAACATTTAATACTGCTATATAATAAAGCATCTTTATTACGAGATGGAAATCAATACAGCTTGTGAAGTTACTTAAAAAAGGAAAGAGAATGTTACAAGCTACTAGTAGCGGTTGATACCCATCGTTTGACGTGATCATTGTACAAGGAACAAGCATACAAAAAAAGAATTGCTTTGTCTAACAGTTCGTCTTGAAGGAAGTAGAAATCTGCCAGATCTTGAGATCGGAGGCAAGTGATCGTGCAACATGTGATTAAAGGACATTATCTTCTTCAGAAAGCGTAAGCAAAGGATGTCACGACGTTCATGTAAACCAGGTAGGCTAGTGTATTCAGTTGTGACCACACACAGACTGGTTTCAAAACGGCCTTGAACAAGATCAAGGCGCTTGGTGTTAGTGGAGCTTAAGGACGCAAAAAGAGGTGCACAATATTCCGTGATTGATCGTATCAAGGAAAAATACACCAGCTTCAAACTTGCCGGGTGTATAGAACGTCGAACTAGGCGTATATCATATAGACGATGAGAGACCGTGGCTACCTTCTTGTCAACGTGAGTACTCCAAGTTCCAGTGACATTGAAAGTAGCACCCAATATAGAAAGTTCATTGACGGATTTCACGTCGGACAGGCTTGCAGTCATAGAGGGAGTGTTAAATGTTCCATCATTAAATGTTAATTAATATGTTCCATGCCCAGGTGAAATATTATGATTACAAACAAAGTATCCTATTGTGCAGTTGTATAGGTTGTATTTAATTCTTTGGGATAGTGGTCAGCCCTGAGCATCGGCGAAAGTCAGAACCAAGTTGCACTGAATACGATGCATTTCGGCAATGTCGCTGCAATGTTCATATCCGCAATATTCCATATAGTTAGAATGCATCGACATTGTGTTCATTTTGCATATGTGTAAAATACTGCAAATGTTCACTTGAGCATATTTCAGGATGAAAAATATCTGAAATGGATACAACGTTTAACTAGCATTGTTTTCTTTTCTATTTAGAGTTTGAAATAGCGATTTTTGGAAGAAAATAACATAGTTGACGTCTAATCGTTTCCCATAGACAGTTTTCCTTCACGTAGGATTTTCCTGAAGCTCATCATTTGCACATGGTGGGATGTTGTTGTACTGTGACATGCAATAATTATATTGTAATTATATAATTCACAACGATTCACTGACATGAGCTGTGAATTTTATATTTTTGTCTAAGTTGAAGTTTTGAGCGCCGTCGACTTTCTTCAAATCAACCGACAATCCAATGAAGTTCTACATGTGATCGGGAGAGAGCTATCTTTGCAATCACGAAATAAGTGAAGTGTGAATCACGAATAGTGGAAGGTGAATATTTCAATATTCAAAACTATCTGGAGCAGATGCAAAAGGAAGATCAGCGTTATCTATACTGGATCATAGAGCTGATATAAATGAGGTATGATGATAAATTTCACAGAAAAATAATTGCGCATCATGGTGGCTTTGAACCATCGACCTCTGGTATTCTGGACTAACGCTCTACCAACTAAACTATCGATAAGCGGCAGTAAGACATAGGTACTCAATTAAAGATTCTGCGAAATGCAATCAGGTGGCTTCGTCCTTCAAGACAACATAACATTAACCGTCAAGTCAAACTATCAATACCAAGTTGACATAGATATGTGCAAATTGAGTCCAAATGGACGCAAGCACCCTATCTTCCCAAACCGCAACTGGTCTGACCAGGATTTGAATACAAGTCAGCAAGAAAGTTAATCAATGACTATCCACACGCCCAGGACTACTTACAAACGAAGCATTGATAAAGCCATCGTCATTGGTCAGATGAGTTTTGGTCGGGAAGATAGGGTGCTGGTATCGAATCTGTGCTAATCATCACAAACTCAGCAATGGTCGCTGCTTGGAACATGATGATATATCCTTGAAAACTGCATGAATATTTTCTTGATTAACTGACCTGCCAAGACTAATTCGAAGCCGAGAGCAATGTTTATAAAAACTGTAGAAAGGCACATAGAGCTTAAGAACATAATTATCATGCACTCTGTTTCAGATTTCAATGGAAAATTCATCATTCGGAAACTGGCAGCATTGCAGTATCTCCAAGCTCTGGAATCGTCTATCCAAACGAACAGCGAGTAAGTTTTCAATACCTGTCAGCATGTACTCTCCCAGTGTCTACAAAATTCATTGATGACGTACTTGAATTAACACGAAGTCAATAGCTTGGATAAAAATAAATTGAATAAATGCTGCATCAAATTGCCACGCAAAATGCTCCCACAGATGCACAGAGAAATGTACAGCAATCATCTGTAGATCCGTGGAGAAAATACAGCAATCATCTATAGATCCGTGGAGAAATGTGCAGCAATTATCTATAGATCCGTGAAGAAATATTGACGAAGTAATTTAAGGGTGGTAAATGCAGACATGGTATTTGAAATGTTTCTACACTAGGACTCAATTTGTATTTTATTACAATTCCATTCCGAAATTCTTTAATTTCAATTGCAAAAACAAAAAGTTTGATTAAAATAGACAGTTGCGATATTTGATAAATTTCTGCCTATATTCGAAAATTCTAACTTTTAACACACTACTGACAAGTCATTATAAAAGCTAGAGGATATTTAGCTTGAATGCTTGTAGGTTCTGATCGTGAAATCCAGATAATCTCGGGACATAAGTGACTATTCATCTACTTTGCAGACTGTGTCTTGGACATTCAGTCCTCAAGGACAAGGAGTTCGAGTTTACAAGCCGAAGCTTCAAATCACCGGAAGGACGAAAACCGGAGGACAGTCATCGAAGAAGTTGCTATCAGTTCGTGCGATCGGAGAAGGTGTTGCAGGATCTGTGCGGGTAAGATGACACTCACGGAAGAAGTGAAGCTGCACTGCTCACATCCCTTCTCGCCTTACAGACATCAGTTGAATACGAAGATTTCGGCTCCTTAGTCGTCGGCAGTTCGGACACCCGTCCTCTGACTTTGATGAATGATTCGCAGTGTGCCGTCAGAGTTCGTCTGATTGTAGAACAACGAGTCGACGGTCCCTCCGGCTTGTGTCTCGACGTCATTGGAAGAGAACCACCAAGTTTGGAACTCAGCGAATATGAACTTGTGCTCCCTGGACGATGTAAACGTTCAATTCGCATGACAGCTAGACCTCAGAAGAGAGTGTACTATCAACACGCTATCAGTTATCATCTATTGCCGGACAAGAGCCAAGATGAAGACGGTGAGATCTTCTGGTTCCCATTGGATGCCTTTAAATAGGGATAACTCAATTTTTTATAATTCTGGGATTTTGATAATCGAAGTCTCACGAAATTTTTGGAAGTAATGCTTTATATCTGTACCTACACTTAAACATTCCGTCCTTCACTGCAATCTTTATTACAGACAAAAGTAATAGACATCATCCTGTTCAATGCTCAGGTGAACTGGCACTCAGCAATCTTTGTGATTATCAGCCGCTCGGCAAAACCAGGATGAATAAACGTCTAGAAATGTGGCAAAAAGGAAGTCGGTAGGGGGAAATATAATATTTCTAAAAGGCATGGAAATGGATATTTTCAAATTTCCTACAAGTTATTACTTACTAATTGTAGTTTATCGAACATTCGAAAGCGTTTGACCAAATCAACATTCCATATTCTAACACACAAATATTTTTTATTAACTGTTCGATAATGACCACTAATATACTGTGGCAATAAATGAAATTCTGTCATATGTTATATCATCTTTAAAAAATTATGAGATATTTTGAAGAAGATGTTCATCCTCGGTCCTCGTTATCGAATGCATTCGTTATTTTTCCTCGACTAAGAAGTCGGCGTTGAATCATTTTGGTCATATCACTAGTTGGTCTACGTGGAGAGTCGAATATAAACCATGGGACACAAGTGCAGGGCAATTGAGCCTGTATTACACACGTCGCTCTTGTTTTCTTTTTCTTTGGGTTTCCGCAAATTCGCTTGGGCGCATTTGTAGTCCCTGAAGTGCTCTGTTGTTTGGTCCTTCATCTTTATGACACATCATGAACTAGTTCCAAGCCGCACTGACAATCCATTGTAGAGCGAAACGCAGCGTCTGCGGCTGCCAAGGAAGTTTTGTGCTTGAATTGTTCAAGTCTGGGGCCATCTCTCTATTCTATGTGCAGGCAGAGTGGCACTCTGCAATCTTCAGGACACTTAATGACTGATCTGTATTATGGCTGCTATCGTACCACACGAATACGAGCTTTTTCAGAAAACGCTGTGATTGATGATGACTACTACTAACGCAAAATGACCCTCATAACTTTGGTCGACGTCGCAACTTACTGAAGAAACACGAAATATACATGTACATGTGCTTGGGTACACTAGGCGCTAACTATCATGCGCTGGAGTACAGAAGAAAAATATCTTTCTTCGGATATCTGCTTCATTATTAAAATCTCACAGATATTTAACTTCCCAGCTTTAGATTACGTGTTTCAGTAGCTAAACAGGTTTCATAAAATGAATATTGTAAATAAAATTTCAATCAATGAAGCATTTTTAGCTGTAGCTACTCACGTGTCGAGTTTGTCAGGTTTATAATATCCCGATTTCTGATTTATAATCTATAATCGGAAGGTGAAATATGTTTGATGATTTAATAATAGAACAGACATCCGATAAAAGGATATTTATTCCTCCATGATAGATTATTTTTATGATGCATAGCAGTAGATTTCCACTTTTGTAAACAATGTAGGTTGACAACATGCTTTTCTGTTATCAAAGCTGTCTAGTTCAATTGTTAATTTTCACTAGCACCCTTGAGAAAACAATTATTTTATTTTGGATCTTAACTTTGGGCCTCGCATGCACTATATTATATGTATTTTATTGAGATAAGTGGCTAGGAATTTAAAGGACTTTTTGAAAATAATAAATCAGGAATCCAAGTATTTCTAAAATGTTATTTTTTGTTTTCTTGAGATTAGAAATATTTGGATTCCTAGTTTGTTATATCAAGGAAAAGAAATGATTTTGATTGTTGCGTAGGTTTCTCTATTCACTCGAATCAGCAAGAGATAAAGCTTTCATAGCAATTGATGAACTGGGAAAACGTTGCGATAATTTATGAAAATGTTCTATTCAGATCAGTGTGGGGTTATATTATCAGTCAATGTCGTCATAACAATAGATTCTCAAAAGCAGCAAATTCAATGGGAAGCAGATTACAGTTCTCGGTTAAAATGAAACTTTCTATGTTTTCTAAAGTAACTTTAAAAGTACTGATTCTAGAGCCATAAATTTTGACATGGGATGTCTTCAGGTCATCTCCTATTATGTGTATGTGTTGTTTTCATGTTTCTGATCTATGATTGGCAGAAATGCTAGCGTTTGTCGACATTAACAGGCTCACCAAATTGAAATGTGTTTAGCTTGATAGACAGGGGTGCATGGGCATGATGGGAAATGACCTGAAGACATTCCATGTTACAAATTATGGCTCTAGACTTAGCATATTTCACGTAATAGGAGAAAACATAGAAGAATCTCATTTTAACAAAAATCTTCAATCTGCGTTCCATTGGATTAGCGTGTGACGTGAAGAGGAACTAGGTAGAACTCGGCAGACTCGCAGAGTCGTAGTAAGAAGCATGATAAGCGCAAGCGTAGTGTACATCATTATGTGAAAGTTTTATTTCCGGCCTCGCTCTGGCTGCCGGACTAAAGCGTGATTGCTTGCACAATTAACTGTGAGAAGGTCTAATTTTGTTATGAGATTTGTTTTTATCAACTGCAATGAACCTTGTATTTTGTAAATGTTCGTTGTTTTTTTCTGTTTTGCAGTATAGAAGTAGGAATTTCATTGTAAATTGAAGAAAACCCAAAATTTATGGGAAATTCGACTATAATTACAATGTATTGATGACTGAAAATAATAAAATAAAATATTTACTCGGAAAGCCTGGAAATGTAGGGAAGTTTGACCCTTGAAAATCATGAATTTTGATCGAAAAAACCAAATTAAATTTTGAAGAAATTTGACATTGAAAAATCTTGAATTTCATAGTCAGTCTGGCTCCAACACCAAGGATATAATGCACGCATTGAACTGAAGTAGAAGTTCATTGATTTTCCTCTTTGTCAAACGATTTCCAAAGTAACTCCGAATGAAAGCGCTTAATCATTTCTTAATATTCATTTCCAGATGTGCGAAGTGTAGCACCATTGAACGCAGAACCTCAACACCTCTGCCATGCGCTGGTTACTGGTGTATTCCCTGTTCTGCAAGTTACAGATGTTCAAGCTGACGGTGCTGCACGAGGTCTGAGCAAGAGACAAGTTTGGTCATATCTCAGTATGGACAAGTAAGAGTTGATTAATATCTCAATTTTATCTAAATTATGTTATTTTTCATGAAAAATGTTATATCACTGGTCACCCTCCCGCTGGCTTTTGCAGTAGAGGTGTGCGGTCTTACGAAATGAACAAGAGCGGCCCAGGGATCGCAATTTTCCGGTTTTTTTCTCGGGTGAATTGCGATCCCCGGAGTAGCCCGACCCAATCTAACAGGAATCTTGCTTATCAAACCAGTTCGACACTAAAATTGCTCACCAGCCCGACCTGACCCGAACCCGTTCAAAGAACCGAGAACCTCACGTCTGCATGACATTTGTGCTGCTTTCAGTTGCCGCTCACGCTGACATTCAGTGACTTTTGCGTGGGACTCGAGCTTGCAACCTGAAGATCGCAAGGCCGACCCCCTAACCACTGTACCACGGAGATGATTTTTGCATACCTGATGATGTGGTCGGGAATAGTTCTTTGCTATATATCAGCATGTCTATTTTTACCTATTCATAAACAAAATCACATATGCTGTTCAAGGAAAATTGTAATCTTAAGTTGAAAGTAATTGTACCAGAGAAACTGAAATGTTAAAGCATCGATGTGTTGGTGTGAATTCCTTTTCATTTTATTTGTAGTTTCAATGTCTGTCTTGACTCCGACCCATCAGCAGCGGAACTTGTGTACACCGTAGCCACGCGGCAAAGCTACCAACGTTCTCCTCCAGTCTACACACGCGCCGTTCTGGACTTCAACTTCGGCGCAGCACCAGTTTCATCCCCTCTATCATCCTTTAGTCTCCTCTTGGAGAATCCTGGACTGGTAGCCACCGATTTTGCCTTCCTCTTTCCGGAAGATCTTCATGTGGAGTTGGAATACTGGACAGAAAGCGGAGAGTACACTGAACAAGAGCTACATGAAATGAAAGTCCAAGAAGAACGTCTCTTCGACGTTACACCAAGAAGTGGAAGACTTGAGCCAGGACAACAGCAGATTGTAGAGCTGCGACATATTCACAAGCTGCCAGGAACAGTGCGACTCCCTGTGCTGATGAAGATCGACAAAGGGAGGGAAGTTCTGCTGAATTTCATCGGTGTCACCGTCCCACCAGATCGTGTTTATATCCACTTCCCATCAAGTAAACACGCATTCTCTCCAGTACCAATCGGAGAAGCTGAGGCACCAGTGCAGACTTATGAATTGTACAATGGAGGAGGCCTTCCTGTTCATTTCGAAGTCGATACGACTCCGTTGGCTATGATGAGAAGAGAGAACAACGATATGGAAATCTTCCAATGCCTGACGCCGTTGGGGCAAGTGTTACCAGGCCGAACAGCACAAATACAGTGGCGGTTCCGACCTTTGGAACCGAGAACTTACATGGTAAGGGAATTCCAATTAAGTTAATGAAAGCTATGAACGTGAATCTTTTGTTCTCTGAAGAATGGCTTCGTGAAGAAATCTGAAATTGATTGGAATTGCATTATGTTGTCAGAACTTCATTCAGTTACAATTTTTTACTGAATTTTCACCCCTAGCACAGAGAGCCCTGAATGAAGCTTGGGGCTGCTCAATGAAAAAATAATAAATTGTATTATTTTAAATAAGTAAAAGTAAAATAACAAATTTTCTAATCTGATTAAGTTGTCCCCATTAGAAACTTGTTCGCACGCCTCTTGAAAGTATAAAGATTGTATTGGTCAGAGAAAGTGGTCTGGGAAAGCTGATTTCAAAGCTGTGCCGGGCGAACAAAATAGCTTTCCGAGCGACTCACAGTACGTGCGCGTTCTAAGCTCATATGATAGCATGTGAATGCACTAGCTCTGCGTGTGCTTCTGGAGAAGATCTTGGGTTTGGGTACGCACTCATTTGCTGCAATGCTGCTTCTACCGAAATAGTATCTGTAGAAGAGACTGAGAGAAGCAACATCCCCTCTGACGAAGAGCGGCTGCAACTTGTTAGCAAGTTTTTCACCCAGAAGATTCTTCACACGTTTCTCAGTCCGTTCAAAGAGGTTGAGATGCGTTTATGGGGCGCCGGCTTACAGATGACAACAATATTCCATCAGAGGCCGAAAGGTGGACTTGTATAAATAGCAAACAGTCTGTGGAAGATAACTGCTGGCACGAGAGAGACTACCAATGCGTTGAGTTTACCTGCTTGCTAATGGATTGGATGTACGGTTTCCATGACAAGTCTTTCGCAATCGTCAATCCAAGGAAGGAGATGTAATCTTGAATCTGACATCTTAAAACTACGATCATCATCATCTCCTTTAAGTTGTGACTACAGAACACTCCGAGTTTTTGAAGGATTGAAGGAAACAAGCCATTTGGCGCCCCATTCCGAGACCATGCGGAGGTCTTCGTTAAGAACGTCGCATAACCGCTGACGTTGCTGAGTTCTCTTACCTAGTCGCTCATTCGAATTGAAGAGCGTCGCATGTTTCAGTCGATGTGAGCATCATCGGTGACAATTAGCAGTGATCTTATGATCAGCCGCAATGATGACAGTCAAAAAGAAAAATAATGACTAAATAGCCATGAGTATGACTTGAAGCTTTTACGTCACTACTCCCCATATTTGGGGCTTGGACGATGCTGACACAGTCAGACTTTTATGGAGCGTTGTGATCACAGAATTAGATTGTTTAGCCGTGTCACTTTGCTAGAAGTGCAAACTGATTCAAACAGATGGCACATGCAGGAACTTAATAAGTGGGCAAAAAGAAATTTTTAATACATTGCAGAGATAGGAAAAATAGTCGTGCGTCGCTTGCGGATTGCTCTGAATTCCTTCAAAATGCTCCGAAACATTAATTAGGGTGCAAAATTCATAGCTAAACATTCATAGTTGTCTTCTGAACATTTCTGATGACTTTTTATCTGAAAAGACAAATTTTCATCTTATCTTAGCAGGTGACTACAACTCTTTTAAAGTCGAGGCATTATGTTTTGATTTAAATCTTGTAGATATTATTGTTCAATCCACGAGGCAGAATGCCATCCTTGATCATGTGTTAATTTCCAAAGATCTTTCTCTTTCCTACGAAAAAAGCGATGTGGTCTATGATGCTCCAATTGGTTCGTCTGACCATCTGATGTTGACCTGTTTTCCACGTGTAAAGAAATCTGCCAGCGATGGTTGTGTGAAATGTCACAAGTTATATGATTACAGACAATCTAACCTTGACTTACTATATTATCATGCGTGTCAAATTGGCTGGAATGGTCTTCTTCACAATGCTAATGATGTCGATATGAAACTCCATTTGTTCATTAATGTTTTGAATTTACTGATTGAACAGTTTGTCCCTTATGAATGTGTTTTCTTAACCCCGACAGATGAAGAATGGATGACGCCGCTAACAAAACATTTAATTAATGAAAGATGGAAAGCTTTTCGTTCAAAAAATTGGATTCGTTGTAACAGTTTGAAGGATAAAGTGAGAAAGGAAATCCTTCGTGCAAAAGAAATTTGGTCAAAAAGGATAATGTCCACGCCAAACGGACTTTGGAAACTATTGTCCTGCCATAAAAAGTCAAAGAACAACAGCAATTTGTCATCATTGATACCTGAAAATGGAA
The DNA here is from genome assembly GCA_907163375.1 of Prostheceraeus crozeri. NCBI lineage: Eukaryota > Metazoa > Platyhelminthes > Polycladida > Euryleptidae > Prostheceraeus > Prostheceraeus crozeri. The sequence continues at coordinate 281,178 of CAJQUW010007361.1, read as the reverse complement.
ACTTGGAAGATCTTTTGAATATCATTGCTAATGATGTTGCTAGCCATTTCTCTGGTTCTGAAAATCAGATGGAAGCTAGTATGTGTCTTTCCGACAGTCATGCTTGGTTTAAAGAGGTTACTTACTTTGAGGTTTACCGGATGTTGAGTAAGATTCCTCTGAAAAAGTCAACCGGTTCTGATGTTATTCCACCGACAATTTACAGATTTTTGGCAGATGTACTATCTGAGCCATTGGCAGTAATATACAATGCGTCTTTAAGAGAAATGACATTTCCATCTGTGTGGAAAAATGCCCTCATGGTGCCCATTCCTAAATCCACTCCCCCAGACATTGAAAGGCTACGCTACATATCGACGTTTCCTGTTCTATCGAAAATTTTTGAAAGAATTGTCCTAAAACGCTATGAGAATCTGTTCTACTCTCATTTTGGTGTTGAACAACATGGTTTTCGAAAAAAGGCTTCCACTACAACAGCTCTTATTAAGCTACTGGACTCATCTCTTCACACGTTCGATGATCGACATAAATTTGGCTGTGCAATCATCAATTTTGACATGTCAAAAGCTTTTGACCATATAGATCATAGTGTCATGCTACATAAAATGTGGAAACTTCATTTTCCAATTGAATTGATTACTTGGTTTAGATCATATTTTGACAGTAGACAGGCTTCTGTTCGCATTGAAGGTAAATTGTCTAAATCTGTGCGTTTATCTTGTGGAGTCCCACAAGGTTCTGTGATGGGGCCAATATTATTTTGTATTTACATAAGCGATTTGTGCAGTTTGTATAATGAAAGCACTTTAGTCAAATATGCTGATGACATAAGTATTGTGATCCCTCTGGTGAATGATGATGTGTCGGATATTCGAGATATTGTTGAGAATGAGATTGCGAATGTCAATAGATGGTGTTCTCGAAACATGTTAACCTTGAATACTAATAAATCAAATGTCATGTTTTTAACTCGGCATCCTATCACTTTTGAGGAGCCCCTTTCTGTTAATGTTGTAAGAGAAACTAAATGTCTTGGTGTTCGTCTCAATGACAAATTGACATGGGATAGTCACGTGAACTATTTGCGCATAAAGGCGAGTCGTCGTCTACACATTCTTCGTCGCTTGAAACATCTTGTTCCGATCCCTCAGCTTCATGATATCTACGTTGCTGTAATCCGCAGTGTATTTGACTACGCCTCCCCTGTTTTTGTTGGACTTAACAGGAAAGACCATGATGTGCTACGGAAAATAGAAAAGAGAGCTCACCGCATCATGTACAACGGAGTGAGCAGCTGTGATAGATGTGTCTATGATCTAGAGGAAAGACGTTTAAAGCTATCTGGTAAATTGTTCGCTTCAATTGAAATGGACTCGCAGCACTTGCTTCATGACATACTGCCAAGAAAGTTTGAATTGTCCCATCGTTATGCCTATCCACTTGTACGCACCGAAAAGTATGCTCGTTCATTTTTTCCTTTCATGATTAAGCACTTTTCTCAATTTTCCTAATATATGAGTGCATTATGTTGATGTGTTGGCCTGCGTCATGTAGTAGGTCTATCGGTGAATTGATACGATTTGGTTCAAGGTCACTTTTTTCTGCTTGTAATTGATTTTCATTCCTTCAAAAATATACGCTTACTTACTTACTTACTTAAAATATTGAAAATCATTCACCAGAAACAAAATAGGATATAAAGTCTACGAGCACTTCTTATACTCATCATTGAATCATAAAGTCCAGTTAAATACAAGAATAATGCAATTCGAGGCCCGAATGCACGATGTCAAAATCTAACTAAAGATTTCAAAATTATATCATAATGGCTAGTCCACAGAACAACTTGAAAAATGACTCAAATGAAGAGCAACAGGACAAACAACTTTTGACAAACAACTTTTGACAAACAAGACAATCTAATGAAAGCTGACAGATTACTGAGAAGTTTTAAGTGAAAGAATATCGAAACATTTCTTGTCATTTCTGATGATTGACGAAAATGAATTACTCAAAAGAAAAAGTGAACTGGGAATGATGATTTGGTAAAATGCATTTTTGGAAGCGATACTCAAAGGCAGTTAATTCAATTATTGTTATGTTCTGTAATTGTTCATTCAATGATCAGAACAGGATTTCAATGTCTGAACTTTTGCAAATAATCGTGAGAGGAGAATAAACGAAAGGGCTGTAGTTTCATCGAGTTTAGTGAAGCAGTGTTTTTTCTTTACTGATGTCTTTAACTGCCTCGACACAAATGAATCAGATGGATTTTCCTGTATTTTCAAAATTATTATCATAATTATCTGCTAGAATTATCGGAGCATTTTCTGTTAACGTGAGTGACATGCATGAAGAAGCAAAGATAAATTTTGAAATTAATGGGTGTGTATAGGAAGGATGAAAGATAATTTTGTTAATAAATATGCCACGGGTGATTTATCCATGGTAGAAATGAAGAAGAAGGAGCGAGCATTTGTGAGCTCCACATAAATTAGTTCAATTGTACTTGATTATTAAATCGACATTATTATTATCTTCATTAAGTTATCGAGAGAAAATACGTAAAAATCAAATGCATGTAATTGCATCAAAAGTCATCATATTATGAAGTTAAGTGAATTAAGTCCTCTTTTCCTGTAAAGTGCACTTTCGAAATATTGATGCTGCTTAAAAACACTCATAGTTCAACTTAAATTCAGTATAATTTGGTACTCGTATTACCACAGAGACTGCTGTACTATGGAGTGCTCAATATTTGATCTGACGGCGCATTGCCGAATAGTTGGAGGACAAAAGACAAAAGAATTGAGGGACTTTGAAATGACTGACAAGAGTAGAGCAGTCAAATGTACTCAACGACAATTTCTAATTAAAATTGCTTTCATTCGATAAGTTCATAAAACCCTTATAGTACATACTTTTAATGGCTGTGTTTTTTGTCCTGCGCTAATCGTGCAAATCGAAATTCTTTATTTCAATTTTTTGTTTCCGACAGCCATATACACTCGATTTTACATTGAACATTGCATCGTGCGGTGAGAAATGGCAGATTTAGTGATGTTCCTATAGGTATTTTTTACAAATATCTACACGTATAATTTAAATTCGAGAGACATTCAGACAACAATAACTCGGATGATCTCCAAATTTCAGACTGCGTAGTCGTCAACGATGAAAATTATAATAGAGTCATATTCACTTAGCACATTATGTGCATTTCAATTATTTGTTAAAGTCGCTGTCATGCCACTGCTCTACACGATAGAATGTATTTGTCAGGATCACAGAAATATATTGCTTATCTGAAGTTGACTGGAATGGAAATTGACTCAATGTCGCAGCACATCCGGGGGAACTAAGATGGGGCATGAACCACCAATGAAAAGCTTAGAGTCGCACATGTGACTGATTCTAAACCAATTATACAGTCGTTGACAAGTGCATCTAAGTAAAAATGCAAAAAAATGCGTGCGATTTTTGTGTCACGCTTTACTTCCATTGTAAAGGTTTTATTGTTATCAATGTCTATGGTCAGAACAGTCTGAATAAATTTAGCAGTTCTGTCGCTGAGGAAAAAGAGAAGCACTGCCGAACCAACCGCTATTGTTCATCAACATCACATTCCCACAACCTTCGTATAATTGTAGAATTGCGTAATGTACCTCAATCTGCTGTACAGGACAATGGTGTGACAACGCTTCATTCATTGGATCAATGGCCGTGTGGATAGAGTATTTGTTTAGCTAACCAGCTGATTTGTGGTCAAATCGTGGTCGGGACGATGGCGTACTTAATTTGCATCACATCTTTGTTTGCCATCACAAGCGCAACAACAAGTGTTTGCTGATAAGTTTCTATTTCACATGATCCGAATATGACTAATTCACCAAATTTTTAGTTAATGGACGGGAGCTTCGTGTAAACATATTTTCCATGTGTGCTGCTTGACATATGCGTAGAGAGAAGGGATTAGTGGAATTCAGAATATGAGAGCATCATTCACCTTTGAGTCGTCTTAGTTGTATGGTCTGATCGGTAGATGTTCGGCAGCGGGCTTATTTTGTTAAAGGAGTTGATGGACAACCTGTCTTTTGAATAGTTTGGAAATAATCACGAAGCTTTGAGTGTCAATCTTGGCTCCATCTAGGGATATGAGAGACTTTCACGCTTATGGGAAAATCTGCGCCGATGTTACTCCTCAAAATGGATATCATCATTTGAAGCATGATGATCAAATCATGTGGTCGGTCTACATCTTAGTGAGAGAGAAAGAGGATTATACAGTATTCGCAGACAAATTACTTTCGTGTTATCTTTGACTAACGTCCATGAAAGAAGCTAGGAGAAAACTATATTTTTGACATGATTGCTTTTCTGTATGAATAATAGGACAAAGTTGCTGTTGATTAAATGATAATGATAATAATAGGCGGTTTATCCAAGAAAAATAGAAATCGGATGACAAGTCATGAAGATGCAGTGACTAATGCATGCACTTTTACATGATTATCTGAACTTTATGATATACAGGAAGGGAAAAACCATGAAATGGACATTTATAGAGCTGTGCATCAAGGTAGAAACGCTCATAAAATATTCAATAGTCAATGTTTTGCCTAGGAGGCCTTTCTTCCGCAATACGGTAAAGTAAAATTCAAATATTTTATTTTCATATACTTTTGTATGCTTTAAATATTTTTTATACTTTATCGTATTGCGACAGCAAGGGCTGCTAGGCCAAACATTAACTTTTGAACTGTAGCTCCGCAATGGCCAGCAAACACTTGTGCCTTAATTTGATAAACCTTCATTCAAAGTCAGATTTCGATTTCTTGAAATCAATTTAAAATTCTTAAATTCAATGTATGATAATCTGTTGAACGTAACATTCTCTGACGTTTCAAAAGTTTGAATTTGAATCGACTGATGTGTTTAGTCATAGAAATCGAATTCAGAATCTGTCAAATTTGGTTGAGTCATTCTCATGATAAAAGAAGATGGGCAAGAAGAAGAGCATATCCGCCAGTCAAGTTGCAGGCATCTGGGAATCCTGGTGCTGGAAGTAAGTACCTAGAAGGATGTGACCAAACAACTTGGCATCTCAACAGCAAGAGCAATTTCCAAGAGACTATGGAACAGTCAGTCCAAACGCAAAAAATTGTGCAATGCCTCAAAAATCTCTTCTCATGGTCGATAAAATACTCAGGTATCTGTGCTTGAATACCTGTTGCATCTTTTACAATATTCTGTGGAGTGGAGAGATTTAACTGGTGTAGTACTGGATCCATCCTGTGTCCGCCGACGATTGGTAAGAATCTGTTTAGTCTGGAGAAGAATGGTGAAAAGCCACTCTTGAAAAAAAAGACAAAAAGCTCTCGTCCAGTGTTGTAAAGCTCATCAAAGTTGGAGTGAAGAAAAGTGGAAGGCTGTATTTTTCGTGATAAATCAAAAATTCAAATTGAATATCATGCAGGAAATACAAGAGTCAGACGAGAAAGTCATGAGCACAATAAAAGTTTCTGCATTTCACCTACAGTCAAACGTACTCAATCAGTGATGACAATAACCGTGCCGGAATGCCATCGTATCCAGTAACTTGTTTAAAATTCAGACTACAGAATTAGATTGTTTAAGCGTGTCACTTTGCTAGAAGTGCAAACTGATTGAAAGGACGCCACATGCTTACTAAGTGGGCGAAAAGAAACTTTTAATGCCTTACGGAGATAGGAAATAGTCTTGCGTCGCTTGCGGATTGCTCTGAATTCCTTCAAAATGCTCCGATCGCGACTATTCCTTCAGATTCGAAGAATTCAGATCATTGCGCAAAAGTTTCCTCGACAATGTTGGTACTTCCGATCACTATTAAAAAAGTTAGCAGGCGCACGAAAAAACATTCAACAACTTCTCTGTAGAACTTGACATCGTCTCTTTGCTGTAAGATGCAGTTGATAAGCCACTGAAATTCGCACAATCTGGCGAGTTCAATGTTCAACTGGCTGCTCATTGTTCGATAGCTATATTGTTTTTTGTCAGCAGACTGTGCCATTTTATTAGCGCTACATGTTCCAATGCTTCCTTTCTAGTCAAGCAGAAGAAGGGACGAGCTGTCTAATTCTGTGCTTTAGACATTTAAGCTGCTCGCAAACGTCACTTGCTCTTATAGGCAAAGACCATGCTTCAGGCGAATGGTCGATCATCTCTTCATGTTGGGTATTGAAATCCCCTCGAAGGACGTGGAACATTCGGCTGCAATGCTCCATGCATTTCTTTTTTGTCAAGTGTCCGCGAAGCCTAAACTTGCTTATAGCCTTTTGAATTCCCAGCTTTACTTTTTCTTTCAGATGAGCTATGTATAAAGGCCATTTTTTCGAACGGTAAGCCGTCCACCGATCTTCGATGAGCGATTTCAGCAGAGGAGTAATCCAAGCCTTTTCAGATTCTGTCATTGCAACTTCACGAGTGGAAACTTATGTCATTGAAAATCCCATAGAATTTAAAACATTTCTCATCAACGGTCACATCTCATCGAAGTCTGTATTTAGAAGTCAGGAAAGCAGCGATGTGAGACTGTCTGTAGTCGAAAACTGTCTTGACAGTCTCGACCCTAAAGTTGCCTTGATTATCAGATTTTGTGATCAGAGGAGCACAGTAGTGCACCAATTATGGCGACGTTCGGATAATAACTTTCTAAAGAGTCCTGAGCCCAAATATGGTCAAGACAAGAATTCTGCCGAGTTCGAGATACAACATAATTGGTGCACGAAAAATGCACTGAGAAAAATACGGTGCTGAAGTCATTATAGTTGCCACAAAATGAAGATGGAGGCTGAATGAATGTCAAGAAACCTATCCGATTGAGACAATACCTTATCCATTATATAGCGATGATCACAACAACGGAGATTTGGTGGGACATAGCGGCAGAGTTGTGTGAGTTGGCTAGGAAGCAGATGAGAAGCGACTTCCGTAGATCAACAAAGAATTAGTCCGGTGTTGCATTGAACAGAACAAAGGTTGTCGACAAGCACAAAAAAGCAGTGAGATTGGTAAAAAACTTGATTAAAGCAGTCATGGACACTAAAGAAAATGTAATAACCGAGAGACATGAGATTCTGGAGGAATGTCGTTCTTTCTATGAATCGCTGTACAACTCGACAGAAGTCGCTGACGAGGACGTCGAAGAAGCAGGCCAAAGTCAAGTAAGCCCGATACTAGCAAGCGAATTGAGGTTTGCGATGAGCACTATGAAGGAAGGAAAAAGCAAGTGGTAATGATGGACTAGTGATAGACTTACTCAAAGCAGAATTACTACAATTTCCGCCGGTATACTGTAAAACCACGAAATTCCAGAAGAGAGGAAGACCGGTTCTGCGCATGCGCAAACAGTCACGAAATTGTTGGGCCGGTATAGTCAGCAAATGATAATACGAGCAAGGAAACAAATCATATACACCGATCAAGGAGGTCACGACGATTGCGATTATACAAAATTTCAATGTGAACGGAGCTAAACAACAGCGAAAAATGATGAAAAGCACACTTGCTGACAGGATCACTACAGATACAACCACAATTAGATTTGTTTAACCGCATCACTTTGCTAGAAGTGCAAACTGATTCAAGACGATGACACATGCAAGAACTTACTAAGTGGACGGAAATAGATTTTTGGTACCTTACAGAGATGGGAAAAAGTCCTGCGTTGCTTGCGGATCGCTGTGAATTCCTTCAAAATGCTCTGATCGCCACGATTCATTCAGATTCGAAAATTCAGATCATTGCGCAAAAGTTTCCTCGATCTTAGGTCTTTCCGATCATTATTAAAAAGTTAGCAGGCACACTAAAAACGTTCACAAGCGTTCGTTGTTCGATTGCTATGGTGTTAAGTCAGCAGATTCTGCCATTTCATAGGCATTGCATGTTCCAATGTTTCCTTTCTAGTCAAACAGAAGAAGAGACGACCGGTCTAATTCTGTAGATACAACAGTTGTCGATAGCGCATGTAGTCGTGAAGTAACATTCCAGAAATATGTCTCATTCGATGATGAAAGTCATCCTAGCACTCATTTGTACAATTACTAAATTATCCCAGAACCGTAATTATTTGCAATTTGAATAATTGATTGAACTAGTCCTAATGATGTGTTAATAAAAAAGGAAGTTGAAATTGACTTTATAAAATCAACATTTTGGCTTAACCAGGCTAAAACTGCAGGCGAGAATCTCTTTTTATCTATGAAATTGTCAAAAAATCGTTCAAGCTTCTTTATTCTTTGAACTCCGAAATCATTGTATGTCATTTTTGTTTTGCCTCATTGATAACCTTTATTATAGTATCTTTTGAAGTAGGTTAAAAGACTGTCGAGAACGTTCTCACCACAATTCATTTCGCGTTTTCATCACAGACGTAGCCTGATTTGTATGTTGAACATTTCTCTCTCCGATAGCATCTCAAGTGTCATTAGGTGTATTCTAAAATTCTAAATGCTGCTGTGATTTAGAAATCAGGCTTTCAAGCAGATTGAGTCAAGTTAAAGTAACATCTGCTATCATAATACTCAATGCTGCCATCAAAGTGTTGGGAGATGAAATAAATTGATAAGTGGGAGATAAAGCGAACCATCTTGAGGCAAGATTAGAAAGGACAAATTATGTAACGATGGTAGGTACTTTATTTGCTTTCCTTTGCAATTAATTCTAGCTAATATCCGTCGGCTATCTTCAGGTTTCAAAGGGATTGTCAGTCGCACTACAGTTAGGTATAGATAGTAAAACACCTGTGGCACAAAAGTAGGATGAGAAACTGGGAATCGTGCAGTGAAGCAAGTAGTATTGGATTGCAAAGTAACAATAGCATCCAAATTATGACCGGCCAGATGATAGAAATTAGGAGATTATAAAAGATATGAAATGTAAATGTAAAAATGTAATATAAAGTATTATTCGAACTTAAAGTGATTCAAATCTCCCAACATTTGCATTTTGCATGGAAATGGATGTGCTAATTTTATTCATCTTTGCTGGCACCGTATTTCTTCATTTCTTCATGTAAACGCCGCATCTCTGATAGCAAGAAAATTATTAAATAACAACTATGTGTTAGGGACCTGCCTATCGTCAAATTGTGAGTCGAATAGAATCGAATCATGTGTTACTTAGATAGGCCTACTTATTTCTGTTTATGATTTACTTAGCTAGCTATACCAATAGCCTTTAAAAAAATGGGTCTATCAAATAGCCTATTTCGAATGAATATTGACGCTAGAATGTGAGTTAGATGGATGTTGGTCAGACAACTTGTCTTGAAATGCCCATTGGCCTTGCCTAGCCAAATTTCCCGTAGGTAGCTTGATGATGTGGACTAGGTTTATGACCTCAGGTTTATAGAAAAATAAATTCTTTGAAACTCACGCGGGACTGGAAATGTGTCCTCCATCAATCGTCCCTGCACTTCAGTCTTGAGGCCGGGAAAGCACCAATTTTCCTGAACAAACAATCAGTAGATTCTATCATTTTAGTCTCGATTGTCAGATCAGAAAACAATAATGGAATTTTGGCAGTAATCTATTGATGATTGCAACTTCCCATGCTATCGCTGTCCGTAATGACTACTTAAGTGATTCACAGCGAGTTCAAAATAAATTACTAATTAATTTTTTCTCAATATATTTCATTGCATCGAGATAACCTAAGTAGACTTCCACGCAAACGTTCATGCAAGCAAAGGATTACAGAAGACTTTTAATGCTTTGATGCATAACTAATTATCGTACTCATGGACCTGGCAGCTGGCAAAGGGAAAATCAATAAAGTAAGGAAATCCAGTTGCTAGCCGCAGCCGATGGAAAATCTATAAATCAAAGACCATGAATCGACAATAAGCATTAAACTCATTTACATTTTATAATAACAATAATAAACGTTTGTATTTGCATTGCTTCAATATTGGAAATCGTGAGGCATCTTTACAAAGTTAAAACAAACATAAATAATTTAACAAAAAAAATAATCATAAAAATCAAATAACAAGAAACAACTAACAGTCAAGAAAATCCAGTGTTTGCGATTCGAATCATAGTAATAAGAAAATATTTTGTGCTAGACGTCTGATTAATTTCATCTCTGAGATGCAGATTATTCAGAATAAGAGGCACATTTCGTCTCTATCAACCATAGACCAGATCTCAGCAGGATTGAGAAGCTATTCAGCGCATCCAATTAGTCCATCACTAAAAAATGAACAGATTTCACTGCTTTTAAGCAATGATCGAAATTTGGTGTGTTGACTAGATTTTATCTGGTTAAGATTTGGCCTTATACAGTCTAGATAAAATAGTGCCCCTCGTCCTGAAACTTCGCCTACCTCAACGACTGATCGCAATCGAATGGTTTAAAAGTAGCAGGAGTTAAGTGCAAAAAACTTCATTAAACAAAGTCTTATTAAAAAGGTCATTAGTCAAACAAAGGTCAAATAGTATAAGGAGCACTGTCAGAAGATTGGATGATATATTGATGCATAAAGCAATCTCTTATTGTTCTTGTTTATTAGATATACTGTTTGAGTTTTGCTTCCTTACACGTCCTACTTTTAAAATGAGTTCCTGCTTTAGGATATTTAGTATAATTCACTGTTTTATTAAGTCACGTGTTGGGCTTAAGAGTCCTGAAAAGCAATTCTTATAGCCCTGTAAGATAAAAGGTCACGAACCTACTAATGGAACATTTACAATTCGGCTTTAAGTCAGTTGTTTAATTGTGAAGTATATGTGACTCGGTCAGAAAGATCGACCGAGTTCGAAGCCCTAATATTCTGAGCAACATGTAGCACATACATGTAGAGCAGGGGTTCCCACAAAGTTTTATATGCGACACCGTTTTTAAACTTTGACAGAGCATGGCGACCCCATTTACCAAGCCCAAATATGTGCGACCTACAAACATACAAAAACTATATATACTGTATACAAACAAAAACCACTATACAAATTAGCAAAAATACTAAGAATACTAATATAGTAATGCTATATAAAAAATAAAATATAAATAGTATACTATAAATATTATACAAAAACGTACAACCATCTTCGAAATATGTATTTCAAGCATACCATAATGAAAGCATATCAATTAATTACCAATGATCAATTGATGGCGTGGTTGATACTTAGTCAGAGCGACTAGCAAATTATCTCTTAAATGTTCATCGGAGAGGCAGTTGCGGTATTCGTCTTTGATGCGAACCATGCATAAAAATCCCGTTTCACAAGAATGTGTGCTACCAAATTGCACCAAGATGTGTTTAGCATTGGCTGTCTGGCGTCGATTTTCGTGGTGTTTTGGCTGCACCAGAAGTGAACAATGTCATTGGGGGAATAATTGCCACCATGTAACATTTTCACGAAGTCGTCCTCCCTAAAGTGCGCAAGCTCAAGTTCCAAATTGCCATGATTACATAGGTATTACATAAGTCTCTTGCGAGGAGAGAGAAGGTAGAGTTACATCAACCCAATTAAATAACATCACGCCTATAGGGCGGATATGTCTTTCTAGTTGTGATGAAAGTAACCGCTATCACAGGCGTTTTATTCATGCTTCCCAGTATTGCCTCAATATCTCAAACGACCCCAAAATATCCGGCCGCGACTCCACATTGAGGTCGCGACACCGTTTTCGGGAACCGCTGATGTAGAATAGTTATTAATGACGCAGTTCAGCAACCGACGCTTTTAGCCACTATCAGTGAGAATCCAGCGTCTCAAGCATATTGCAATGTCACTTTCAAGCATTAATGAGCGATTGGAGGCTACAAATCAAAAGAAAATAATAGTCGAAATAATTTTTGGCCAGCCGACGCGAACCGCAATTTCGAATCGAATCTCGAAGCGGTACAATGATGACAATGTGGTCCCTAAAAACCCTGTGGTCTCGATGTTCAGCACATCAAGTTATCCAAAATAAATATATATTCTTCAACTAAAATACATTTAAAACACATGCCACTCAGCTAAATGCTGTATCTCTTTATCTCTCAAAATAGATCTGCAGTAGATTCGTTGACGCATAGGACAGATACTTCTGACAGCTTCATGCCTGCTAATGTCAGAGCGTGGGACGACTACTGTGCACATTGCTAAGCGGTGCGCGCTGTCATGGTCAGGATTGTCCATATAAAAGGAATAGACAGTAACTATATTAACGAAATAATATCAAATATTTGCAAGCACGGACACAAACACAAATCTAGCGTCTCAGAAAAGGAATTGTCTCACTCTACTCGATGCTGATGACCTTCACTGATGAATTTCAAAGAGAAAGTTGACTTTCTTTTGATTTGATACGATTTGATATGAGGGACCACACTATCATCATTGTACCCTCGAAGCTTCGCAGACTATGCGTGACCCTACTATGCGTGATAAGTAATGACTAAGTCAATATCTTCCATTGAGCTAAAAAAATTGGGAAGTAGCTGTCAAATGTCACCAAGGTGCTTTATGGTATTGTACAGTTTGTAGTCTATCTGTGATGAAAAAAGTCACATAATGAAGGCGTCACACTCAACCTCACGCTCTAATTAATTGATATTATTTTTTTCGTATATCGACATCTGATTCTGAACTGTAATCAGATTCGGTGACAGGTAAATTTGATACCTACAGGTGGAATGCAGGAAAAGAGCTTCCTGTGCCGTCGAGCAGTGAGTTATGTCATGCCTTATCACGCTCAAGTTTTGTGTGAGTCTCGACTTTAAATGACCATGGGAGAGAAACAGCACATACAAGACAACTATTGCACGGTTATTCCAAAATGTTAGTTACACACTGTGTATTCAATCAGCGTCGAAATGACCACGCCTTGTCGGCAATAAATATATCGGTAGTGAAGCAAGAAGAATGTTAGACGATTTTCAGCTCTTATTGATCCTTTTCCGTAAAGGTCAGTGTCTGTTATCATTGTAGTTCAATTTGAAAAAAAATCACGTGTGGAAAATCGTACATTTTAACAAATTCAGCCCCTTAATAAATGCCGCACTTAAAAGTAGGCTACTGTAAATAAATAAACACCGCGACATTTGTTTGAAGAAATACGGTATAACCTAGGAGAATGACAACTACTATTGAGTCAATAAAAGACACGAACACTCTTGATTTCACGACTGTGCTCGTCTGACTGAGGAATGGCAGAGACGAGCTCGCACCGTCTTCACTAGGTGAAACTGGTGGTACAAACGGAATGTAAGTGAATGCAGAAACAATTTCAAACTGATATCGACAGTTTTATTATTGACAGAATCTGAGGAGCATTCTAATGTGAATCCTGTCCACAGAATTCTTCTATGCCGTCGGTTTGGCTAAGTGCAGAAGATGAGAGCTTGTCTCCTCCACGGACTTCGATGTTAGGGCATTGAAAGTGCTGTTCAATTTGCTCCATTTAGGTTATTCAGACTAATTCCTGTTGATACAATGATGATATGATGCAAACATGACACTAAGCACCGGCTAGTATATTTGATAACAATCAACTTTCAGAAACACATGATGCAATACAAATATTAGATGATGTAGCAAATATTGAGTTAGATCAACGTCTTGGCTGACAGTAAGTAATTGTTAACTTGAACTTTGTAGAGTAATAATGGCTTGAATATTTTGGCAGGGTTGATTATTCAAATTAATTTGATCATCAGTGGGCGGGGCGGACAACTTCTCCAGCTGTAACACGAATTCAAAGATCTCCGCTGGCCGGAAGTGCCATAGTACGATGGTGATCATAACATAGTTCCTGTATATGACTTTCTGACGAAGTTATAAAGATTGAATAGCCAGTGTACGTATTGACTGAAAATGTATTTTACAATGTTAGGATTCTTGTATTACTTGTATTAAGAATTACTTTTAGGAAAAAGTTGAATCTATAAAGTTACCTCTGCATGAAAATTGCGTTATAGTAGACAGTGAAATTTCAACCGATTAATCGATCTTCCAATGCATGTATTATTCGCCGACAGCCCTGACGTTTCATATTTACATAATATTTGCATATCACGGGCATGTTAATGATTCAAGTCAATATCAAAAATTGTTCATTTTGAGGTTAGCTACGGTATTTTTCATGTATTATACTCGTATTCTGTACTTAAGAGCAATAAATAACACTAAAAGTATTTATTGCTCTATGTGATGGCACTTCCCCAGACTCCAGCGATAATGCTAAAATATGAGTAATAGGCCCTGCAAATATGTCCGCACATTTTCTTATAAGCTTGGTTGGTATATTGTCGGTACCACAAGCTTTCTTATTCCACAAGCTATGTATATTCACATGGATGCTGATAAAAATGCTTTGCACTCATTGCATAAGTCTACGTTGGACATTCCGTGGTATTAGTAGTTTGCCTTGAACAAATCTTCCAATGCATGCATTATTCGCCGACAGCCCTGACGTTTCATATTTACATAATGTTTGCATATCACGGGCATGTTAATGATTCAAGTGAATATCAAAAGTTGTTTAATATTGTTCATTTTGAGGTTAGCTACGGTATTTTTCATGTAATATATTCTGTACTTAAGAGCAATAGATAGCACTAAAAGTATTTCTTCTAAATTTTTACATTTTGTTGGTCTTTTCCGAGCCATATTTTAAAGTGATCGTTTTTGGCCTAGTAGTCTTTCTTCCACATTATAGTGTACATCATGTGTTCTGACAAAAAAAGTAAAAGTATTGTGAATTAACAAACGTACTTGAAATCACACATTGCTTGATGACTTTTGATTGAGCATTGTACTTAAAACATGCCACTTTACACCTGGAATTCATTGAAAAACTGAAAATGTTTGAAACTCTTTGAAAAAGAACTGAAAGTTTGTGAATTGATCCGGAAAATCCGACAATATCTGGAATTTCGACATCGCAAAGCCGCAAATTCCCTCTTGACTACGCTTCAGGCTTGGTTGAAGAAAACTTAGAGATTTTGACTTAGAGAAACTTAGAGAAAATGAAGAGATTATGACTCGCATTTACTAGTCTTGAAGTCTCAAAACTATTCAAGAGAAAAATAGAAATCACTGAAAATGGGACATTCACATTCCTTTTGCTACTATGAAGCTTTCATCTACATATCTGCACATTTGTCAGCGATAACATCTCCAAGCTTACGCCTATTAAACTGTGTGAAGGAACAGGCTCAAACAGTAACCCTTTCCTACATCAACTATTTGATGGTAAAGTGCACGATTGCACGTGAACTGTCAGTCAATGCTACTAAGCCTCAACTGCTCCTCCAGCACTACAATTGATAAAGTACGTGAAAATGCTGCTCTTTAAAAGGAGAAATAATAGCGTCAATAAAAATTAGAGGAACTGAAATAAGTCGAAAATGTTGTACGATGAGCAATTATAACATTGATTACTCCACATTACTATTCGTCTATCAGCACGCTCTGACAAATATGGATGGTAATTTGATGTACTTGTGCTCACATTTGGCCCTTTTTCTTCGTTTTCCTGTTTTGGGTTGTTCGATAGTTGACATAAACAGACTTTTCTGGAGCATTGTGGTACTTTTAGTCCGGATCCCTTTCCTGACGACTTCCAATGACACTTTCGGGACTCGACCTCTAGAACAAAAGATCGCTAGGCCAAGCACTTAATCCACAGAATTAGATTGTTTAATCGTATCACTTTGCTAGATGTGCAAACTGATTCAAACAGATAGCACATGCAGGAACTTAATAAGTGGGCAAAAAGAAATTTTTAATACATTGCAGAGATAGGAAAAATAGTCGTGCGTCGCTTGCAGATTGCTCTGAATTCCTTCAAAATGCTCCGATCGCTACGATTCCTTCAGATTCGAAGAATTCAGATCATTGCGCAAAAGTTTTCTCGATAATGTTGGGCCCTCCGATCATTTTTAAAAAAGTTAGCAGGCGTATGAAAAAACGTTCACAAACTTCTCTTTAGAACTTGACATCGTCTGTGTCTCTTTGTTGTGTGATCCGGTTGATAACAGTCACTGAAACTTTGTACAATTTGGCGTGTTTAATGTTGAACTGGCTTCTCATTGTTCGATTGCTATGGTATTTAGTCAGGAGACTGTGCCATTTCAATAACGTTACATGTTCCAATGCTTCCTTCTAGTCAAACGGAAGAAGAGGCGACCTGTCTAATTCTGTGACTTAACCACTGTACCATAGAGACCATATACTGTACGACCAACTGCAGATGGATAATCGTGGTTCCTGAGGATCCTGTCATTGCAGTTGTTCATCTATTTTGTTCTCTACACTCGTGCATCCCTCATCAATTCGTGCTCTATCTTTTGCAATGATTGGTAAATCAGTGACATCAAATTGATGAAGGATGCATATTTCGGATTTTTTATTCGGTGAGACTGTGAAGCGATAGATGGTAACTGCGAGTTCACCCGTCTCAAAACCTCTCCTATAACAAATCTGTACCTGAGGAACCTTCTTTCTTCCTGAAAGAAAGTGAACTGGAAGGACCGGAGACATGCAAAAGAACAATCTATTAATTTGCTGATAATCACGTGCTAATTTAAGACGCAGTAGCTCCTTGACTAGGAAATGTTGCTATAACCGGAAACGATGATGTCTGTGAAACGAAACGACCTCTCGCTGATAAGGATAATCTTTTACTTTATCGCAGATTATTTGGTCACATCTATAAGATTTGAAGTGCCATCAGGGTGATCAACAATGATCTCTGTAAGGGTTGATTTTCTAAATTCGGTCGCAGATTAACTCATGGACCTACAGAGCATCGTGAAAACTCTAATGAATACCTACCAATTTTCCAAATAACATATCAAGATAATTTGTGCCTTCTGCTTTATTGTACCGCACTCAACTAGCTCAATAATATGAGCCGATCACTCTCTTTGTTTCAGCGAGAGAAAATGAGATGATTGAGCCAAATTGAATAATAGAGAGTGTGTCTGAAATACGTGAGCATGTAAATGAGTGCTGAGACAAGATTGGTGCAAACAGCGAAGAACGCATGAGCTGAAAATGTTCTATAGCTTTTACTATTTACATTTTTTTATTTCAATGAAGTGAATACCGATGCTTTTTAATTTCCGTGATGCATATATGCATGCATATCCATGCATGATAAATTCTACGAAAGCTAAACATCCTTATGATCATTTTTAACAATTAATTCGGATAAATTGATAATTTTGTGAGTCATTTGCAGATTTGAATTGTGGTTATATCTCATTTATGCTCTTCGTATATATTTAACATATTTAACAATCATAATTTCAGTACACGCGAAAGAGCAACTGCTAAACATAGTTAACATCATTAAGAGAGATATTATGACCTCAGACTTTACTTCAGAAGGATTGCAAAAAAATGCAGCTGTTTTCAAGCCCGGGATCGGAAATAGAGCACTGGTCAGTCCGGGCTTGGAAAAATTTCATTTTGGAATCCGGGCTTGGCTTGTACGCCAGGATCATCATAATAGGGCATCACTTCTTGGAATTCTGTATTTTGCAGAGGTTCAAATCAAAAAATATAGACTCTCATTTTTTATTATAAATTTATTAGCTTTTACGCACAAGTAGTAAAAATTGGCATAAAAATTAAAGTTTTTGTTAGCCAAATTTTCTCTAGGCTGATCGCCTTCAAAATTGAAATGCAAATTGTTCGGACGATGTAGAATACCTTTTGCCTTATAACCTATCGTCTAAAATGTGAAATAAGGAAGTTGGCACGCGTGCGAAAAACAGTCCAATTTGAATTGTCAGTCTAAAATGAGTTGATTTTTCCTAACGAACAATTTTTCGCACATACCCGGCATGTTAATTTCCTCATTTTGTACTTCAAACCATCGGTTTATCGGCGAATGATGAATGATGGTGGTTTAACGTCACTGCTTCTCTATACTGGGGGTTTCGACGGTGCTGACACGGTCAGACTTTTGGCTGAAGAACTGTGGCACTTTTCGCCCGGATGCCCGTCCTGCCGACTCTCAATGACACTCTGGGCTTGACCTCTGTACCGAAAGATCGCTAGGAGAAGCACTTTACCACTGTGCCACAGATCACAATCGGTGAATATCGTTGTGAATCGTCTAAACGGTCTGAATTTCAAAATTGGAGGCGATAGGTGAAACAATATAGTTTGCAATCGAAAAATAAAATTTTTTAGAAAAATGTTGATGTAGAGATGTTGAAATTCCTCTATTAAGTGTATTATTCCACAAGGAGTATGAGGAATAGTATTTGTCAAAATTGTGATTTTTTGTCCATGGTGCCACTATAGGCCTCAGTCAAACTGAAAGCAAAGCAGACGCGATCGTCCCTAGCAGACACAATGTTCTGAGGATTTTGATCGCAAAGCGCTTTGCTTTGCTCGCCGTGTGGCTGTCTACAACTCCTGCAATGATGACTTTATTTTTGCTGCAAAACGCTTTGCTCAGAAAAGCTTGGAAAAGCTCACAGCGTTATGAGTTTGATAAATAATTCAGACAGAATATGCGCATCCTAATCAGGATTCTTTTTAAATTTGCTTAATTAATGCTCATTGAACATAATTTTCTCACAACTTTTTTAACCTAAATTCCGCTCTCTAACGATCACACTTCGAATTTATTGATCTGCGTCTTCCTTGATTATTCGATCATATGGCAAAGTTGAATGCGAATTACACACAAATGACAAATCTTAATTGATCGTTTTTATTTGTATAAGAGATCTCAGCCCAATTCCATCAATAAGTTGAGTTAGAAGAGTCAGTGTCTTAATTCATTTTAATATCACATACCAAATGCATTCATAAAAGTCAAATAGATAAAATTTTCATCGGCTTACATCTTTACCGGCAGCATGCAGGTGAACAACTGACCTCTACATCGATGAAATTGGAAAGATATTCCTAACTTTGAAAGGAGATTCAAAAGTTGAAATGTCACAAGTCTATCACCCGGTGTTAGGTTTGTGAAAATCAAACTTAATTTAAGACATAGAAGAAGCACCAATTTTAAAAAATCGCATGACAGAATACTGTCTCCTCCATCCACGTTGCTGTTTACATAATGACCTCATGACAGTCCTATCAAATTTTACAATTCATTAAATCTATTTCTCACAAGAAGGAATACAATGATGCATTTTGCGGATGTTATTCAATTCAGAAACACCCGACTGTTCTGTTTATAGCGAAAATTGCGATATAATATCTATTATCAATCACATATATTAAATTCTCACTGAGGAAGCAACAAGACTGATGATCATTGATTTCCGGTCGCTACTAGTATTTATGGCTAGGTTGCACTTAACATTACCAGAAAAGAATGTGTAATATACGCTTGGATAATCAGTTATCCACCCTTATTATATAAAAAGTGAAAAAAATGTTAAGGCAAGAAATGAACGCTAAGTATCTGAAATAAATATGTTTGAATCACATTCAGTCACTTGGCTTTCTATTTTTCTAAAAAAAGATTGTAATATCCGTCGATCTTGATCACAAAATTTCACAGATGAAGGGTAGAATTTTCAAAATTGTCATCTCACGTTAGATAGAATTAATGGCGATATAAAAGATCACCAAGCTCGCCACAAATGTCAGCTTGTCTCAGTTGCGCTATACTTCTTGGCTTTCGGGCTGGACATCGGGCTTCGAACCTAGCCACACAAATTCTAGGCTGCATTTTCGATCCTGTCTTGTCACTCCCAACTTTCCCGCGACGTTGACTTCGGAAAGTCAAACTTTCGATGGTAGACGGTACTCGTGGAACGTTCGAAGATTCTATCTGCTGTACAGCTTCGATTGCGGACTCGTGATTCCGCTGTAGTCTCTCACGCTGTCGCTCTAAGCGTTCCAGGTGTCCCTCTAGGCTTTCTGTGTGCTTTCCATTGATTCTCTCAGCTGTTTGTGCCGCTGTTAAAGCTGGCGGAGGTCTCGGAGATATCTTAGGTCCGACAGGAGTCAGGGTTTTGTCGAGCAAAGTGATAGAGGACTCACGAAGAGAAAGCATATCGACGAATTCAGACATGGTCGCGAGAAGGCAGAGAGAAATAAGCGTCACGATTTTATAGACAAGAGGAGAGCGGATTATGTGCTAATCTCTCACCGTTAGAAGTCATTGAGGGTCAATATTTGCGTTAAAGACGCCGTGAGGTGGAAATATGTCGCTGAGCAACGTTTAGGTGATGATTTCTTTGTGATGCAATTAGCAACAAACTTCTCCTTGATCAACTCATCAGCTGCTTTTAATACAAAGTTCAGATACACTTTCTTTCATTCTTGCTTTGAAAACTTCGTCACATGGACGCATATTGTCATCATCAATAATCAAAGTAGCCAAAATACAAAGCAGATGCGATTACGAAATTGGGTGATGAGCTGGGCTTTGAAAAAATTGATTGATTCGTAAGTTTGGTTTAATCAATTAATTGTAATTGGGTCCTCACTTCAATCAATTAATCAATTAACTGATTAATTGAATTTTTTAAAACTTTGGTGATTGTACGCTCTTGAAGACATGGCCTATCAATCTATTATCTGTAGTTCTATATGAGCTTATCAAGTAATTCATTAAGAATCTTACAATGCTTCTACGAAGTTCTTTTCAGATCGAAGCACTTTGATTCAATCGTGATAAGAATCTACAGATAAGCAAGCATATTAGACAAAATCGATGGAGTTGATTGTAAATTTATTTACTAGGCTTGCAGTTTACTTTGTAGCTTACGCGGACTGCAGCAAAGTCCGTATTTTATTGTGCACACACTCTCATTGATAGACGCGTATTTGCAATATGTATTGTTTTACAACTTGATGTATGCGCCAGGTATTACTTGATCTCTATAAACAAACAGAGTGTACCTCTGAAAGTGAAGCCTATAATTGTAGTCGATGAATCAACTAATAGAAAATGCATGTATATTTCCACTGTTCACAATCATTCTGGCAAGTGGCCAAGTGCCGCTGTATGTAGGCTACTTCAATAAAGTATAACTCGTACAGGATTACAAATCATCAACATTTTTGTAAGCACGTTTCATTGATTCTATATTCAAATGAGACATATGAAGCTTTAAATAACAGTTGCATCTTCAGGTTTATAGGAAGAAAACTTTGTCGCACACCACTGAAAGCAATACCTAAAGCTTTATCGAGCATAGCCTATGGCACCAAATAAATTGCAATAATTGGCCATCGATCAATCAATTAATTGATTTTCTATGTAAATGCAATCAATTGTCATATTAAATATCACTCAAAACTCGGAAATTAAGACCACAAATGCCAGGCTTTCAATGTCCTAATTAAACAACAACTTATATATCCCAAATATACAAAAATGCCACGGCCGTATGATCTTAATTAACCGAAGTCTTAATTATCCGTGTCCGCATTAGCAAGCTTCGACTGCAATTGCATTTAATTTTTTATCAATTAATTTTTCCAAGTCCTGGTGACGAGGCTTCTTCATGACCAACTTTGTGGCTAAGTAGGCCGCGTCATGGGCAAAAGTAACACACTGTCGCATTCCATCACCATTTCAAGGGATTCCCATTCTCACTAGAAAGCCTGATTAGTGATTGTACTGTAGCATAATAGCTGCATGTGCGTGTTACAGCGGTACACAGTGCGCATTATGGTCACAAGAAATGTTTTGTGAACAATATTCGAAACACAGTGAAATTGATTAAAGAGATTTAACAAGTCTCCTTCCAGCGCCATTTGTTGGCGTGCCCATGTGAACGTCTCTCAGAACTAATTTTTTTCTTCTTAATTTTACTGTTTTATTTTCTCTCAGAAGGAATTGCCATCCCGGAGCTTGTGTTCACACTGACCTAAACATATCGTGCGTTTGCTTTGGTTTTAACACCATAATTTTGTCAAATTCAATGACTTTCTTGGCCTGCAACTAAGGTTGGGTCTTCAACATCGGGGAAACTTGAATGAGGCAGTGCACTCAATATTTCTGAAAATTAGGTCAGAATCAGGACTATCCTTTGAATTTGTCATGAAAGAAATTGTCAGAGGCAAATTTATGATGTAAATTTTCTTGCTATTTTCTATGCTATGTATATTCACATGGATGCTGATAAAAATGTTTTGCGCTCATTGCATAAGTCTGCGTCGGACATTCCTTGGTGTTAGTAGTGTTACTTGAAGGTTAATACTGCGTGTGTCTTGGGGCATGAGGCCATTGATTTTATTACGCGGACTTTTCAATGGAGGACCAAGGTCATATTGTCGCTCGTCGGTAGTTCAGTTGGTAGAGCGCTGGCCTAGAATGCCAGAAGTGGGTGGTTCAAATCCATCAAGACACGCATTTATTTACCGGGCTCTTATGTTTGAACTTTTCTTAGAATTCTGTTAAGAATTGTGCTAAAAATGATATAAACATGTTGAATGCTTCCGCTACACTCCTCAAATTTTTGCAGGTTGATGTTCCAATCCACATTCATAATGGAGATCCTGCTATAATCACATTCACAGGCATTGGATATGACAAACGTCGTCTGGGAGACACAATGCCGCTATCATCTGATCCTGGGCAACCAGGTGTACCAAGTCTTCAGAGTATTCCTTTGCCAGCGCAGGCTGTCTTCTTATCAGAAGAGCGCATCGGATTTGGCAATGTTCCACTTTATAGGTAAAGACACGAGTCAATGTTGAATGATTGAATTAATATCATTAATTAAAGAAAGTCACTACTGATAAAATTGCAATGAGTAGGATTATGGTGTAATTATATTAGGTAGAGTAGCAACTCAGTATTAATTAAATCCCCAATGCGTATGCAGTTTCGATTTTATTGGATGAACTTGAGTTGTGACCCAGTATTAAATGTAAAATATGCACATTGTCACAATTTTTGACAAATTACTACGGAGTTGACTGATCATACAGAAGAAAGAATAGTATTTTGCAAATCCTTCGCGTCATGACAACTTTGGAGAGGCAATGTTCATTGAATTAATTTCAATGGAAGTGCCTTACTTTAGTTTAATAGGAGTGTTTTCTTGAGCTTGATCATCTCACATAGCTGGCAGTGAAAGAGCAAAATATCACAATCAAAGACAATGATCACAATCAACTTAAAGGATATTAATGGGTCCACAATGCTACCCAGACTCAGATAAGAAATGAAGCTGAATTTGGTAAATCATAAAATCAAATAACTTTAAAAATTGCAATCCACAATTGAATGTGAATAGTTGATCGAGTCGAGAGTACTTATGGGTTATCTCCCCCCACGTTTTCAAATTTGTATAAAATCCGTAGAAATGAATCAATCATCCCAAAACTTTAAGTGCACGTGGAATGAGGATATTTTCTACCTACATACCAAAACTTGTGCAGATTGGGCAAGTACTTTTTGAATTGGGGGCGATAACTTGAAGCGAAGCGTTGTTGCTGCTTCATTTGACTTCTTCTGACCTCATCGTCTGAGCAGAAACCCTGAGGTCAACAAAGTCATTTTCCGACAACTCCTGAAGTGATGATGACCAAGCCACATCCCATACACCAACATTTTCAACTCAATGAAGGTGTGGCTAGGTAGTGGCCGTGGGAAGATTTCAAATAGCAGTGGTAGTGGATGAAGAGGGAGAGAGAACAATGCAAACACACACGAGTAACAATAATGCGTCGAAAAGACGAAGTCAGATCAGGCTGTTGACATCGATGTACTTCACGTTATCGTCTCTAATGCAAAAAGTACTTGTCTGATCTGCATAAATTTTTGCATGTGGGCAGAAATTATACTCAAAAACGTCTGCCATAAGTTTGGTGACGATTGATTTAGTTGGGCGGATTTTAAACGAATTTGAAAACCTGGGGGGACCATAAGTACCACCCAGCCAAGAAGCAGAGAAATTATATTAACGTTAGCATAAAGACGCCCTACAATGAGGTTCATGAAATTTCCTTCATAATCAGCTTATATTCCGTTTAATTCAGATGCCTGTTAGTGAGTTTTCATTCCTTTTGATATCCAAGACGTTTCATACTACTTATATAGAGGTATCAAATCGCTAATATACACATGAACACAGGAATAATTTGCAAAAATTTACCTTCTTAAAAAGGAATCAAATAATTTTTGTACTTTGTGTACTTGTGTACTCCACAAAAACAGAATCTATTGATTTAAAAATTTTCACTATATGCTGACATTTTTTTCAATCTGCACTACCTACTATATACTTGCTTTATGAGTAGGATTTAACATATTTTCACTTAATTGATATTTTTAGTCGGACTCGACGTATCGTATTTCTCAATAATCGGTCGTTGGAGAATGCTATGTCATTTACTTGGCATGTCACTCACACGGAGGACGCAAATGTATTGAATGTTACTCCATCACGTGGTCATCTCGAACCAGGACAATCGACACTTTGTCACGTGACCTTTACGGCCATCGGTCATCCACGATTCTTTGATCTTGATCTTATTTGTGAAGTCAAAGACGAAACTCGGATGAAGCTGTACGAAGAGGAAACTGCAGCTTGGGAAAGAGAGCTGAGAAGACAGAAAGAGGAGTTTACAATCACAGAGAAGAATCCTGAAGATGATAGGAGAGTTTGGAGAACACAGGTATTTGCTGAAATCAAATTTGCTATTGGTGTCTCGCTTCTAAACTCATGTACACATTTTCCACAGGAACTCGGCAAGAGTCCAGCGATGATTGATATATCAGACAATACCGATCTCAATCAATACAAGGTAATTTAGTTCATATTGCAATTGTTACTTATTTTAGCAATAAACTATTGTTTGCTTTTTTCATTTTCCTTCAATAAGCAGCTGTTCGCAGAGGACCCTCGTGTCCACATTTGCACTCCTTTCGAAGCTCCGCCCAAGAAGGTAAATACTGTCGTGTTTCTGTGGGTTAATTGACAAAAACACGGCATCGTAAAGCGCTTGTCACTATCTAATTACCTCTTTTTGCGTCACCTGTTATGCAACACTTATCGATTACACTACTTATAAATTTGTTAGTAACATGACATTGCTTTCATGTTGTGATTTGGAAATGCTGTTTGAGGTGATTCCAGTTTCAGAGGCTTCCAACAAATATTACAAATTTTACTTCTATTTTAGACATTGCCACCAATTCACGAGCGTCCGGCGATATCACAAGCGAGATCAAATCGTGAGCGTCGACGTTTTGAGGAAGATTTCTGGCAAAGACCAAGCCCTCCTAAACCTTTCGTTCTTCATCTTGGAGCCACGGCCCGAAGTCACAGCATCGTTGAGTTCAAACAAAACTTCCCGGAGCTTTGGCCGACTATGAACATGGACAGGTCAGTGCAAAATGACATTCTATATGCGGGGAAATGTATCAGCTATCTGCACACATCCCTGAAGATCTTCTTCATAGTGATTTCGTGCTTCAGAAGACATTTGTCTAATGTACTTCTACTTGATTCCAATGAAAAAATGAAGCTTTTACGTCACTACTTTCCATACTTGGGGCTTGGACGGTGCTGACATAGTCAGATATATGGAGGTTTATAGTACTTTTAGTCCGGATGCCCTTCCTGCCGACTTCCAATGACACCTTCGGGGCTCGACCTCTGGACCAAAAAGATCACTAGGCCAAGCACTTAACCATTGTGCCACGGAGACCACATATTCCAATATTTGTGGAAAGCAATCCTTGTGTCCTCGGCGATCGTTTTCTGAGAGTTTCTTGATTAATTCTTTGAGTAAAGCTCTTGCACAATGAATGTTGTCTGTTTAATCGAAAGCTTCTTATTCTATCAGTGCCAATACTTGAAAGTAAATGACCTGAATTTATGATTAACTTGGCGACATTGTCGACGATTCACTTTCTTAATGCTAACTCATCCTCTTCAGTTGCTGTAATAATCATGCTGAAAGAAACTCATTGATTTTTTAACCTAACACACCATGAAACCATCGCTTTGTTCCCTATTACAACAATACCTACCGGCTAAAATATTTGATTTTCCTATTTCCTCAACTTGATTATTGAGTTGTGTGAGACCTCTAAAAGACGTTCCACCTATCATCGGAGAGGGAGGGGTTTGATCTCAGTCCCCCGTAGCATCTTCGCTGCTACCTGTCTGGTAGGCGTTCACGATGCATTAATTTCGTTTGATCATCCAGTCTGCTTTGGAGATGGAGCTGCCCTCGGGTTGGCGTGGTACAGTAAAGGTCTTGCCTGTCCTTTGACAAGGGAGACTTATGTCGTGGTAACTAGTAAATGTTCCACCTGTCGGATTTTGTGATGATATCCTGGTTGATCATTATTGAACTTCTATTTTGCTTTGATAGGAAGTTGACTTTGGTGCACGTAGACAAAGAGTTGCACCTGTCATTCAGAGTGAGAGGGAGGTGGGTTCTCATCTGCCGTAATGCATAAAGGGTTGGCTGTGATATAGTTCCCATTCCGTATACATGCACTTACTTACTTTTAATTTACTTTCTTTTAACGTCTGCTTTTCCTCCTTGGTGAGGGTTGGACGTGATGAGACTCCTCCAACGGGCGCGGTCCTGTGTGTCTTCCACTGTCAGCCTCAGCTCCTTCATGTCTTCCTGGATGGTCTACACGGCGACCAATAATTACCTACTCATTGACTGACGAGCGGGGAGTTATATGTAAGATGTCCTCTTGTGATGACGGGCCAGGAGCCCAAAGCTGAGTACTTATCATTCTGAACGGATGCAGCATACCCCTGTATCTCAGTGCGAAGGCCACTAAACGACATGAGCTCTTGTCCTGTAACTGCACAAGTTTTTAAAGGAGGAAGAGCTACCAGGGAAAGATAGTGGGGAGTACTAACCAGACGAAAGATGCTGTACATACCCGGGGAGGCTGACTTAAATGATGACGGTTCGTGGTAACGTTGATGGTAGACCCACATGTTTCCCTAAAGGGCACCAGACGACCGCTGAGTGTATGGATAGCGTCGTATTTGAAGAGGTTTAGGCCGCCGGCGGGCTTGACGGACTTCGTTCGGCTTGCTCACTTAGGTCCGAGGCTTCGGCTCGTCGCACAACCACATCGCCTCTCTTCGCCGTCAACCATCAGATTTCGCTCACTACGTTCGCTCAACTTGGCCTACATCCATATTTTTTGCTATCAAGTCATTCTGAAGGTCTTATATATACTAATATTATGTATATTATTATATAATATTATTATTATTATAATAATAATATAATATATAATTAATAATATAATATATTATAATATTATATAATATTATGTATAATAATATTATGTAGCAGCATTATTGCCAAAATGATTATCAAGATAATTAATTAAAAAGCCGGAAGCTGCAATTTTTGCTATTTAATTTCTGATATTTCGGCTTCAGCCCGCGTCAGGGATACAAATGGGAGAGAAAAGCTAGGAAGACATGGAAATATAAAAATCAAAAGGCAATGTATTCAGTCATAGAAACATGAAATGCCGAGGCTCCTCACTTTCGTCTCTTGAGTTGAATGCTGGACATAGATTTGGTATAAAAATGGCTTTTCGTGGTCTTAAGTTGAGTGTCTGAGTCAGTGGCAAAGATCTTTGTTCTTATTGCATTCGCATTACATCTTCGTAGATGGCGATATACAGACGATTCGGGACGAGTGATGTGCTCTTTTATTCTTTGGTGTAGAGGTCTGATGGAGCTGCGCATGTATGTGGAAAAACAGGTAGAGCACTGAATCTGATAAACTGTGTTCTTTTTGTTGCATATTTTGTTGTTGTTGACTCGGAAGTTATTCTAATGCGCAAGGAGGAGGTTCAGCATTTTCCGGAGATAGGTCCTTAGGGTTTGTGTCTGACGGGCGCAAAGGGATCAACTTGCGAATCGCCCATCAGACAGATATAGATTTCCATGCCCTGACGCAGGCTGTGAAGCCGAAATATCTGAAATTTAATAGCAGAAATTGCGGTTTCTGGATTTTTAATTCATTATTTCGATAATCCTGTTCTGTTATATATTCTATAAACATTATGTTTGCATTACGAGAAGATAGCAGCATGACGTGTGCCTATCACTGTTGTTTGTAATGTTCAGTGTTGCATGGAATGTTCCATGCTCTACATGATAAGATTGTATGTTATGTGTAATTGCAAAATTAAAAATGATAGAGACATATATACTTAACGCAATTTCAATACGATAAGATTGATTCATCTTTTCACATATATGAAACGTGTAATTATTCAAGAACTGTCATTGATGTAGGAGTTTGGAATATTCCGGGGAAGCGTTAGACATGGACGCATGCCAAAAATTGAATGATGACCGCTTACAACACCTACTCATGTACGGATTGCTCATATTCCATGATTTTAAGAATGTCTTTTAAGAAGACCGTAAAAAGAGGGAGGATTGAAAATTAATTGTCCAGCGTAGATGAAATAACATGCAATTAAAATACTGAACGCACTGATTCAACTTTGAAAAATAACGTTTCAGTGTTACTGCTCTCCCATTGGTGCCTCTATAGTCTTGACTTTGTACTTGACTTTGTCCAACATATGTACATTATGTTTCTGAGATAGACATATACCTCAAGCATTCCAATCTTAAGCAACGATGGCGCATTTTCAGATATCAATGGTTTAGTGGACCGCTCGCTACCATTGGTGGAAAGTGATTTGGCTGGCCGACTGCATAGAGTTGGATCGAGACAATGGCGCACGCGCAATATTGCGTGTGTCTGTGCGTGCAGCAGTGTGTGTCTAGTCTCCGTTCATTTACTGAACCCGTGTATATGCACCTTTGGTCCGAATGCCCTTCCTGTCGACTTCCAATGACATTTGGGGGCTAGACTTCTAAACCAAAAGATCGCTAGGTCAAGCACTTAATCAATATGTCACGGATAGACTATCTAACTATCTGTCTATCTAACTGCTAACCTTTTGTCCGTTTTTCTGTGTACGTTCTCCTTTTTATCTTCCAGAATTCTCACATTGAACCAGGAAACTGCAACAACTCCTTCCCTACCATCTCCTGCCGTACATTGCTCGAATGCGGAAGAATCCATCGTAGAGGCGACCCTCACGAATATCTTGCATGCGTTGGTTAATGACACCGATTTCCTTGGCGCTGTAGAGGCCATTCCTGGCGAGGAAATACCTCTATTCTGTCAATATCAGCATCACAGACCTCCTCGAGTACAAACTGCTCTCACTGCGGCAACCATCACAATATCAGAGCCTCCTGTAGCTGCAATCACGTCTCCAATACCTTCCTCGGGCCTTCCTTCACCCCTGCATGGTCTCCCAGAATCCCCATGCTCGCCCCCACTTCCCGACGCCTTGGTGAGACATGAAGAGGAGCCAGAGATATCTGATAGCGCTGAGGAGGCCAAGGAATCGATTGGACAGTAAGTGAATATATCTGCCGCTTTCAAACAATGAATTCAATACATTTAAGCTTCATAATGAAAAGTTTGTCATAGAGATATCATTGGAGCAAATACTTTGACTCTGACGTTTACCAGTTAACAATTTAGTGTTCGTAGTGCAATGCAGGCTCTCCGCGAGCATGAAGATTCACGAAAATAGCTCTTTGGATAGGAGGCTGAAATAATGGCCACATTTACTGGGAAAATATGCTAGAAGCTGCGAAAACATGGACGCATGGTCGCATTAGCATGAAAATTCCCGGAGAATCTGGTGAAATGACCACAGTTCTCGAGGAAAATCCGTGAGAACCTGGGAAAACAGCTAAATTAGCTACATTTGCGGGGAAAACATATGAGAAAACATTTTCAAGGCTGCATTAGCCCCTGAAAATCCGGTATAAGAAATAGTGGTAGAAAATCATAGATGCTTTCCAAAATTGCTTATTGACTCATTCAGACTTCGATGAAGTGATAGTTTGAAATTGTCAAGAAGAATGTCAACAACAAATCCATATTCAAAGCTCTTTAATACGCATGACTAATCGTTCAGACTCGGTTGCTCGTGCCTTGATTGTCATTGCTATGAACAAAGCCTTTGCTAGACTACTTCATTCTGGGGTCATTCTTTC
Organism: Prostheceraeus crozeri; assembly: GCA_907163375.1. Lineage (NCBI taxonomy): Eukaryota > Metazoa > Platyhelminthes > Polycladida > Euryleptidae > Prostheceraeus > Prostheceraeus crozeri. The sequence continues at coordinate 251,162 of CAJQUW010007361.1, read as the reverse complement.
ATTGCATCTAGCCAATCTCGTACCATCGAATTTCATTAAATGATGCGTTCGCAATCTTGAAGAACGCCAGCAAAGTGTTCGAATGAACTTTTCAATCGACAGGACTCTCAGGAATGTCTCAAGTGGTTCATCTTCCGTTTTCTGGATTCTTCGAATTTTTTACCGAGTCGTATTTTCTTTAATGTGTGATTCCATTTCCACACTCGATGAAAGAGAAGTACTTGCTAACAAAGGAATCCTCAATGTACAGCAATGGTGCAAAACACATGGACTTCTTACAAACAACAAGAAGACAGGAGTCATCTTGTATGTGAAGAAAGGAAGTTCCCGAAACAGAAGTCGTTAATGAACTCCAGATCTTTGGAGTCATCTACGCCTCTGATCTCAGATGGCATGCACATGTTGACATGGTTTGTCGCAAAGATTGTCAGCGAATTTTCGCTCTCAAGAACGTGAAATTTGACCTACCGCGCTCGTGTGTAATATTTCCAGACTCAATACAACGCTTTCATTTCCAACGCGATAAAATGCTGCTCTATATTCGTTGGTATGAGTGGTTCAAACAGTGGAAAATTAGAAAAACTGATTTTTCATTGAATAACGGGGTAGACATCACCTCAAACCACTGGTGGGAAACGCGCGGCCCGCCACCGCTTCTCACATGAAAGGTGGAGGTGGCCCGTTGACATTATTTGAATCGGTAATGTGAAAATGAATCACTCTGACTTTTACCTTGGAGAGATGTTTCCAAAGGTGAGGAATCCTCTTTAGAATTTGCAAAACCATTCAGTAATTTTTTAATTACTATTTCAATCAACTAGTACTTCCAAAAACCAATCTCGGGATTCGAATTTTAATTAATTGCGAGCTTCCGAGCCTTAATACGAAAGACTTTCGAAAAAAATGAATATCCCTGATACGAAAAAAATTCGAATCCCAAGATTGGTTTTGGAAGTACTAATTGATTGAAATTGTATGAATGTCGTGAGGAGGGAGTAGTTCACTTCAAATTAATCACTAAATGAGCAATATGATGGAACCAAAAATTCACTTTCGAATGATCCAACCATGCTCCTTTCTTAATGAATACCGTATCTTCTCGCATAAGCGCAAAATGACCATCACTTGCGCGAGTTATTGCTAAGTCACATGATATTCGATGCCTTGTTGGGCATGCTTCACAAAACCACGCTTCAATGAACCTATAGACAAGCTATATATATTCAGTAGACTGCTAAATTCTTGCTGAATTTCATTTGTTTACTACACCAATATATTTTGTACTCGATTAGCATTAGCGCACGACTGACGTTTGTGGAGTCCATGTACAACTCTCCAAAGCCGGATATGTTTGGCTGACATATGTACAGTTGTACACGTACGTGCATGTAGGATGACCAAGTGAAGCATAACCACTTAATCAATTTCATCTTGCCTTCAGGCGGATAGTTGCACTGCACTTATCGACCGTTGTTTTTCGATGAAATAATGTAATGTCAGTCATATCACCAGAAGTCAAATAACCGTATAATTATACAAAAGAAAAGCTTTCATGGTATGTCACAGGCTTATTCGCTGTTCAATGCTCACATGAATTGTAGAATGTACATAATCATTCCTTAAAACTAAACAATCAAATTAGTTGCGTTCAATACTGCTGCATTGCATTTACATGTAAAATGTTTTCTTCTGTAATGCAACCATTACATACATGCAATTATACGGTACAGCAGTCCTTATGTACACGTAAAAGTACAGTATAAAATAATACTGCCTTTTACAGTTGGTGGCCCGCTATCCCAACTTGGTTGTCCACCACTGCCTGAAAAAATAGGAACAGGACTGATAGAAGTCTTTATTTACTTTTGGACAGGACACGAAGCTTTCAACCGCTGCACGCGGATCAAAGATGTCTTGAAAGAGCTACCACGTCGTGTGCGTGAAATGCAAGTCGACACTGGCTTTACCTCTGGCTTTCATCAAGTTTCTATTACCGCCTGTCTAGACGTGTGGATAGAGCACTTGTTTAGCTTCCTATCTGCCCAAGTTCGAATCCTGGTCAGACGAGTTGCGGTCGGGAGGTGTTAGTGTCCATAAGGACTTAATTTGTGTCATATCTATATAATTTTCATGTAAGTCAGAGCAATTAAAGAAGCAGAAAATTGCTTCCTCCGGAAATCGATGCGCTTCAGAGCTCGGTATGGATAGGGTGTAATTGCAATGATAATTACCAATGACATTCCTCAAAATTTTCGATTACACCTACTTCAAAATTCGTAATTTAAAAGTGTAGTCCGGTCAAATTTTCAACTTCGTCTCAATGGCTTCTTCATTCTTAGACTATATAGACAACCTTACTAACTTTGATGCTCTTCTAATGCCTCAGTTAACTGCAATCATCAACTTTAGGAGATGGAGATGACGTCACAACTGCCAATGATCTGATACGCCACTGCAAACATGCTTCGTGATGAATCAGCTATGCGTAAAAGGATCAACGCATGCGGAAAAAATGAAAATCATTACAATAATACCAATGACAGATAGTTACAATGATGAATGTCAGCAGATTAGCCATATTTGTCACCGTGCTGATCTTTGTCAAGTATCCAACTTAAACCATCATTAAAACATGGGCTGAATGGTTTTGCTTTATGCGGAAGATATACGCATTTCACTGACAAGTGGCTTGAAGTGGTAGCTTGTTTAGAGTGGATTTCTTTTATTGTTAGACAACCGGTTCTGTAGCCATCTGGTAGAATATTCGCTCGGAAAGCCTGTATTCAATTCTTTGTCGGCTCAAGCCTAAGACGTTTGAAATATGTGTTCCTACATTCTTGCGAGACACGCAGAACAAAAGAATGAGAGTGGAATAAAAAAAAACTCGGCCGCATGGGAAAAAGGTGCTCGCCTAATCTGCATCCGAGTATAAAGGCTTATTTAATTATTTTCCTGCAGACAGAATACACTTTCCAAGAGACGTAGTGGATTTGATATTTCAGAGAGACGAACCAGCCGATTGATATCCGGAAAAGGCTCCAACATACGCTAATAAAAAATCAATGGAGTGCAGCTAGATTTATAGCGTCTTGCCTTTTCTTTGTTGAACTCGCTTGAACATGAAACGTTTATTTGTGATCTTTCACTTCTGAGACGATGGCATAGATTATATTACCTTCAAATGGTGAGCCACTCTTCATGGGAATAACTAAAGCGTATCGATGAGCAGACGGATGCAAAGCTACTATAGTTTGATTGACATTCGAAGTATGAAAGACTGCAATTTTGCCATGACGTCGGCGAGAAAGGATCTTCATTCTTTCTTCAACGTGGAGGTGCCTTGTGATAAGAGGATATGCTTGTACGTCCTCTAACTCCAACGCCACTGGTTCAAACCTACCCACGACTGATGAGGCCCAACAGGCCGAAATATGTTACATCTGTCGAGAGTTGATAAAATGATACGTAGATACATAAAAAGTTAATTCCATTTAAAATTATTTTTTGCGGACTTGTGACGTCAAATAGTTTCGACAATCAAGAAATACAAAGTCAAGCCTGATTTACTGATTTGCTGGGGTTATACAAATTTGACTATAATGTATCATAAATTATAGTCGTTTTCACAAGTGTCAGCGTGCTCTCAAATGTTTGATTTAGGACTGTGTGCTAATCGCACCTGTTTGCACCGGTGTACGGAGGATATTGAAGAGACAATGAAGCATTGATCAATGCGTGACAGATAAATAAGTTGTTTCGCTTTAAAGATTGTCCTGTGGTTGTTAGTCAAGTACTTAAAATGTGGAATCTAGGGTCTCTGTCTTTTATCATAAGTGTTAATATTTTCTAGAATTGAATGAAAATCATACAAAGCACTAGGAAAATTTAATAGTCCCAACGAATTTGAAACAGAATTCCAGAGAACAATTTTATTTTATTTTTCAAATTTATTTTGCCAATATACTTGCAAGTGAATTTTTCATCTTACTTTCCTCATGCGTCTCTGTGATAGTTCTAATGAAATTTTTGTAAGATTAATGAAAATTAAAGATGTAGCATCATGTTGACAGCAAAATATCACAGAGATCACAATGCGTGAAAACATCCGGAAGGTCATAGGTTATTTTATGATACGGTCATTTTCATGATATAGAAATTAACAAGAAGTTCAGAGTTGAAAAATTTTCTCTCAGTGGGATTAATCATATTGTATGTCTCTCCATGTACGCTCCATCTTTGTCTCTCCATCTCCATATTTGTCTCTCCATGTACGCTGTGACTAACGTGCAAGATAGAACAAGTCAATTTTGATGGAAATAGTACAGCAAAATGTAATTTGGTAGAAATTCACACATTTCAGTGCACCGGTCCAGGAAATGGTGCAGCGCGCACAGCCTCAGTTTAAACTGTCATAGATCATTCATTGATAATCTGAAATGGTTGATAGTTATCAGCAAAAAATGTTTCATAATCTTATGCATATTTTGTATAAAACTGCTAAGTAAACTCAGGTGTATTGCCAAATGTTCAGTAAAAGCTTTTCACGTTTGTGTTACGTTATCGTAGCCACCTGTCAATTGTATCGCCTTTGCAAGAAATAACAATTCTCGCCGCTCATCAGCATTGATGCTTAGATAGTGAGTACACATGTATTTTAAATATCTAAAGAGAATGACAACTATTGAGTCAATACAAGACACCAACACCCTTGATCCCCCGACCGCACTCGCCCGATCTAGGAATAGAACCGAAGTCCACGGTGGAGAGGAGCTCGCACCTTCTTCACTAGGCCACGCTGACGCTTCACTCGCATTCCTTTTGAACCGTCAGCGTGGAAAAGAGGCTTGAAAAGAGGCTGTCACTGATGTTCAAGAAAACTTCATTGGCGTTCGACCTACTTTGTAATACAAATAATGAACCAGCAGCTACTCACTGCTATTCATTTGAAAACGATAAAAAGCAAAATATCACAAGAATATCGATGTTCCTCATTTACCGCTGGCAGAACAATATCCCACCGAATACCGCTAACCGCAAAATCTGCTTATTATTGTTCATGGCAAGTCATTACAATTTGGTATTGAACAATTGTAGTCATTTACTTTATTACCATGTTGTTTACTCTTCTTGTGAAAGAATTGGATGAAAGAAAACACGTTTATTTATGAGGAATCACGAACTATCGCATGTTATAGCTGCTGATGATTTCTAGGTCAGTTTATGCAATGACATGCGTCATGGTTGATTTATAATGAAAGATGATGCAGCGCAGATGAGTTTCTGCAGGGAACGAGTCCGAAACTGAGACTTTCACAGAATGATGAACATCCGATATATGCTACCAATCTGTGCGTCTGCCGAGTTCTACCTGGTTACCGAATTCTTGTCAGACATGATAAAAGAAAAGCACTTGTTAATCCAATGAGACGCAGGTTGCAGTTTTGGTTTAACTGACTTTTTGTGTTTTATCTGATTAAGCGAGAAGTACTAAGCACAGAGTCATTATTTTTGACATGGAATGTCTTCAGGTCATTTCCTGTCATATTCATGCACCCCTCGCTATCAAGCTAAACACATTCAGATTTGAGAGGCTTTCCAATGTCGGCAAGCACATTGATTTTGAGCAATTTAATCAACATTCAACCACATTCCCGCATACATTGCCGATCAGAAGCATGATAGTAACACATGCACATGATAGGGAATGACTTGAAGGCATTCTGGAAATGACCTGATGACTCTGGACTTTTCAATTAATCAGAAAAAATATAGAAATTTTATTTTTTTGATAAAAGCAGCAATCTGCTTGCTATTGGATTAACATGTGTTTCTCTTTGATCCTGTCTGATAGGAAGAGAAGCCAGGTAGAACTCGGCAAACGCACAGATTCGCAGTAGGTATAGGATGTATATCATTATTCTAAAACCTCTTTTTCGGCCTCGTTCCCTACAGAAACTCGCTCTGGCTGCCGGACTATGATTGAGCATTCTTTTTCAGGATATGCTTTGATGAGTAAAAGTGGCTTATTTGGTGATATAGGAAGCATTGCAATCCACGGACATGACAATAGACAGCGTCTGACAGAGGAGAACATTTTAGGACTTTCGAAGCTTCCTAAATAAGTTCTTGGATAACAGCATGCGCCCACATGATTTATTACATGGACCAGTCATTTCTCATCGTGTCAAACATATTTTTGCAATGTTGTGATACATTTTGTTACACTTCCATGCAAGCATGTGATTATCGCTGAATTATAAATAATTTTCATACCACGGAATTTCAATTACTTTGCCGCAGAAAATGAGTGTCACTGCTGATGATAGCAGCATGCTTACGGAAACATGTCTGTTCTGCTGTGTTACAAAGTCCACTGCAACGGTACCCCCACAGATATAAATTGCTTTTTCTGCGTGTTTGGGTGTAGAGATGACATTTTTAATACTGATGGTTACCCCGGCAAGAAAATCAATTTTCCATTAAACTTAATGTAATTTCAAGCCTGAATTCTGACGAACTAGATCATTGACACCGCATTGATTGTGTTCAGTCAGTAAATTTAGATCATGAGAAGTCGAACGATGTGAGCAACATTTCCATTTGATGAATTAATCACGGAGAAACATTGAGTCAAAGATAGGAACAATTCACTTCTCAGATGTTCAGTCTTCAATGTGACAGCGACGGCTCGTGTGTTCCCTGATAAACTTTCCTTGGTCATTGCGCGCTTGGCCAATCACGTCAGCCAAAGGGAGACGAACCTCTCCACATCTTGCTACCATTGCATACAATTGCAACTTTAAATAAGGAGTTGTGTCGATGTTGAGTGACGTGAACTAGGCCTGCTGATGATTACTGATATTGGATGAAATGGCAGCAATTCAGGTCTGTTCTCAAATGAGAATGCAACTCAATATTTGATTATTTTATTTACTTTTGCACATAATGGCTGAGATAGAATCGCCTCACCTCTAGAGTAACCGCAACAGACGAATCCATCTATGTGGTTGCCACATCTGTGCACCATGGCTGTGGAGCCGATGCGTTATCTCATCGGCTCCGGCTCCGGCTCCACGACACTGATGTGAAAGGCTCCGGCTCGGCTCTGGCTCCGGCTTCAAATTCAGGTTCTATCTATGCTGGTTATCCTGGATCCGTTGAACGGGTTTTTTGGATAACGGTGTGGCCTTTAGAGGCTTGCTACAATCATCAAATTAGTTTTCATTAACAAGCAACGACTTGAGTTAATAATAAAAATGATAATAGTCTAATATAACTTCGTCAGCAAGTGAACATTGTAATTTGCCTTCGGGTTTTTCGCATTGAAACATACCCTTTGAATTTTGAAGTCAAAGGAAATTCATTGTGAATGAGATACCTTTAAAATAATAGGGCGCTACTAGAAGTGGCTGGGTCGCTTATTGCTATAGCCATGTGAGGACTTGTAGTCAGGTCATTCGTGTGAGTGTGAAGAGTTATCCCTCCAATCAAAATTGATCAAATTGAATAATCGATTGTTTTGAAAAATGTAGGTGGGGGAACTGCACAAGAGCCTACAATACAATCTAAGGAAATTGGCATTGTCACGGATGCCAGTAGCTTCTGCCAGTAGCCATACCGATAGATGATAGCCTACATAGTAACCGTATTAGATTTAAGACATTGCGCAAGAAATGTAGCTATATTATCTTTCCTGACTGAACTGGAAATGTGTACATAAATGACTGGCGACTTGTCTCTAGGAATCTACAATCATCTAGTTAGCATGCATATAACAAGTCTTCAAATTAATGGATTTTGGAGAATACGTTGTCAATATGGAAATTAGTCTTACGAAACATATGCAATAAAAAAAATATTACACATGTGTGTAAATATATAATAAATATAATACAAAAGAAGGCGGCAACTGCAAAGAAAGATATCGTGGAGGACAGATCATTGGTATACTTAAAAGACATATCATTAGATTTCAAATGATTTAATTTTTTTATGATGCCAATTAATAACTTTCAAAATTCTAGATTTATATCAAAGCTCAAACTATCGGAGCCGGAGCCTTTGTGATAAATCGGCTCCGGCTCCGGCTCCGACCAAAACCATCGGCTCCTTAAGGCTCCGGCTCCACAGCCCTGGTGTGCACTGTCATCAATCATTTTGTCTCCTGTCTTTTCAGGTCAGCCCCATTTGAAGCAATCGTGGGCAGCGTCTTAGAGAACATGGTAACGAATATCATGGCGGAAGTAAACTCAGGAGATGTCGATATCACGGCGAGACCACGACTCATTGCTCTCCCACCACGAAATCGGTCAGCCAATGCTCGCAGGTCTAAAATGGCTACTCCCCGCTGATTCCCGTGAAGCAATCATGAAAGCGATAACTTAAATTCTTCACTTTTGGACAATGCAACAGATTTTCTGACTGTGATATTGAGATTCTTTCATAAAGATAAATGCGTGATAGCTACAAAGATTCGTTCTTTTTTCATGTCCTGGCGATGGAGTTTTAGATGCATATCATTCAGTGTCAGATTTCAATGACATGAGAAAGATGAGTTGTTTAGTGGTTAACGGAGAGCAGCCCCAAGTTTTGACTTGTCACATATTTGTCGTAGCGTGATGGGATACAGCCAACGTTGAAACTATCGCTGTTGTCCATCACTACTTTTTTAGTTTAAATTATCTGAAGTCGCAATTAAAGCTCTACCTGTAAAATGATTGCATGATCAGCGCATATTCAGTGATAGTTGTCCTTTTTGACTCGGTAGGCCTAAGCTACGGCTGACTTGTAGCACACTCGTAGAGGGTAGCAAGCAACTTTGGTCGGTTTAATACAGTTGGAAGAACATTAATTAATTATGTCTCCATGCAGGCCTCTATAGAAAACCTAATGACAAAAAGATTTCTTTCATAAACACTTAAGCAATTGCTTTCTTGAAATATGTAAGAAGGCTTACGTCTGTCGTATCTGAATTTGTTAATGTTCCTTTTTGACTGTTTGTCATAAGGGGAGTCGGACTTAATATGGGCACCTTAAGGGCTTTTCAGACTTATTTTTTTACAGAAGTAATTCTTTCCGTCCCGGAACAACTCACATGGCAAGAAAAGCGTATCAGCCAACTTTCCAGAAAAGATGTATGCTCTAGGCTCCATAAGAAAAAATTAGAAGCGATTTTGTAAAAAGTGCCAAAATACCCATTTAGCCCCATACCACGGGGCAATATGGGTTTTGTATATTTTGACTTATTAAATGATGTTTAGGCTATCAACGGTTCTGTCGTCTCCTTTACATGATTGGTCCATCAAGATGAGAAATTAAAACGAACCACGACCGCATCGGCTGCGCATTGATAGTTAAACAGGGTTTCATTTACATAATCTGATAGATCATGAAGTATCATTTTATTCGATTCTGCATCTTACTGCAAAATAACAAACGTTAGATGAAGCGCCTTTTCATTCATGCCACATCACTCATATAGCCTACCTAATTCTTATAGTATATGGTATTTGGTGCAAAGGTCAGTCATCGGGATTTATTGTCAATCGCCACCGATGGCATGCGTGTGTAAGATTGCAAACAACACAGGCTCTTTCTTGAGGCTGAATAATAATCAACTGCTAGCATGTCAAAATAAGCATGTCAGAAATAATAATTGTGATGACAAAAATGCACTGCTCATTTTGCCCCAATGATATTTTAGGAGTGTGTCTATATGGGCACTTTACTAAGACTCAAATTTTACGGAACCTATCAATCGTGAACCTAAATTGAAGTTAGATCGTCAATCTGCATGTACAATGTAATTGCGATGAAGGGACAGTTTTCGTTTGCCTCGAACAATCACTCTACACAGAATGAGAGGCTTAGCCAAATAAGCTGATTTTATTGTCGTTGCAGCGGTCAAATTTATGCATTTTTTTCTTTATCTTCTTAGTGCATGTGCAGGTGTGAGCGCGTGTTTTCTTCGAATGAGCTGCACTGCCACATAAGGATAAACGATGTCCATGATTAGTTCTCTGTCGAATTTAAAGTTCATTTGAGCAATGGGTCCTGAACTAGAGGCCGAAGAACTCAAAATTACTCATATTAGTCCGCTGTACATATTAGTCCCGCCTCCCCTATATGTCCGAAATGTTTGGGAGAAGCCAAAGAGGCATAAAGTTTCTTATGACAATGTGGCCTATATTAAATGTGAACAATTAATCATTTAACTTCATGCAGTCGTTCTCAGGAAAAGAAATCGCAAGAATAGTCTATTGCTCGCTCCGTAAAAGCATTTGCATACGTCGAAATCATGCAGCGGTCAAGTGCAACATAGATGCGCACCCATCCTTCGTTATGAACTGAAAAAGTCGGAGATACGATTGTGTTGAACTTTTGAAGTTGTAAGACAGTTATTCAAATTTTGGAAGACTCTAGCTAGCGTTGTAATCTATTGTTTTCAGCCATTTGTCCACGGCCTAATTGTATATTCGCACAATAGGAGACTAGATCATTGCATCATTTTTGAGAGCTCATAGACTGAACCACACAACCTTATCAACTAGCACCGGTGTTACAGTACTCACTCTCCATCTGCTTCAGCTTCCTATACCGGAAAATCTAAACTCGGTTGCATTTTCTGATTGGGACTTTTAACCATGCTCCTTGTACCCTATTTTATTTTCCTAGTCTCTTTCATTTTCCTATTGGCTTTGCTGGTTTAAGAAAAGTTTGTTAGATTCAGCCGATGCATTTTCCCCCTCTGTCTTATTTCCCAAGGGTCATATTCCAAGACCATCGAATATGTGATTGACATGTTGTCAACTTCCATTGAGGTTTAGACATTGTTCGATCAGACACGAAGCTAATTATCTTATTGCAAACCATTTAATCAATTATGTTCATAAGACCATCACAATGAAATCAAATGAGGTCTTAATAGAGAAAGCGGAAAATGTATACTATACGGAAACTTAGAACCGTGTATATGTTTAAGTTTTTAAGTTTCCTACTAGGAAAATGAGACTAAGGACTTTTTTCCTAATAGGAATATATAATCCAGATTACAGTTTCCGATCGGAAAATAAAACTGAGGGAAACTGAATATCGTAACACCGGTAATTCATCTAAGTGATTTGATGAGAATGTGTTAGTGTTGTAAATTTAAGTGACTTTTGAATCAAAATTTTGATTTTTCAGATTTCAGTGACTTGGAGCCACAGCATTAGATAGGTCGTCTCTTGTTCCGTTTGACTAGAAGGGAAACATTGGAACATGTAACGCTAATGAAGTGGCACAATCTGCTGACATAATACCATAGCAATCGAACAATGAGCAGCCAGTTCAACATTTAAACACGCAAAATTGTGCAAAGTTTCAGTGACTGTTATCAACCGGATCACACAACAAAGAGACACAGACGATGTCAAGTTCTACAGAGAAGTTTGTGAACGTTTTTTCATGCGCCTGCCAACTTTTTTAAAATGATCGGAGGACCTAACATTATCGAGAAAACTTTTGCGCAATGATCTGAATTCTTCGAATCTGAAGGAGTCGTGGCGATCGGAGTATTTTGAAGGAATTCAGAGCAATCCGCAAGCGACGCACGACTATTTTTCCTATCTCTGTAAGGTATTAAAAATTTCTTTTTGCCCACTTATTAAGTTCCTGCATGTGCCATCTGTTTGAATCAGTTTGCACATCTAGCAAAGTGACACGCTTAAACAATCTAATTCTGTGCTTGGAGCAATTAGATTTTAAAACTTCTTCAAGAAACGACTTATTACATTTTCTCCATGATTTTGTCGTTTAATTAAAGGACGGGTGTCCGCGCCTTTGAAAATCCTTGATACTGGACAGCTACGAAATTCTTGAAAATCCTTGAAATTTAGAAAGTGCAATTGGGACCTTGAATTCATTGATTTGTCATTGAAACTTTTGTTCTGTTGGAGACAAAGTAACGCATATATTTACTGAATAGTAATTTTGTTACATTTATCAATTATTTTATTCAATTTATCAACCTTTTTTATATACTGGGTCATCCACAGAGATAAATTGCATTGTCTGCGTGTATGAGTCAGATGATTTCGCTCAATTCTGATGGTCACGGCTAGAACTAGTCTCGGTCGATCAATGTTCCATTGAACGTAATGCGAATTTGATCCTGAACTTTGACGAAACAGAAGATTGGCACCACATTAAACGTGCATTACTTAGTCAGTAGATTTTGGTCGTGAAGTTGCCGTAGGATATGGGAATTCCTATATGTTGTGGTGGGGAATGAATGGCCACAGCTTTAACACAGTCGTTAGCTACATCACAGGATGATATCACTGTAAGTATACACCCTAAAAAAATCGGTTTTTCGTCTGTTTTCTGGAAAACCACTTGGTTATCTAGTGAACCAAACTGGTTTTCCGGACTAATTTGGTTTTTCAGAAAGTCATTTGGTTTGTAAAAGTTCTTTTTATATTAAGATGAGAAGTTGTTGGCATTTTGATGGAAATGCATATGTTTAAATAAGTGTATGAATGCTGATCATTATTTTGTTAGACAGTTGATTCTTTTTAACAGAGCCGATTTCTATGATGAAGTCGGGATTGTTCTCCGATCTGAACAGTTTGAAGAATGGCTGGGTTCGACTGAAACGCAATGTAGCGGCGGACAATTCGGCATCTCAGTGACTTGAAGCAGTCAATCATGAAGGCATGGTGTCAGCAAATAGCGATTGAGTACTGTTCTAACCTCATGGACCCATGCTTCGCGCATAGTCGAACTTTTTGCGGCTGACGGAAAAGCATTGTGATGATAATGAACTATATGTACATCCTCATTCTACAGCTTTGTCATCAAAGGTTGCTAATGAAACATGCATTTTTGATCGCATTTGTCACGTCATTGAAATACTAACCGCTTTATTGGGGTGGTCACTCTCTACTGGCCACAACCGTAGGTCTACCAGAATTTCAATTTCAGTGCTGCGAAATTCTGAAAGCAATTTGTTCATCGGTTATTGCCAGACTTGACGAAACTAGACAAACTTCATTTAACCACAGCAGCTACAAAGTTCTCCGGCTAATCTGTGTTTGCGAATGATCGATACTTTAAACGGAAGCAAAGCGTCTGATTTTCACATGAAAACTCCCAGAATCCATGTTATAATGGGCTGATAACACCTTTGAATTCTACTATTTTACACTAAGATTTTGCATAGTGAAAAATGAGCTTCCTTTACCTAGGACATATTTATTGCATTTTTTCATCTTTAGAACGAAGGGAAACTTTAAGTAGGCCTGCAGAGGTAGTGGAAAAGAGCGGATAGCAGAGTGATTTCATCATTGTTTTTCACCATACCGGTTTCAGTGATGACAACAAAGAACAATGAAAGCGCATTCTTATATGAGCATGGATGAATTACATGAATAGATGATGATAAAATAATGATACAGACGAACAAAATGACAATATTTACAATAAAGACATAGGTTCTGACTTTAAATTGTTGTTCATTAGCACTTTTGTGCTAGATTTAATTAGAAGTGTCTCAGCAATTTTTGTATGGCGTGTTTGCAATAATATTTTGAAGTTTTGCTCTGTTGGTATGTGTCTATACAATGATATTTCTGATGGTCTGCCTTTTAGATGTTCTATTATGCGTGTGTATAAATGTGTGCGAGTCTCTCCGATGTAGCATTCTTGGAATGTTCACAGTCATATCAAATGGGACATTATCCTTGTATTGGCAAATGTTCTGCGTTTTATAAAGTCGTGTAGGCAATTTTTATTTTCGATTCTTTCAATGATTTATTTATGCTTAGAATTTTCCTTTTTATTTCTTTGTACGATTCTTCAACAAACATTCACTTTCTCTTCATCTGAATCTTCATTTGCTTTTACTTTTTCGCATTCTTTGAATAACTTTTGTATGTAATTTCTGTTGTAACCATTTTTCTCAAAAATACTCTAGACATCTTATTTGTTTTTCATCACGTTTTCGGGACTCAGTTGTTAATTTTTGGGAGCGGACATAGATGGCCTTGATGGCATTGCGTTTGTAGCTTGTAACATTCTCATTAAATCTAGCACAATTTAAAGTCAGAACCGATGTTTTATTGTAAATATTCTCATTTTGTTCGTCTGCATCATTAGTTCATCATCATCTGTTCATGCAATTCATCCATGTATAAAAATGCGCATTCATTGTTCTTTGTTGTTGTCACTGATGATGGTACGTGTCTGACGTACCGAAAACGGTATGCTGAAATACAATGATGAAATCACTGAGATGACTGTCTGCAAATCCGATAGTAGAGCTTTCTAACGAACCGAAACCGGACGTTTTGCCCAACCCGAGTCCAGATATGTCTAATACCACTGAATATGGAAATGAAAAATAGGATTTTTGCATTCGACAGTTCAACATGTTCATGCTTAAAGCAGAATATAAATGGGTTTAGAAAGGAATAATGGGACATGTGCGACAGATGGAGTCAAAATCTTGTATATAATCTCGCATGTCAGAAGGTTGATACATTATATCTTTTTTGTTTGTTGTTATTAAACTTTCTGTTCATAAAAGTCGAAGGAGGGCAATTTCTCAGTCAGATAAGTTGCATTTTTCCGAGCCGCAATGATAGGGATCTAATTATTGCAGGAATTTTCACTTCATAGTAAAACTTTCGCTCTTTTGATGAAGATGCCATTATCTTCTTGCTGAATAAAGCTTCATTTTGATATTGAAAGCTAGTGAAAGAGTTCAAATAAGTTAGTGAAAAAAATTAGAAAAATTTAAAAATGAGTTTAAATTCAAACTGACTAATGGATGGGTATTAGAATGAACTGACTTTTGAGTGAATTTTGCACGGCTCTAACGAGGACAACAAAAGCATAATGGTAGATAGGGTCTTGAAATAGTTTTCGGAGAAATTAGAATCTTTACCTTTTACGACTTCCCGTCCATTGCGAGAATAACATCTAATAAAACGCAACATTCATTTAAGTGTCGAATTTGAGGACTTCTAGCTTCCGCCGATGGTCTTTGTCCAAAATCTCTGTGCTTATTATGCTATCCAAACCGGAGACAACTCGTCCGGTCCAAAGCAGATAAATTGACACTCATAACTGCAACACTAATTACAAAAGTAGAAATTTCTATACACAAGTTTACATAACTTTACAAACTTGTGAACATGGTGTTGAAAACAATCTCTGTCATTGTAACCATATGGCTGCAGATATCGTTGGGTGAGTTTCAGGAGGTTACTGTATCTGATCTTCATCTCTCAAAATTGAGTCAATAATGTTTTGAAACATATTGATTTTTGTCAGCATTTAGGCCCAAGATTTTATGTTTGAATATTCTTAAAATTTGTTGAAGGACAATATCTCCGAGTTCTCCATTGATTTCTAGATTTATCTGGACATGAAAGGACTTTAATTTCATAGCTGAGTGTTGCATGTGGATCGGCTTCATTTACAACACACTCAAGTAGTAAATATTGTGAAAATAGTAGTTGTCGTAGTGTCTCAGGTTGCATGTTCAACATTATCATCGAGCTTTGACAGAAGCAGCGATAATTACTTGGAGCCAGTATACTTGGTGACTGCCTTCGCTTCCTCGCTCACAGCGTGTTTGGCGAGTTCACCGGGCAGAAGAAGGCGAACTTCTTCGTGACAGTCGAAGACTTCGAAGACAGTCGACTTCTCGTTGTAGTGAACAAGTCGGCTGTTCTCGTTGGCAATTCGCTCGAAGATGTCGTTCACGAAACTGTTCTTGATTGACATGGCCTTGTTTGACATGCCAGTGTCAGGGTGCACCTGAAGGAGTACTTTGTAAATCTTGTCAGTCTTGGGGGCCTTAGCCTTGCTAGACTTCTTCGCGGCTTTGCCAGATACTTTAGGTGCCATTGTGATGTAACCTGATGCAGGTAAACATGCATCAGGTTGAGTTCAGCATTAGACTATAGAACGCTCCAGTGTATTAAAGTTAGGCAATCGTCAGGAACGTGCATGTACCACAAATCACTAGCCGCGAATCACCAACAACGGCCCAGAAAGTCTTTGGTGATGACAATAGGGCTTGGAAATGAATTTTCCTGATCCCAAGGATCTCGGATTCGGCATTTGAAAATCCCGCGGTCTGGAGATGAGCATATCAGACTCAGAAATAAAATTGCGCTTTCACCAATTTCAGCAGACCCATCGGAGATGGGTCAAAGTCCGCAGATTTTCTATGAGTGGCAAATCTGTGGGACCAATCTGTCAACACTAGGATGGTTTCCTGCCTCAGAAATTTCATCGTTGACTTCGATGTGTGGCAAGTTGCTCCATCCTGTTGAAAACTAAAACGAGTAGAATATATTGCATGAGTAGACAGTACATGCATGTAGGTCTAAGGCGACTTCATGAAGCTCGGTTACTCACCTTATAACTTAGCACCTGGTTAATTGAGCCATCTGTGAAAGTTCGTCTTTCTTTGTGCTCATCGTATCACTTCCTGAAAAAAACTTGAACCTCCTAATTATCCCACGCGGAAACATGTATTTCATGATGTATACACGCCATGCACCTGTGGCTTAAGAGGAGATGACACCAACCATGAAGAATTTACATATTTGGCCTTTTAGTTCGGCAGTCAGAACGAGCTTCTGCAGGGAACGGGGCCGAAAGTGAGACTTTTACACAATGATGTACACCATGTGCCTACTACGAATCGGCACGTCTGCCGAGTTCCAGTAAGTTCTTCCTCTTGTCAGACAAGAATGAAGAAAAACACATGTAAATCCAATGGGACGCAAATTGCAGTTTTCGACTAAAATGAAATTTGTATGTTTTCTCTGATTAAACGAAGCGCACTAAGCCCAGAATCATAATTTTTGGCATGGAATGTCATCAGGTCATTTCCTTTCATCTTCATGCACCACTGTCTGTAAAACTAAACACATTTAGATTTGACGAGCATCTCAATCTCGGCAAGCACAAACATTTTGAGCAACTTTATCCACATTCAACCACATTCTCACGTACATTGCCGATCAGGTGCATAATAATAACATATACACATCATAGGAAATGACCTGAAGACATTCCATGCAAAAAATTATGATTCTGGGCTTAGTGCGTTTCATTTAATCAGAGAAAACATACAAAATTTCATTTGAGCCAAAAACTGCAATCTGAGTCCCATTGGATTTACATGTGTTTTTCTTCATTCTTGTCTGGCAAGAAGAGGAACTCACTAGAACTCGGCAGACGTACAGATTGGTAATAGGCATAGGGTGTATATCATTCTGCGAAAGTCTCACTTTCGGCCTCGTTCCTTGCAGAAACTCGTTCTGACTGCCAGATTATATGCGCTAGCGAATGATTTGTTTAAATTCTTTGCTCCCAAAGCAATTTGCATGCGAGTTGAGAGAGACAATTCAAGAGCAGATGCATATTGATTGCATAGCACTTACAGCTGTTTGAACGAACGGCGATGCCCGAATATGATTAGTTTTGCGGCATAGAGTGAGTATATAGTAGGTACAGTATCGACTAAAAAAAAGATCTGTATACAGTGAACATTTTTATATCAAAAGATTCAGTTTTCTGCGGGGATTACGTTCCTTCAGTGCAAAAGATATTTGATCACTTTTTAAGAATCTAAATTTTTGCAAATTATTCCTGCGTTTGTATACTATTGACGTGAACACAATATATAAGTAGTATAATAAAGCATGTTGCATATCGAAAGGAATGGACATTTACTAACAAGTATCTCAATTAAGCTCATTATCAAGATCAAGGGAATTTCATAAACCGCATTTATAATGCAAGTTTTCATGAAAAAGTCTAATTATTGTGCTTTCTTGACTGAAATGTCAAGGTTTTAATTCTATTTTCATCGGCATGATTTTATGATTCACTAAATTTATGTTTCATTTCTTGAATCTGAATAGTAATGTGGACCTATCTACATCTTAAAAAGTTACTGCATGATCACTGTCTTTGATTATGTTATCTTGATCTACCAGTGGCAGGTTGATTGTGATATGATCACGCTTAAGAAAATACTCTTGAGGTTGAGCATGAAAGGAATAGCAACCGTTGAGGCAGAGGCAGCGTTGTCAATGAAAAGAAGAATCCGGCCAATTTTATTATCAATGGAAGATAATCACGAAACCCCGGGAATTTGGAACATCAAGCTCTAGATAACTTTCTAAGCCATTCAAGCTGCAAGGCATTTTCATAGTGGGTCATGCAAGACTCTATATGTCGTATAATGATCTCATCCTGAATCTGCTTGGGCAGTGTTCACCTTTTCATTTGAATGAATGTTAGCAATCAAGACAAGATAGAGAAGGTGGGCCGACGATGTCACAGAATCGTGAGGGTGAATGACTGCCAGTGTTTCGAATGACTGCGAACGTGAGGACAATATTCTGCATTATCTTTGTCCAAGACGTTTTCAACAATCCATTTCGAAATGCTTTTGATACATGCAAGCCAATGACATGAATCATTCATTCCTTCAAGTTACAGCAATTCACTATCTTGAAATCTTTGACTCCTCTCTGCTTCCATATTTTGACTTGCGTCACAAACTTTGTCAAAATTTTCATTGTTGTCAATAAATACATCCTTGCACTAAATCGCAAAGACTCAATTGACATTGAGTGTGCTTCAAAAAGACATCAGTGCGCTGTGACCGAGTTGGAACCGGTCATGGTCGGATCGGGGCAAAATTTCCAGCAGGTGTCTGACCGACCGGTCATTCGGTGGTCGAGCATTAGGATATTTGTCATTCAAACAGATCGTACATCAGCCTTAACATAATTTTATATAAGTTTACTTTGGCAAGATTGAAAATTATGACATCTGGGTGTATGATGCAGGGTCCAGGCCTTTTTTACTAATAAAGTAGGTCCACCAGTAATCTTGATTGGCCACGTACTCGGATAAAAATCCCCACTTCGGCAAATTTGACATTCAATCATATTTTGAAGGCAGCAATTGCTATATGTGAGAGCATCTTTCTCTCTCGATAGGTGATCAATTGGCTTTTAAAGTTATGGCATGTATTTGCTGGTAGCATTTCAGTTTACATGTCATTCAAAACTACTGAAGTTCGAAGATATTCTAGTGAGCGCATGTGCTGTATATTTCGTTTGTTAAAGTCACTATTTTGATACTTTTCTCCGACGTGTTTAAGCAATTATATGTCATGAATTCAACCCGGTTAAGCTGCTGGCGACAAAGAATGACAAAAGTATTTTTTAAATTAAAAGGCCTATCATTGGATTCTAGATTCTGGCGGCAAGGTTGTGAAATCACTGCAATGTGTTTTTGATATAGCAGCTGCCTCTCCCAACGTCCGAAGTCGGTCTGATACTAAACGTTTTATCGTGTTCAGAGCTCCGCTAGCAATTGTAGGTGTGTTGGCGTGGGGAGCTCCGCTTCCGAAACCGACGAAAGAAAGATAACTCTCGGCTATGAGATGTACAGGATAATCCTAGAATTAGTGGTTGGCCACCATTTACAGCATGTTTGATCAATAACAAAGTTGGTCCTCCACTACTTCGTTTGGATGACCTGTATGGGTGGGAGTGTCGAAAGCTGCAACTTTGAAAGTCGAAGAAGCTAGCAGATACTCTGATCAGACACACTATCTGAAGCGGACTGGCCTGAGCATGGAGGCGGAAGTTCTAAGTTGCAATCGATTCGCCAGCAGCTCCGATCGTATGGTTATTCGTTTCATCTTGGAAATAGTTTAGCGTTTAGACTAATTGGAAATAAGAAAATCGCACATACGTATACCGTAGACCTACTCGTAGTGACTTTCTTCGAAGAATGCCGGAATCTTTTACTCTTCTTCTGTCGGTATAAATTGATGTCATACAGGGGCAGCGGAACAGGGGGCGTGTCCTCTCAACTTTTTTGAATGCAAAAAGCTGACTCGATAATGTAAAGCTCAGTAATTTCAGTCATTTATCAAAAATGCGAGTGGCATTACAAATGCTATGTAGGCCGACCAGGTCAGAAGAAATTAATTTTGCTGAATTAGGTTTCCTTCTTTTGATGGAGTCTATAGGCTTAATACATTCTACAAGCATGCAATTTCGTGTGAAAATATGATATTTCGCATAAATGCTGTGATGCTGTTGGTAAAGAGCGCATGTGGTAAAGAATGTCGTATCATATAAATTCAATTTTCCTAAAAAAATGGTCTGGCATGGTCTGATATATTTTACATGTCGATCGTTTATTAAAACCCGAGACGTATCCGGGTCCGGGCCCGGGCCGGCCTTCCAAATAATGAGCCATCTGACTTTTCTTACATACATGTAATGAATACATGGTATTAAAGTTGTGCTATTTTTCTTCAATTCAGGCTGCTTAGATATGTCATGTCTTCCTCTGCTTCGAGTTAACATTAATGTTTTTATTAAGAGAATTTGTTCTCACTGGCGATATCTTTTTTTGATTGAAATGCCACATATTGGCAAAATATTTGACTTTTTGTCGTTTTATTGTTTTTTATTGTTGTCTACTGCGGGGGCTGGTGTCTCTGCGGAACTGCAGAATCAAAACCGCATTCCACAATTAGGTGGCTTCATTCCTGATATTTTCGTTTAATGATGTATATTAATTCAACTCCATTTCGGATTTTCCTATAGGTCAACTCTTCAGTTTTGGGCGACATTTTCATTTCAAAATGATAACAATTACAAAATTGCATTTCAACAAAGCGTTTTAGTGTACTGTAATTCAGGTTGTGTTCAAATAGGCTTGCTGTAATCATTGCAAATAAACTTCATTTAAGAGGCATTTTTAATAGGTTGATTGTATTTTGATATTATTTTCAAAAGCAGGAAAGTACAGAATGTATCGATATGATGCAGGTACATGCATTTGATATGGCTACAAATTTGATTATGCTTCGTTTTTGTGTCCCGCATGCCTGATTTGCATGACTTGAATATCGAAAGAGAATGACAGCTATTAAGTCAATACAAGACACCAACACCCTTGATTCCCCGACCGCACTCGCCTGACCTAGGAATCGAACCGAAGTCCGCGGTGTCTTGTATTGACTTAATAGCTGTCATTCTCTTTCGATATTCAATAAAACTACGACAGACCTTTGTTGCATGACTTGTATTCCGTAGAGATACTTCAGAATGACGCAAGATTGCCAACCGTCCGGCCGGTCAAAGGATCGATCAGTTAAGGCAAAAAATCAACGGTGGGGTCCAACTCTGCGGTGCGGCGTTTTCCGGGGCAAATATCTTGGGATGCAGTCCAAGATTTTTTGCAAAAAACTGGAAATGTTTAGTATCAGATTATGCATGCATCTTGGTTCTATGAACTCTGTAGAGATTAATGTTAAAATGCGATTTAAAAGCTGGGGCTGACCGTATACATTTCTTATCAGTTCACCATCAGTTTCTGTTCAATTATACACTGTCCAATTACATGGCGAGGCATCTATTCCACACATCTGAAGTGGGTTTGATGACATGTTCAGAGCAATGTTTCGTCTCTCCGTTGTATTTCTTTCAGAGAAACAGTATTTAAAAACTAAAATGCGAACGTCATCGTCTCGTATCACGGACACTTTAAGTTCGGTTTCTTAATTTTGAAATGTTGTACCTCTGAAGGAAATACAATGGAGAAACGAACATTGGTCTGAACATGCATTAAGTTCTCCAGTTCTTCACCTTCAATTTGAAGTGCGTTTGTTCTTTTTGCAAAAACAGAGGATCTTCTTAAATTCTAGCTTGCACATATGAACACTAGCCGTACATCCTATTTCGGTGTATGCATATTTCAGCCAATTTCATAAATTTAGCCATTATCAATAAGCTCAAGCCTCAATATACTGTCCATAAAGTTTACTCTATGATACTGTCAATGTGCCAAATGACAAGTATTAGGGTGTGCCAGTATAGCGGTTTACCGTATATCCCACTCTATAAGTACTCAATGGCGGTTTGCCATTGAAGTTGATTTGTGACATCATGCGGAAAATACGTTTGAATAGATTGAAGTAAACAGACATAACTGAAAACAAATGCCATGTATCAGACTTCATATCTAGACTAAATTTGATTGATTTGAATGCAACCTAATATTCTGTGCTTGCTATGTATCGGTAATCCTTGGTTTTCAGTAATCAAATGAATCAAAGTTTCATTTTCTATTTCATCAGCGATTGATTCGGAGAAGCAATTTGTGAGAACCCTGTCTGTCGTTGTCGGGAACCAAGGTAAAGTTCTGCAGTTGTCTGGAAGCAATTTATTTCGGCTACGTTTCTTATCCTTTGTTTGCGTCAATGCCTGCATGTTCTCGGTTATTCTCATT
The DNA here is from genome assembly GCA_907163375.1 of Prostheceraeus crozeri. Lineage (NCBI taxonomy): Eukaryota > Metazoa > Platyhelminthes > Polycladida > Euryleptidae > Prostheceraeus > Prostheceraeus crozeri. The sequence goes on along the minus strand of CAJQUW010007361.1, from coordinate 228,830 downwards.
CTGTGGCTTCCTCACAACACACCTTTTGGTATTCAGTAAATTATTTTCTATCATACAATTACCATTCTATGAACTCAATTAAAAATAGTACTTAACAAAATAATTTTTCATTCATTGAGACTTGCAGTTACTGACTAACATAGACAAGCAAACTCCACTTTCTAATCGCTTAATTTGCACAAAAACGAAATCAATAGGGTCATTCTACACTAAATCGCTGGATACGAAAATTTCATACAAACATGTGCCAAATTCACATACAATTTGAAACTATCATTTGATGAGAGATTCTCGTATGTTTTCAGAGATCGGGTGTGTTTTGCACACGAAATCTCACTTACTTTCGTATGTGATTGGTATGTAGCGATACGAACTATTCTATCTGTGATTGGCTGTTTTCCACTGAAATACGAGTTGTTGGTATGTTTTTTATACGAGACCCGATGCAAATTCGTCCTCATTCGTACGTCTCTCGCATGTAGAGCTCTAAGTCACATAGCAAAAGAATATATATATTACATAGTACAGTCAAATAACTTTTTTCAGTAATACCAGTCGTGAATATTTCTTTGTGATAGCATGGTATTTAACTAGATAAGATTTATTGTGAATTTTGTGTTGCACGAGTATGTCGTCGTTGCTAATGCACTAGTAACATTAGCATGACGCTTGGTTAGCTCTACTTTATGAACCAAGTTGATTAACATCAATTCATTCAAACGATACTTTTTGTGCAACCATGTTGACTTATATATCTCAGACATAACTATTTTTGCGTTCATGAATTATAATGTGCTTTTATTTCGGATTGATAATATGCTTAATTTCAAAATTACATAATGCATAATTGTTGATAGTTTGAATAGTTATTGGTTATTTATGAAATGTTATAAAATTTGTATGACTTACATGCATTAAAATCGAATTCAGTATTGAAAGTATGACTCTTGAATGTCATTATCTCACTACTTACAAAATAATGGTAACATCAGTGTGATCTTTATTGACAAAAGGCCTTAAATCAACATACTTTAGACATCATTGATGCCTTCTTTGAACATTGCGCTGGTATGGCTTTAGTATGTAAAGTTTGAGATAGCACTTGAGATAACATACGAAAAGCATACAAGTAGATACAGAAATATGCCAAAAAATATTTTTTGGTATGCATCCTTCGTATGTGATTGGTATTGAGCCATTTACAGTGAAAGGATCTAATTCCAATGCTGCAGTATGTGTTGACCCTAACTATAGCGCAGTGGGGGCACTTCAGCCCCCTCACTGTCGCATTTTTGCTGTAGCTCTCTTAAGCCTTGAGTGCTTTTGAGACCTATAGTTTTATCGCCTCTAAAAGCTTTTTGGCAAAAGTGTCGTCGGATTTAGCCCACTGGAAGGCTAGATTTATTGCCTATTTTGAAAAGTACTTCTTTCGATGGACTGGATTGTCACTTTTTGCAAGCATTTTATATGACGAAGAGGATCCCTTTTTAAAATGAGTGCAATTTTCATAAATGCGAGTCTTTAGATCATGTCATGATCTGGGTTCAGAAAAACATTGATTGTATTAAACAATGTTTAAAACATGTTTTTTAGGATTGCTCATTACAGTGGTTTCTCAAGATATTTGATCTAACTTTCGATTATAGAACTAATGATTGAAGTTTAGGTGTCAAAGTAATCTTGGTATCTACTGTTAAAGACATTTACTGTTATTTTCAATCATTTAATGGGGAGTGAATGCACTTAGTGCAAATTGTGCTGTAGCTACTTTCTGCATATAAAATTAAGATAAAAGTTCTCTTTCGGTATTAATATTTATCAGTCTTTACTCCTAAACTTGTACAGCAATTATCAACAAGACGGAACTTGCTATGTTAGCTACCGAATCGGGTCAGATTTCAGTAGGCAGCCTAGACTGAACAGGTCTTTCATTCCTGCCTTTCAGTCAATTATCGGTTGTTATGATGTTTCAATCTTCAATAAAACAGTGCTATGATTGAAATCAGAACCTAAATAGTCCAAGTTACTTTTATATTACTTTTTTATATTGAATTTATATTGACCAGCTTAATCTAAAATCGTTTTATAAGTCATGCAAATAATATTTTACTCTAAGATGCAACCAAGTTACTGTAGGCCTATATTTTAGTCTTAAAGGGGAAAGGAAGCATTTAAATTTCAATCTCATACGAATGAGTTTTATAACCTCGTGAATTCCCTGATTTCATTTGCTCCATTGCAACGGAGGAAAACGAACGTCAGTAGTTTTGCAGGGTTCTCTCTACAGCCAGGAATGTCTACAGATTCCTGCAACATTTGCAGTTCAGAGAAATCTTTCAGTGCATTCGGAAATATATATTTTTCGAGAAGAGTATGAGCCTTAAAGAAGAAACGTCACAGAGTATCTTGCTCCTATATCTGAAAAATTTTCGAAACATTTTAACTACCTATTTGTTCATTGTTATAGTCATATTTGATGAAGATTTTGATATACAGATATCATTGGATTGCATCTGGCTTAAATGAAGATATTTTAAATTACTTTCATTATCCATAATTTCCGTAATCAGGGTTCTTCTTAAGCCACTTTAACAGTAGATGCACATGAGTTTCGTCTGACCTGTCTTGATCACGTATGACTATACGTTGAAAATGGAGAGAATCAACAAAATCTGCACGAATAATATTCGGACAATTGATATAGGGCCTATACAATAGGAACCCTATACTAAGTGTAGAACGGACTATCGATAACTGATGGCCATATATAACTTCAAATTCCTTAGCTCAAACTGCTGACATCCAAAAACAAGCTTAATTATCAAGTAGGCGTATAGCCAAGTAGGACTACATGTGCATCGTAAGAAATTCTAAATGCGATTAATAATATCGAGACACATTCTAAAGCGTGGGTTAATCGGTTACTTGATTGATACATCATCGGTTAACCGGTCTATTATATTTTAACCGCGCCCATGTTTTAGATAAATATCTTGTACAATTTATCAGTTTACTTTTATAACTGCTTATATTTCACTATTGATTTTTTATTTCATTTTTAATGCTAATTTGAAATTGTCAATGAATCCTAAAATCTACCCTTTTCAGTTAACTGATAAATTGTATAGGATCTTTATCTAAAACATTTGCTATAAATGAACAATGCTTTATAATGAACAGTTTTATGCTTTCTGCGTGAAGCATGGACAGAACATTGTGCCACAGCACTCTGAATTTCTTAATATGACCAAGGAATATTTTCTCTAATGAAATGGTTTTTATAGCAATTTTATTTAGGATTGCTTTCGAAAAGAATTGCAAAAAGCAATAGTGATGATAAAATAATGCACAATGGAAAAATTGTTAATGTAGTACTATTGGAGGGAGATGTTGCATGTCATGTTCTGTGTTTATTTCTTCTGTGGTGACCCTTTTCTTTGTATTATTATAGAAAACGATTCTACTAACTGTCTTACATAGGATTTGTAAAATTTTGCACCATTAAACACTGCAGCACGTAAGTTGCGGAATATCGACGTCTCGTCGTGCGCAACAAATAATGGAATGTTGTACGAGAGATATGCAATTATTAGTGTGAAGTGAATAGCATTTCAATTTCAATTTCATAGACAATACCATGGAGTAAGTATAGAGTAGGTAGTCGACTCAAAAAATGTCTGCATACAGTGAAATTTGTAAATCAAAAGATTCAGTTTTTGCGGAGATTACGTTCCTATGGTCTAAAAATTATTTGATCCATTTTTAATATCTAAATTTTTGAAAATTGTTCCTGTGCATGTATACAATCGACTTGGAACCTCAGACTTCAATTTATACATATATAAGTAGTATGAAACTTTTAGGATGTCAAAAAACGATGAAAATATAATTGCAAGTATCTGAACCCTTAAAGTACGGTGGGGGCTGGTAGGTCCACGGCATTTATAAATGTTAATATCTCAAAAATTCCTTCAAACATTTGGTTCTCGCTTTGAAACTTCTTTTGTAGATGTTAAATATATCTTATGATTCGTCCATCCAAAAGTCTCATTATACAGCAATAATCTATGTGAGATTTAGTTTTGCAACAGATTATACGGTCAGGCCCCAAGCAATGTAAGTACGTTTAGCCACATCATGGACTGTTCATGAAAACAATCTCCTGGCATCAACATTTTTACTGACTTACATGCTACATTGCACATCCATTTTTACTGCGACATTATCTTGTAAGTGTAAAGAAAACAGATGGCCATTTGTCTTTTTCTGCCAAATTTTTGACATCGCGGCATACAATCCTTGCGTATTGTTCTTGTTCATCTATCCGAGCTTCCATAACCGAGCAAGCCACCGCCGATACGCTTTCCTCTTACCACTCGCGAAGGAGCTTCTGCCGCAACCTCAAGACATACCAACACGTGAACAAGCCATCTAATTGACATCTAAACGACAGAGATGCCATCAATGTCCGACAGGCATTGAACGAAAAACAAAATCTCATTACTGCATTTGCAGTAGAAGTGTCTACAGCGAACATGGAAGACACTATTGTCACTCCTGTGTTCAATAGAAGGTGTTTCACTATTTCTTGCATAGGCCTAATTGCAAACTATTTTTATGTAATTAGTTATGATTAATGCTTATTCTATGTTGTATAGCGAGGTAAAATCTTAACGAATTTGCTGGTGTTTCTTTGATTAATCAGTATTTTAGTGATAATATTGAATAGAAGCTATATATCCTTGAGAGATGTTTCCTGAGAATGTTTCGAAACTTCGTGCGGTCAAATATGACCGCTTTGGCCTGATAGGATTTCTTGTTGTAGAAGAACCAATGAACAATATTTTAAGGGCAAAACAGTTGCATTCCAAAGCACAATATTAATAGAAGGCATTTATTCAAATACAGACAGCCGGGCACTACTGCAGTTTAGTGCACCCTCTATGAAAGAGACGGTAACGCGCCTACTGCAGTTTAGTGCACCCTAAAACAACGGCGCATTCTCCCGCAAACGATGACTACGCACATTACACCGAAGCGCGCGCTCGGTGTAATGTGCGAAGACGAAGACGAAGACGCAAAGACACTCATTTATAACTATAGGGAAGAACGAACGGCATTCATTCTGTTGATTAAATCATGTTGTTCTCACATGCATTTTAGGGTGCACTAAACTGCAGTAGGGGTAAAAGAGGGTGCACTAAACTGCAGTAGTGCCGACAGCCGTGGCTGATCACAATGCATTTGCGAAGAAAAAAGCATGTAAAAAGACATTGTGATTAAGTTACACTGCTGCGTCCTTATCATCAAATTTCTCAATTTATGAGACTGGAATATCACAAAAATAGTCACTACTGGCAATACGATCTTGAACTATCTTGATTTCTGAATGCGTGATAGCATTTAATGGTAATAATTGATGACTTGAATATGGCGAATATTTTGACAACGAAGTTCTAGACAAACATTCTAGACACCAAACTAATTTCACGCAGCATTTCCGGTGTGTATGTTATACGTAGCTTGGATAGACAGAGACTTATAGATATTCAAGATGGTAAAAATGCTTACAAACTACATGCACAGATTGCAGAGCCGCAGAGCAATCCAACCTTCTATCGTGAAGGCAGACGCCCGCTCGAAAGCATTTGTGCTAAGTTCAATGTCATGAAGAATTGGCATTTTGAAATAAAATCTTTCAGTGACATCGAGATTTAGATAAGCAACTGGCATCAGAATTGTAAATAGAATCTACTTGGAAATATAAAATATTATTTCACACATAGATTGGAATGAATATTATTGAAGGAAGGTCTATTACATTTTTGTAATAAAAAAATTGCCTTTAATTTCTTCTATCAATTTTTGCCATCTATGTAAATTTTTGCATTTGATTTGTTTATCTAAAATGCTTACAATTCTATATGACAAGAATTGCGCAGCATCAGAAAAGAGATAGAGATTTGAATTTTTGAAGCCAACAGATTTCGAGAAATGCACTAGTTCTCGGATGAAAAGGTTTCTTAAAGATCCAAAGACCCTATAAAATCGGTAGCTGCTATCCGAAAAAGTATCTCTCATCAGATGAATCATGAATACTTATTTAGGGAACAGTTATCAGAAGACTTTTCGTGGTTAGTTTGAAATCCTATCGAACAACAAAAGAGATCTCTTCAAAATCTTCCAAGAGCGTAGATAACAGCATTGTTCGATGCAAAAAGTGAGGCACGGATGCCGAGTGATGCTTTACTGATGAATCGTTACATCAGTTTTCACCCTACACGCGAGGTGTGTGACATGAAGGAAAACTCAGAAATATTGTAAGATGGGTGTATCGCATGGATCACATTCTCGACATGGAGACGCTGTGGTCTATTGATGATGACAGATCAATTGAATGGTTAGGCCTACATGTACTTGGGCATTTGATATCAGAAGATGATGAATATCATGGACACAATGGACTATGTGCATTTTCAACAGAGATGGATTCATTTGGCTGTGAGTTAGTCTAGGGCGCACATAATCTTATCCCAGTCTTCGTATGCAATGGTAGCAAATGATAGAGATTGACATAGATATTCTCCTCTATTTGGCTTGTGTGATTGGCCAAGCGCGCGCATTGCAGAGGTAGCTCGTATCAGCTAGCACACGAACCTCATTGGTCAGAATGCAGTCAGACTGGTGAAGTGAAAAGTACACATCTTTAGCTCATTTTTCTTGGTGATAAATTCGTCAAATGGAAATATTATTCACACCGTTCGACTCTTTGCGCTCTAAATGTGTATGCTAGACTGTGTATGTTTAATGTGCTGTCAGTGTTCTAGTTCGCCAGAATTCAAGCTTGTATTTGCATTACGTTCAATGGAAAACTGATCTTCTTGCCCTTCGAGACTAGTTCTGGAGTAGATTGCTACTCGTAGTTCTTCGAGACTATTGCTAGTTTTGCATGCACTGTTGTATCTGTGCTTTCGTTTGACGGAGAAAGTTGACATCAAAACAGTGACAGCTATGCACAAGGATAAATAATTTGTTTGTATTATATTTTGGGTCTAGTTATAGGCCGGAGTCCTATCATTTGATAGGACTCCGACTCCGGCAAAAATGATAGGACTCCGGGACTCCGACTCCGCATCCCTAGTGTAAACATGTATTTTTTGCAGCAACACAGACTACAAACGTGATCAGAGTGGAACCACAGGCGGCTGAAAGTATTCGCATTGGAGGACAACTTAACCGTCAGTGCGTTGTTCGTGGATCAGGATGGCAAGTGTATTGGAGCCTCCCAAACGGTAGAACGTTGAACAGCCGTCATCTCGTCGTACGGAATTTGAGTTCAAGTGATGAGGGAACATACACATGTCATGCATCAAATGCAGCAACTGGAGCATCATCGTCGACGGGGTTCAATTTAACAATAGCCTCAGGTTAGTTCTAATTACTTATTTTATTTCAATCATAGCGAGTTAATAAATGATATAGGATTGATTCCGAATACGTTTACTAGCTGCGGTTTAACAAGATGTATCAAAAATCGGTCTTCCTGTCGCCGCATTTTTCTTGTTCATCTTTAAAAGCCAATCCACGTGAGCTAGATGTACATGCCTTTTAATTCTTGACTTCATTTATATATTGTTATCAACTATTTATTCATGTTTATGAATATTTATAAATAAATAAAGCCACTAAATTCATTTTGATAAAATCAAAAACTAATTCTTGCACAATGTATTTCGTCCACTCTTATTCAAGTGCAAACATGGACTGACTATAAAATACAAAATGTGAAATCATATACTTCTACAGTAATAAATCTATGAATAAAATTGAGAGCATGCAAACCTATAATCTAGTAGACTTAAGAGATATGAACTAACAACAATTGAGCAAATTGCCTAGATATTAGAAGAAGCAAAACAGAGACTAAAGCTAACAAGGTAAGTAAAGGGTGGAAATAAAATCTTTAACAACAAGTCGAACACAAGTCGGGATTCTCGCGCAAAATAACGAGAGACTCTGTGATTCCTAATGTGTGTTTGTTGTTGATGTGGTACCGGTACTTAAAATATAATTACATATACTTAATTGGATAGATTGCCGCTCTTCTCCACATCAGATGCAATTTATCAATTTCATTGCACCTGTGGAAGCAAGTACGTTGGGAAGACGGTAAGATGTCTGAATGAGAGAGTTTCGGAACACCTTTCAAAGTGGTTACCCCTTTGAAGTGTCCACCAAGGTTCACTGCAATTCCAGTTAGCAGTATCACAAGACATTTGCAAGTCTGTAACAACGAGAGACAAACTGCTTTGAATAATTTCAGCATTAAGTACGATACCACATCAACAACAAACACACATTAGGAATCACAGAGTCTCTCGTTATTTTGCGCGAGAATCCCGACTTGTGTTCGACTTGTTGTTAAAGATTTTATTTCCACCCTTTACTTACCTTGTTAGCTTTAGTCTCTGTTTTGCTTCTTCTAATATCTAGGCAATTTGCTCAATTGTTGTTAGTTCATATCTCTTAAGTCTACTAGATTATAGGTTTGCATGCTCTCAATTTTGTTCATAGATTTATTACTGTAGAAGTATATGATTTCACATTTTGTATTTTATAGTCAGTCCATGTTTGCACTTGAATAAGAGTGGACGAAATACATTGTGCAAGAATTAGTTTTTGATTTTATCAAAATGAATTTAGTGGCTTTATCTATTTTTAAACTGAGTGAAGGGGAATCATTTTTTGAAGGTTTATGAATATACCTAAGTGCTTATTTCACCGCTTTCTGCCAGCAGTAATGGTGCATCTACACTGTGCACTGTAAAGCGTTCAATACCAAACAGATGAAATGCACTAAATGCTCTTTTTCTTTCACCTGTCATCGTTGTTGCTGTCTGGTAAAAAAGCTACGAGTACCAAATCAGCATAGTGTCTACCAGATGCCTCTTTTTCTTCTAATCGCATAAATTATGTCAAAAGTTGCATGATGCTTTTTGCTGCGCTATCAAAACATCTTAAAATCGACTTTATAATATTGAATTCTATTCAATTGCACGCAAGTCAAATATTTTTTAATTTGTATGTCGCAAGCAAGTACACAGAAATAAACAATTTTGCAGAGCAATTATCGTGGAATTGTAATAACCTCAATCAGCATGTCAATCAGTTCCGCACTGTTCAGGACACCTATAAGTAGTACTTAAAACAAGCTTAATTAGAGAAGGTCCACCAAAATTCAAGACTATAGGTGCTAAATCATTCAGGCGGCCACTACCAGATTAACGCGATCTGATAGCTGTGAAAGCCAAACCATCTTAATTTGGCAAAAACTGTTGACCACTTTTGATAAATAGGTTTGGCAGCATAACTAATTTCATTTGGTAGTTTTCGGTTAGCATTGTGTGATCATCAAAATGTCAACACTAGGGGAATATGTCGCACTGATTTAGCTATCTGTGCTCTCTAAATTTTCTGTAAGTCATTTAACTTCGTTGAGTGGTCTAAAAGTCAAGAAAATATTCTAGCACGTAAACCTACACTGTAAACTGTAGGGCACTAAATTAGGCCCGAAAAGCCGAAATTTCGTGCCAGTTAGACCCTACTTAGTGCCTTTCTAGTGCGCCAGTAGGCGCCACTAGGCACTAATAGGCACCAAAACCAAATATTTGATTATCCAATGAAATCGAAGGAGAAATTAATGGGCACGAAGTCGGCACTATGAACTTCGTACCTACTCGTGCCTTGTAATGGTTAGAATTGATGCCTAAATTTCGTGCCTAATTCAAGCGAAACTTCGTGCCCTAGAGTTTACGGTGTGCACAAAGAAACACGGTCTCTTAAACTGTAAAAATGTAAGGAGGAAGGATATGTAAATTGCACTCAAATCTGTTCAATCGTTCTTTTTAAAACTCCTGTCAGCATATTCGCATGACCGCTAAATTTTATTCATTGGATGGACGAACATAAATAGTGAGCATCTGCAGTCGTTGCGGTAAGAGAACAAATACACGGTTTCGCTCACGTTTCTTGCGTCAACATGCAGCTTTCATGGTACTTGTGTACTTAAGTGGCAGGTCTAATGAAAAAGAGGTTTTATAAAGTTTGACAACTAAATATTCAGCTGATTCGAATAGAGCTTACATCACAAGGATTCTGAAGATGCCAAACCCGAACATTTTTGATGCAAAAGTGAGAATATGGCGATAGAATCAATGTTTTTTGATAATTTTACGATGCACTTTTTCTATCCTTGTCCACCGATTTCGATGATGTTTTATTCTTTATATGTAGGAATGTACAAGTGTTTTACCGGCTGACCGGCGTGAACGCCCATCAGTCCTTTTTAGGACTAACATTATTAACTATTGTGTATGTTTTGATTATTGAGCATTATTATCTTTTAAGTGCACTAGCCTGATTTTTTTCCTTGATGAGCAATGCATCAAAATGAAGCTCAGAAAAAACTCATTCGCTTCGTGCCTGATTCATTGTATCACTCACATACTCATTGAAAAATTGCGATTTGTAAATTGAGCGATTATCATACTTTGACCATTTTCCAGCAAACACAGTAACGGATACAAGTTCATCCTAACTTATTTGAAACTTGATAATGTAAGTTCTCTAATGATGTACATGCATAGCTCGTTGATGTGCGACACGATTGGGAAGTACGAGAATCACTGGCCGGCGCTAAGTGCATGACTAATCAAAAATGAAGAAATATTTTCTCAAATTCAGTGATAAGAAGTTTACAGTTAGTCCAGCTTACATTATTTTTAATTTCTGAGCAATTGATTTCATTGAAGCTGTGATGATTTCCATTAAAATTGAGATTATTACCACCCTATTCATTTAAAACGATGCTCTATCTGTAAATTTTTGGGTATACAGTATTGTAAATACTAGCATTGCAGTCATTATAGGAATTCAGTGAAGTAAAAGCAGGGTTGAGTCTATTCTTCTTTGACTTCACCGATGTTTTGAGTATGTGAGACGTTTGGGCATCAAAACATAGACAACTTTTAGGTGCAAAGAGGGGTTTAAGTACTCGTAAGGCTTTGCGTTTCGTCCAAGAGACGTCCAGAGAATTACATTATTACACCAACCTTACAAATGCGAGAACTAGAGCAGATGAACTCTTAAATTCGTAGAGCATCAGTGGAGCGACGGAATGAAGGGTGACAAGCCTTGAGGTACATCTAATCTTCGGCGTCCTTTCAAGTGGTCAGTATTATGTACTAAGCTTCTATATTTCCATCATCGTGATATGCTCCTGCAATCGCGGTTCTCCTGACTATTCTTGGATGAGACAAATGAGGAAATTTGTTTGATAGTTTTCCACATTGAAATCCGAAGAACTGGAATGATCATGCAAGACATTATTGTATTGCGGAAATGAGTTGCCATGACAACAATGCCTGCGCAATGGCGGCTTTCAGTGATTGGCAATGGTTAGCAACCGGTGCTGGTGTCAAACTTTGTAAAAATTCACGGTCAAGTCATCATTTCTTCACTTTGATATAATAACTTATAAAATATCGTCTCGCGTCAAGACTTCAAAACAATGGCCAGTTTCAGTCCTTTGATTATTTTTTGGATCTATAGCAACATTGAATTAGATCGATACCACACCGAGCATCTGGAATTGCTATCAACAGACAGCCATATAACAACATTTCACTCGTCACTTTTTCTATGAAAGTCGCCTATATAGCCCCGATTCCAAATTAGACGGCCTTGATTGTTTTATTAAGGCCGTCTTATTTTCTATGCCGTTGAGGGAGCAGCATTTCACCGTCCATCTTCGAATTCCTAGTGAAAATGGCATTGAGGTGATTTCCATGTCTCATGATTTGGACACCTGGATATCCCAAGCTTCACATACTTTAATGTTCTGAGCTGCATGGGCTCTATATAAAATATTATCATAGATTTGAGTCTTTTACAGATCAAAATCTTGGATTTTTGATGTCATAGATCTTGTGGAAACAACTAGTTTCAAGTACCGGTAGATTCACCACCTTTCAACAGTGTACAAATTTACAATATTTATATACAGAGTTCAAATAGTCAGAATTGATTACCACAAAGCCAAATGCGTAGTTCGGGTCTGGACATTCAATAGGTCGTCGGATATGAATTCTTTGATGAATAGAGGTTTAGCCAATGCTGTAGTAGTCAAGCATCTGACAGACAAATTATATACTCGGAACAAATTATAACTCTATGTTCTGCCTAAGTGTTAGACAAATAAATTCTCGTCTTCTGAACTTTCGTATACGTCCTTTTTTCAAAACGCTGAAGACTAGTGTGATTATCTCTAACAAGGATAAAATTCCCAAAGAACTTTCCTCTTCCATAATTTATAAATACTCATCTGAACATTGTAATAAATGTTACATTGGGGAAACTAAAAGGCATTTTATCGCTAGAATAAATGAACATATAAAGGCAGTCCGCTATCTGAAATTAGCATGCATTTGCACTTTCCTGACGTCACTAATTTCCAGATCGCGTAGCCTATCATATCAAACCTTGGCTAACCAAAGTGGCTGAAGCTTTATTCGTCAAAGAATTCAACTCCGACGACCTATTGAATGTCCAGACCCGAACTACGCATTTCGCTTTGCGGTAATCAATTCCGACTATTTGAACTCTGTATATAAATATTGCAAATTTGTACACTGATGAAAGGTGGTGAATCCACCTGAAACATGCATGTTTGTTTCCACAAGAGACGCTCCTCCTAAAGATATGAATCTGGGCACTATTGTTTTTCTATCAATATATCTCTATTGTCTACTCTAAATCCACCAACCTAAACAAAGAGAAAAGTCGGATATCTATGGTTTGACTTACAGCTCCCCTTGATGACAGTTCATTAAGCAGCTGTCAAATAACCCTATATTTTGCTAAAGGTCTTCGATAGCTAAAAATCGAAACATGGTTCTTTAAAAGACATAAATATTTTGATAGGATTCAAGATAAAATAACTGATGAGTAACTTTTGTGGGATGAATTCACCGTGACCTAAAATTCGTTAAAACGTTTTGCATTCGCATTCATAATCCTGGCTATACCGCTTTAGGCATGAGTAACTACGTTGTTTGATGCACTTCACTGTACGCAGAGCTTGCTCAAGGTTGTAGTTTTAAATGCTTAAGCGACCCAACTTTTGCGAACAAGTGTGAATTATCAATGCAGGCAATCGGCAGGGAATGCATTATATAACCCGCTAAAATTGCAATAGTCTCAAAAAAAAGTGTGCTGATGTTGCAGAGGAAGAATCACTGATGAGCATGTCTAGAAATCTAGAAGGATCTAGGAAATATAAAGAAAAAAATACGAGTATGTCCTCAGCAAACACGCTTACTCTCATGAGTATCAGATGCGCTTTATTGACAGCCATCCGGTCAAATAGAAGAAAAATGCGTAACTTTGTAGGCTTCTGATGTCAGCCAGATCTGCCCAAGACCACCTTGCAGACTTGTGGCCTTGATAAAACCAAGCTGATAAAGCTAGATAGCGAATCAATTATCCACAGTGGAATTCACACCCACATCTAAAGCTGCATTCACAAAATGCGAATCCAAATGGAAACCTCTTTTCCAACGATATCTCTAGGAATTATTGTACACAGCTTTTATTTAATGTGCATGTAAATATAAAATCCTGTATTGTTTTCTATTGGTCTTCAGGAAGCATTATATATAGTGCCGTGTTGAGACTGGAAAATTTACCTGAGCAAGAACGCTCCAGTGCATTAAAGTTAGGCAATTGTCAGGAACGTGCATGTACCACAAATCACTAGCCGCGAATCACCAACAACGGCCGAGAAAGTCTTTGGTGATGACAATGGGGCTTGGAAATGAATTTTCCTGATCCCTAGGATCTCGGATTCGGCATTTGAAAATTCCGCGGTCTGGAGATAAACATATCAGACTCAGAAATAAAATTGCGTTTTCACCAATTTCACCAGACCCATCGGAGATGGGTCAAAGTCCGCAGATTTTCTATGAGTGGCAAATCTGTGGGACCAATCTGTCAACACTAGGATGGTTTCCTGCCTCAGAAATTTCATCGTTGACTTCGATGTGTGGCAAGTTGCTCCATCCTGTTGAAAACTAAAACGAGTAGAATATATTGCATGAGTAGACAGTACATGCATGTAGGTCTAAGGCGACTTCATGAAGCTCAGTTACTCACCTTATAACTTAGCACCTGGTTAATTGAGCCATCTGTGAAAGTTCGTCTTCCTTTGTGCTCATCGTATCACTTCCTGAAAAAACTTGAACCTCTTAATTATCCCACGAGGAAACATGTATTTCATGATGTATACACGCCATGCACCTGTGGCTTAAGAGGAGATGACACCAACCATGAAGAATTTACATATTTGGCCTTTTAGTTTGGCAGTCAGAACGAGCTTCTGCAGGAAACGGGGCCGAAAGTGAGACTTTCACACAATGATGTACACCATGTGCCTACTACGAATCGGCACGTCTGCCGAGTTCCAGTAAGTTCTTCCTCTTGTCAGACAAGAATGAAGAAAAACACATGTAAATCCAATGGGACGCAAATTGCAGTTTTTGGCTAAAATGAAATTTGTATGTTTTCTCTGATTAAACGAAGCGCACTAAGCCCAGAATCATAATTTTTGGTATGGAATGTCATCAGGTCATTTCCTTTCATCTTCATGCACCACTGTCTGTAAAACTAAACACATTTAGATTTGACGAGCATCTCAATCTCGGCAAGCACAAACATTTTGAGCAACTTTATCCACATTCAACCACATTCTCACGTACATTGCCGATCAGGTGCATAATAATAACATATACACATCATAGGAAATGACCTGAAGACATTCCATGCCAAAAATTATGATTTTGGGCTTAGTGCGTTTCATTTAATCAGAGAAAACATACAAAATTTCATTTGAGCCAAAAACTGCAATCTGAGTCCCATTGGATTTACATGTGTTTTTCTTCATTCTTGTCTGACAAGAGGAGGAACTCACTAGAACTCGGCAGACGTACAGATTGGTAATAGGCATAGGGTGTATATCATTCTGCGAAAGTCTCACTTTCGGCCTCGTTCCTTGCAGAAACTCGTTCTGACTGCCAGATTATATGCGCTAGCGAATGATTTGTTTAAATTCTTTGCTCCCAAAGCAATTTGCATGCGAGTTGAGAGAGACAATTCAAGAGCAGATGCATATTGATTGCATAGCACTTACAGCTGTTTGAACGAACGGCGATGCCCGAATATGATTATTTTTGCGGCATAGAGTGAGTATATAGTAGGTACAGTATCGACTAAAAAAAGATCTGTATACAGTGAACATTTTTATATCAAAAGATTCAGTTTTCTGCGGGGATTACGTTCTTTTAGTGCAAAAGATATTTGATCACTTTTCAAGAATCTAAATTTTTGCAAATTATTCCTGCGTTTGTATACTATTGACGTGAACACAATATATAAGTAGTATAATAAAGCATGTTGCATATCGAAAGGAATGGACATTTACTAACAAGTATCTTAATTAAGCTCATTATCAAGATCAAGGGAATTTCATAAACCGCATTTATAATGCAAGTTTTCATGAAAAAGTCTAATTATTGTGCTTTCTTGACTGAAATGTCAAGGTTTTAATTCTATTTACATCGGCATGATTTTATGATTCACTAAATTTATGTTTCATTTCTTGAATCTGAATAGTAATGTGGACCTATCTACGTCTTAAAAAGTTACTGCATGATCACTGTCTTTGATTATGTTATCTTGATCTACCAGTGGCAGGTTGATTGTGATATGATCACGCTTAAGAAAATACTCTTGAGGTTGAGCATGAAAGGAATAGCAACCGTTGAGGCAGAGGCAGCGTTGTCAATGAAAAGAAGAATCCTGCCAATTTTATTATCAATGGAAGATAATCACGAAACCCCGGGAATTTGGAACATCAAGCTCTAGATAACTTTCTAAGCCATTCAAGCTGCAAGGCATTTTCATAGTGGGTCATGCAAGACTCTATATGTCGTATAATGATCTCATCCTGAATCTGCTTGGGCACTGTTCACCTTTTCATTCGAATGAATGTTAGCAATCAAGACAAGATAGAGAAGGTGGGCCGACAATGTTACAGAATCGTGAGGGGGAATGACTGCCAGTGTTTCGAATGACTGCGAACGTGAAGACAATATTCTGCATTATCTTTGTCCAAGACGTTTTCAACGATCCATTTCGAAATGCTTTTGATACATGCAAGCCAATGACATGAATCATTCATTCCTTCAAGTTGCAGTAATTCACTATCTTGAAATCTTTGACTCCTCTCTGCTTCCATATTTTGACTTGCGTCACAAACTTTGTCAAAATTTCCATTGTTGTCAATAAATACATGCTTGCACTAAATCGCTAAGACTTAATTGACATTGAGTGTGCTTCAAAAAGACATCAGTGCGCTGTGACCGAGTTGGAACCGGTCATGGTCGGATCGGGGCGAAATTTCCAGCAGGTGTCTGACCGGCCGGTCATTCGGTGGTCGAGCATTAGGATATTTGTCATTCAAACAGATCGTACATCAGCCTTAACATAATTTTATATAAGTTTACTTTGGCAAGATTGAAAATTATGACATCTGGGTGTATGATGCAGGGTCCAGGCCTTTTTTACTAATAAAGTAGGTCCACCAGTAATCTTGATTGGCCACGTACTCGGATAAAAATCCCCACTTCGGCAAATTTGACATTCAATCATATTTTGAAGGCAGCAATTGCTATATGTGAGAGCATCTTTCTCTCTCGATAGGTGATCAATTGGCTTTTATAGTTAAGGCATGTATTTGCTGGTAGCATTTCAGTTTACATGTCATTCAAAACTACTGAAGTTCGAAGATATTCTAGTGAGCGCATGTGCTGTATATTTCGTTTATTTAAGTCACTATTTTGATACTTTTCTCCGACGTGTTTAAGCAATTATATTTCATGAATTCAACCCGGTTAAGCTGCTGGCGACAAAGAATGACAAAAGTATTTTTTTTATTAAAAGGCTGTTTCCTATCATTGGATTCTAGATTCTGGCGGCAAGGTTGTGAAATCACTGCAATGTGTTTTTGATATAGCAGCTGCCTCTCCCAACGTCCGAAGTCAGTCTGATATTAAACGTTTTATCGTGTTCAGAGCTCCGCTAGCAATTGTAGGTGTGTTGACGTGGGGGGGAGCTCTGCTTCCGAAACCGACGAAAGAAAAATAACTCAAAGGCGTAGTGTACCAATGACTCGGCTATGAGATGTACAGGATAATCCTAGAATTAGTGGTTGGCCACCATTTACAGCATGTTTGATCAATAACAAAGTTGGTCCTCCACTACTTCGTTTGGATGACCTGTATGGGTGGGAGTGTCGAAAGCTGCAACTTTGAAAGTCGAAGAAGCTAGCAGATACCCTGATCAGACACACTATCTGAAGCGGACTGGCCTGAGCATGGAGGCGGAAGTTCTAAGTTGCAATCGATTCGCCAGCAGCTCCGATCGTATGGTTATTCGTTTCATCTTGGAAATAGTTTAGCGTTTAGACTAATCTGAAATAAGAAAATCGCACATACGTATACCGTAGACCTACTCGTAGTGACTTTATTCGAAGAATGCCGGAATCTTTTACTCTTTTTCTGTCGGTATAAATTGATGTCATACAGGGGGGCGTGTCCTCTCAACTTTTTTGAATGCAAAAATCTGACTTGATGATGTAAAGCTTTTTATTCAAGTTGCTAGGATAGTGATTATCATAAAAGGTAGACTTTGCTTGGATATCAATCCTAATAATCGTCGAGTAAATATATTACTATGAGTTTCATTCATTTACCTTACAATGCAGCTAATACCATTAGAAAAGATTTGTAATGAGTGTACGAATTGGCATTGAATGCTGCACAATAAATGCTGAGAATGCTGCTCATGTATCTCGAAAGGCATTTCAGTCATTAATCAAAAATGCGAGTGGCATTACAAATGCTATGTAGGCCGATCAGGTCAGAAGAAATTAATTTTGCTGAATTAGGTTTCCTTCTTTTGATGGAGTCTATAGGCTTAATACATTCTACAAGCATGCAATTTCGTGTGAAAAATATGATATTTCGCATAAATGCTGTGATGTTGGTAAAGAGCGCATGTGGTAAAGAATGTCGTATCATATAAATTTGCCTACCCTCAATTCAGGCTGCTTAGATATGTCATGTCTTCCTCTGCTTCGAGTTAACATTAATGTTTTTATTAAGAGAATTTGTTCTCACTGGCGATATCTTTTGTTGATTGAAATGCCACATATTGGCAAAATATTTGACTTTTTGTCGTTTTATTGTTTTTTATTGTTGTCTACTGCGGGGGCTGGTGTCTCTGCGGAACTGCAGAATCAAAACCGCATTCCACAATTAGGTGGCTTCATTCCTGATATTTTCGTTTAATGATGTATATTAATTCAACTCCATTTTGGATTTTCCTATAGGTCAACTCTTCAGTTTTAGGCGACATTTTCATTTCAAAATGATAACAATTACAAAATTGCATTTCAACAAAGCTTTTAAGTGTACTGTAATTCAGGTTGTGTTCAAATAGGCTTGCTGTAATCATTGCAAATAAACTTTCATTTGAGAGGCATTTTTAATAGGTTGATTGCATTTTGATATTATTTTCAAAAGCAGGAAAGTACAGAATGCATCGATATGATGCAGGTACATGCATTTGATATGGCTACAAATTTGATTATGCTTCGTTTTTGTGTCCCGCATGCCTGATTTGCATGACCTGTATTCCGTAGAGATACTTCAGAATGACGCAAGATTGCCAACCGTCCGGCCGGTCAAAGGATCGATCAGTTAAGGCAAAAAATCAACGGTGGGGTCCAACTCAGCGGTGCGGCGTTTTCCGGGGCAAATATCTTGGGATACAGTCCAAGATTTTTTGCAAAAAACTGGAAATGTTTAGTATCAGATTATGCATGCATCTTGGTTCTATGAACTCTGTAGAGATTAATGTTAAAATGCGATTTAAAAGCTGGGGCTGACCGTATACATTTCTTATCAGTTCACCATCAGTTTCTGTTCAATTATACACTGTCCAATTACATGGCGAGGCATCTATTCCACACATCTGAAGTGGGTTTGATGACATGTTCAGAGCAATGTCTCGTCTCTCCTTTGTATTTCTTTCAGAGAAACAGTATTTAAAACTAAAATGCGCACAGCATCGTCACTTTTTTCGTCATTTTTGCGTCAATGTTTCGCAAGCCGGAAATTAATATTCTAACTTATTAATATAATTAGCATGCATGTATATGTATGCTTTGTAATATCGTATTCATGATCCTACTCAATCCCGGGGTCTTGGGCACGGAAGACCAAGATTGATCCACCCTCTAGTATGCATCTATTCTTGAGTAAATGTAATATTTTTATTATTACTCTCCAGTTGTAATACAGTAGTGGGTAATTCTGCATGAGAATCGTTGACGAGACGAGTTTGAGGTTTTCAATCATTAATAAATAAAATTAGATCCATGGATTGCTTACACGTGTCTTATCATTTCACCCATCAAATTCGAATTTCCTTAATTGGAACTGCATTCACAAAAAATCGCTCAATGCAATGATTATTGAGAAGCTCCAGCTCGTTTGGATCACTGAGAGAAAAGATCATCACAGAGCAATGCTTATTGAATTGTAGTTTACAGTTTTGTGGCTGTTACCAAATCAGTGAGAAATTCTGTTTACTGGAAACTGCGCTACTTTCTTAATGATGCAAGCGGGATGATCGAGGATGTAGATCACATGAATAAACATTTGCATACATAAATGTAATGTTTGTAATAAACATAGATCACATTAATAAACAAAATCCTACCGATTTTAGTCTATCGGCGGTTTGCCATTGAAGTTGATTTGTGACATCATGCGGAAAATACGTTTGAATAGATTGAAGTAAACAGACATAATTGAAAACAAATGCCATGTATCAGACTTCATATCTAGACTAAATTTGATTGATTTGAATGCAACCTAATATTCTGTGCTTGCTATGTATCGGTAATCCTTGGTTTTCAGTAATCAAATGAATCAAAGTTTCATTTTCTATTTCATCAGTGATTATTTCGGAGCGAGGTGTAGAATCATTTGCTGTCTGGAGAGAAGGTAAAGTTCTACAGTTGTCTGGAAGCAATTTATTTCGGCTACGTTTCTTATCCCTTGTTTGCGTCAATGCCTGCATGTTCTCGGTTATTCTCATTCTGTGGCTTCCTCACAACACACCTTTTGGTATTCAGTAAATTATTTTCTATCATTCAATTACCATTCTATGAACTCAATTAAAAATAGTACTTTACAAAATAATTTTTCATTCATTGCGACTTGCAGTTACTGACTAACATAGACAAGTAAACTCCACTTTCTAATCGCTTAATTTGCACAAAAACGAAATCAATAGGGTCATTCTACACTGTAAATCGCTGGATACGAAAATTACATACAAACATGCGCCAAATTCACATACAATTTGAAACTATCATTTGATGAGAGATTTTCGTATGTTTTCAGAGATCGGGTGTGTTTTGCATACGAAATCTCACTTACTTTCGCATGTGATTGGTATGTAGCGATACGAACTATTCTATCTATGATTGGCTGTTTTCCACTGAAATACGAGTTGTTGGTATGTTTTATATACGAGACCCGATGCAAATTCGTCCTCATTCGTACGTCTCTCGCATGTAGAGCTCTAAGTCACATAGCAAAAGAATATATATATTACATAGTACAGTCAAATAACTTTTTTCAGTAATACCAGTCGTGAATATTTCTTTGTGATTGCATTAGCAACAATGAAATTAGATAAACGATAGATCAAATTGCCATGCAAAAGATGTGCGGCTGGTAGGATTCGAACCTACGACCAAGGTTAACTAGACCTGTGCTCTAACCATCTGAGCTACGAGCCACTTACGCGACTCTGTCAGTTGGCAGGATCAAACCCTCACCACCACACATCAGTTGTCAAGGCAATAATAATCAATGAATAAATAACACGTCACAATTATGACCGCCGACATTAAGGCAAGTAGCGGGGATCGATTGTCCACCAAAGCATCTTAAACCATGTCGTGAATGCAATTAGCAACAATGAAATTAGATAAACGATAGATCAAATTGCCATGCAAAAGATGTGCGGCTGGTAGGATTCGAACCTACGACCAAGGTTAACTAGACCTGTGCTCTAACCATCTGAGCTACGAGCCACTTACGCGACTCTGTCAGTTGGCAGGATCAAACCCTCACCACCACACATCAGTTGTCAAGGCAATAATAATCAATGAATAAATAACACGTCACAATTATGACCGCCGACATTAAGGCAAGTAGCGGGGATCGATTGTCCACCAAAGCATCTTAAACCATGTCGTGAATGCAATTAGCAACAATGAAATTAGATAAACGATAGATCAAATTGCCATGCAAAAGATGTGCGGCTGGTAGGATTCGAACCTACGACCAAGGTTAACTAGACCTGTGCTCTAACCATCTGAGCTACGAGCCACTTACGCGACTCTGTCAGTTGGCAGGATCATGGTATTTAACTAGATAAGATTTATTGTGAATTTTGTGCTGTACGAGTATGTCGTCGTTGCTACTGCACTAGTAACATTAGCATGACGCTTGGTTAACTCTACTTTATGAACCAAGTTGATTAACATCAATTCATTCAGACGATACTTTTTGTGCAACCATGTTAACATAACTATTTTTGCGTTCATGAATTATAATGTGCTTTTATTTCGGATTGATAATATGCTTAATTTCAAAATTACATAATGCATAATTGTTGATAGTTTGAATACTTATTGATTATTTATGAAATGTTATGAAATTTGTATGACTTACATGCATTAAAATCGAATTCAGTATTGAAAGTATGACTCTTGAATGTCATTATCTCACTACTTACAAGATAATAGTAACATCAGTGTGATCTTTATTGACAAAAGGCCTTAAATCAACATAATTTGGACATCATTGATGCCTTCTTTGAACATTGCGCTGGTATGGTTTTAGTATGTAAAGTTTGAGATAACACTTGAGATAACATACGAAAAGCATACAAGTAGATACAGAAATATGCCAAAAAAAATTTTTGGTATGCATCCTTCGTATGTGATTGGTATTGAGCCATTTACAGTGAAAGGATCTAATTCCAATGCTGCAGTATGTATTAACCCTAACTATAGCGCAGTGGGGGCACTTCAGCCCCCTCACTGTCGCACTCTTGCTGTAGTTCTCTTAAGCCTTGAGTGCTTTTGAGACCTATAGTTTTATCGCATCTAAAAGGTTTTTGCCAATAGTGTCGTCGGATTTAGCCCACTGGAAGACTAGATTTATTGCCTATTTTGAAAAGTACTTCTTTCGATGGACTGGATTGTCACTTTTTGCAAGCATTTTATATGACGAAGAGGATCCATTTTTAAAATGAGTGCAATTTTCTTAAATGCGAGTCTTTAGATCATATCATGATCTGGGTTCAGAGAAACATTGCTTGTTTTAAACAATGTTTAAAACATGTTTTTTAGGATTCCTCATTACAGTGGTTTCTCAAGATATTTGATCTAACTTTCGATTATGGAACTAATGATTGAAGTTTAGGTGTCAAAGTAATCTTGGCATCAACTCTTAAAGACTTTTACTATTATTTTCAATCATTTAATGGGGAGTGAATGCACTTAGTGCAAATTGTGCTGTAGCTACTTTCCGCACATAAAATTAAGATAAAAGTTCTCTTTCGGTATTAATATTTATCAGTCTTTACTCCTAAACTTGCACAGCAATTATCAACAAGACGGAACTTGCCATGTTAGCTACCGAATCGGGTCAGATTTCAGTAGGCAGCCTAGACTGAACAGGTCTTTCATTCCTGCCTTTCAGTCAATTATCGGTTGTTATGATGTTTCAATCTTCAATAAAACAGTGCTATGATTGAAATGAGATCTTAAATAGTCCAAGTTACTTTTATATTACTTTTTTATATTGAATTTATATTGACCAGCTTAATCTAAAATCGTTTTATAAGTCATGCAAATAATATTTTACTCTAAGATGCAACCAAGTTACTGTAGGCCTATATTTTAGTCTTAAATGGGAAAGGAAGCATTGCAAAATGCAATTAAATTTCAATCTCATACGAATGAGTTTTATAACCACGTGAATTCCCTGATTTCATTTGCTCCATTGCAACGGAGGAAAACGAACGTCAGTAGTTTTGCAGGGTTCTCTCTATAGCCAGGAATGTCTACAGATTCCTGCAACATTTGCAAGTTCAGAGAAATCTTTCAGTGCATTCGGAAATATATATTTTTCGAGAAGAGTATGAGCCTTAAAGAAGAAACGTCACAGAGTATCTTGCTCCCATATCTGAAAAATTTTTGAAACATTTAAACTACCTATTTGTTCATTGTTATAGTCATATTTGATGAAGATTTTGATATACATATATCATTGGATTGCATCTGGCTTAAATGAAGATATTTTGAATTACTTTCATTATCCATAATTGCCGTAATCAGGGTTCTTCTTAAGCCACTTTAACAGTAGATGCACATGAGTTTCGTCTGACCTGTCTTGATCACGTATGACTGGCTATACGTAGAAAATGGAGAGAATCAACAAAATCTGCACGAATAATATTCGGACAATTGATATAGGGCCTATACAATAGGAACCCTATACTAAGTGTAGAACGGACTATCGATAACTGATGGCCATATATAACTTCAAATTCCTTAACTCAAACTGCTGACGTCCAAAAACAAGCTTAATTATCAAGTAGGCGTATAGCCAAGTAGGACTACATGTGCATCGTAAGAAATTCTAAATGCGATTAATAATATCGAAACACATTCTAAAGCGTGGGTTAATCGGTTACTTGATTAATACATCATCGGTTAACCGGTCAATTATATTTTAACCGCGCCCATGTTTTAGATAAATATCTTGTACAATTTATCAGTTTACTTTTATAACTGCTTATATTTCACTATTGATTTTTTATTTCATTTTTAATGCTAATTTGAAATTGTCAATGAATCCTAAAATCTACCCTTTTCAGTTAACTGATAAATTGTATAGGATCTTTATCTAAAACATTTGCTATAAATGAACAATGCTTTATAATGAACAGTTTTATGCTTTCTGCGTGAAGCATGGACAGAACATTGTGCCACAGCACTCTGAATTTCTTAATATGACCAAGGAATATTTTCTCTAATGAAATGGTTTTTATAGCAATTTTATTTAGGATTGCTTTCGAAAAGAATTGCAAAAAGCAATAGTGATGATAAAATAATGCACAATGGAAAAATTGTTAATGTAGTACTATTGGAGGGAGATGTTGCATGTCATGTTCTGTGTTCATTTCTTCTGTGGTGACCCTTTTCTTTGTATTATTATAGAAAACGATTCTACTAACTGTCTTACATAGGATTTGTAAAATTTTGCACCATTAAACACTGCAGCCCGTAAGTTGCGGAATATTGACGTCTCGTCGTGCACAACAAATAATGGAATGTTGTACGAGAGATATGCAATTATTAGTGTGAAGTGAATAGCATTTCAATTTCAATTTCATAGACAATACCATGGAGTAAGTATGGAGTAGGTAGTCGACTCAAAAAATGTCTGCATACAGTGAAATTTGTAAATCAAAAGATTCAGTTTTTGCGGAGATTACGTTCCTATGGTCTAAAAATTATTTGATCCATTTTTAATATCTAAATTTTTGAAAATTGTTCCTGTGCTTTTATACCATCGACTTGGAACCTCAGACTTCAATTTATACATATATAAGTAGTATGAAACTTTTAGGATGTCAAAAAACGATGAAAATATAATTGCAAGTATCTGAACCCTTAAAGTACGGTGGGGCCTGGTAGGTCCACGGCATTTATAAATGTTAATATCTCAAAAATTCCTTCAAACATTTGGTTCTCGCTTTGAAACTTCTTTTGTTGATGTTGAATATATCTTATGATTCGTCCATCCAAAAGTCTCATTATACAGCAATAATTATGTGAGATTTAGCTTTGCAACAGATTATACGGTCAGGCCCCAAGCAATGTAAGTACGTTTAGCCACATCATGGACTGTTCATGAAAACAATCTCCTGGCATCAACATTTTTACTGACTTACATGCTACATTGCACATCCATTTTTACTGCGACATTATCTTGTAAGTGTAAAGAAAACAGATGGCCATTTGTCCTTTTCTGCCAAATTTTTGACATCGCGGCATACAATCCTTGCGTCTTGTTCTTGTTCATCTATCCGAGCTTCCATAACCGAGCAAGCCACCGCCGATACGCTTTCCTCTTACCACTCGCGAAGGAGCTTCTGCCGCAACCTCAAGACATACCAACACGTGAACAAGCCATCTAATTGACATCTAAACGACAGAGATGCCATCAATGTCCGACAGGCATTGAACGAAAAACAAAATCTCATTACTGCATTTGCAGTAGAAGTGTCTACAGCGAACATGGAAGACACTATTGTCACTCCTGTGTTCAATAGAAGGTGTTTCACTATTTCTTGCATAGGCCTAATTGCAAACTATTTTTATGTAATTAGTTATGATTAATGCTTATTCTATGTTGTATAGCGAGGTAAAATCTAAACGAATTTGCTGGTGTTTCTTTGATTAATCAGTATTTTAGTGATAATATTGAATAGAAGCTATATATCCTTGAGAGATGTTTCCTGAGAATGTTTCGAAACTTCGTGCGGTCAAATATGACCGCTTTGGCCTGATAGGATTTCTTGTTGTAGAAGAACCAATGAACAATATTTTAAGGGCAAAACAGTTGCATTCCAAAGCACAATATTAATAGAAGGCATTTATTCAAATACAGACAGCCGGGCACTACTGCAGTTTAGTGCACCCTCTATGAAAGAGACGGTAACGCGCCTACTGCAGTTTAGTGCACCCTAAAACAACGGCGCATTCTCCCGCAAACGATGACTACGCACATTACACCGAAGCGCGCGCTCGGTGTAATGTGCGAAGACGAAGACGAAGACGCAAAGACACTCATTTATAACTATAGGGAAGAACGAACGGCATTCATTCTGTTGATTAAATCATGTTGTTCTCACATGCATTTTAGGGTGCACTAAACTGCAGTAGGGGTAAAAGAGGGTGCACTAAACTGCAGTAGTGCCGACAGCCGTGGCTGATCACAATGCATTTGCGAAGAAAAAAGCATGTAAAAAGACATTGTGATTAAGTTACACTGCTGCGTCCTTATCATCAAATTTCTCAATTTATGAGACTGGAATATCACAAAAATAGTCACTACTGGCAATACGATCTTGAACTATCTTGATTTCTGAATGCGTGATAGCATTTAATGGTAATGATTGATGACTTGAATATGGCGAATATTTTGACAACGAAGTTCTAGACAAACATTCTAGACGCCAAACTAATTTAACGCATCATTTCCGGTGTGTATGTTATACGTAGCTTGGATAGACAGAGACTTATAGACATTCAAGATGGTAAAAATGCTTGCAAACTACATGCACAGATTGCAGAGCCGCAGAGCAATCCAACCTTCTATCGTGAAGGCAGACGCCCGCTCGAAAGCATTTGTGCTAAGTTCAATGTCATGAAGAATTGGCATTTTGAAATAAAATCTTTCAGTGACATCGAGATTTAGATAAGCAACTGGCATCAGAATTGTAAATAGAATCTACTTGGAAATATAAAATATTATTTCACACATAGATTGGAACGAATATTATTGAAGGAAGGTCTATTACATTTTTGTAATAAAAAAATTGCCTTTAATTTCTTCTATCAATTTTTGCCATCTATGTAAATTTTTGCATTTGATTTGTTTATCTAAAATGCTTACAATTCTATATGACAAGAATTGCGCAGCATCAGAAAAGAGATAGAGATTTGAATTTTTGAAGCCAACAGATTTCGAGAAATGCACTAGTTCTCGGATGAAAAGGTTTCTTAAAGATCCAAAGACCCTATAAAATCGACAGCTGCTATCCGAAAAAGTATCTCTCATCAGATGAATCATGAATACTTATTTAGGGAACAGTTATCAGAAGACTTTTCGTGGTTAGTTTGAAATCCTATCGAACGACAAAAGAGATCTCTTCAAAATCTTCCAAGAGCGTAGATAACAGCATTGTTCGATGCAAAAAGTGAGGCACGGATGCCGAGTGATGCTTTACTGATGAATCGTTACATCAGTTTTCACCCTACACGCGAGGTGTGTGACATGAAGGAAAACACAGAAATATTGTAAGATGGGTGTATCGCATGGATCACATTCTCGACATGGAGACGCTGTGGTCTATTGATGATGACAGATCAATTGAATGGTTAGGCCTACATGTACTTGGGCATCTGATATCAGAAGATGATGAATATCATGGACACAATGGACTATGTGCATTTTCAACAGAGATAGATTCATTTGGCTGTGAGTTAGTCTAGGGCAGACATAATCCTATCCCAGTCTTTGTATGCAATGGTAGCAAATGATAGAGATTGACATAGATATTCAAAGCGCGCGCATTGCAGAGGTAGCTCGTATCAGCTAGCACACGAACCTCATTGGTCAGAATGCAGTCAGACTGGTGAAGTGAAAAGTACACATCATTAGCTCAATTTTTCTTGGTGATAAATTCGTCAAATGGAAATATTATTCACACCGTTCGACTCTTTGCGCTCTAAATGTGTATGTTAGACTGTGTATGTTTAATGTGCTGTCAGTGTTCTAATTCGCCAGAATTCAAGCTTGTATTTGCATTACGTTCAATGGAAAACTGATCTTCTTGCCCTTCGAGACTAGTTCTGAAGTGTATTGCTAGTTCTTCGAGACTATTGCTAGTTTTGCATGCATTGTTGTCTCTGTGCTTTTGTTTGACGGAGAAAGTTGACATCAAAACAGTGACAGCTATGCACAAAGACAAATAATTTGTTTGTATTATATTTCGGGTCTAGTTATAGGCTTTCACAGGTACAATGAAATTGATAAATTGCATCTGATGTGGAGAAGAGCGGCAATCTATCCAATTAAGTATATGTAATTATATTTTAAGTACCGGTACCACATCAACAACAAACACACATTAGGAATCACAGAGTCTCTCGTTATTTTGCGCGAGAATCCCGACTTGTGTTCGACTTGTTGTTAAAGATTTTATTTCCACCCTTTACTTACCTTGGTAGCTTTAGTCTCTGTTTTGCTTCTTCTAATATCTAGGCAATTTGCTCAATTGTTGTTAGTCCATATCTCTTAAGTCTACTAGATTATAGGTTTGCATGCTCTCAATTTTATTCATAGATTTATTACTGTAGAAGTATATGATTTCACATTTTGTATTTTATAGTCAGTCCATGTTTGCACTTGAATAAGAGTGGACGAAATACATTGTGCAAGAATTAGTTTTTGATTTTATCAAAATGAATTTAGTGGCTTTATTTATTTCTAAACTGAGTGAAGGGGAATCATTTTT
The DNA here is from genome assembly GCA_907163375.1 of Prostheceraeus crozeri. Lineage (NCBI taxonomy): Eukaryota > Metazoa > Platyhelminthes > Polycladida > Euryleptidae > Prostheceraeus > Prostheceraeus crozeri. The sequence goes on along the minus strand of CAJQUW010007361.1, from coordinate 200,255 downwards.
TGAAGGTTTATGAATATACCTAAGTGCTTATTTCACCGCTTTCTGCCAGCAGTAATGGTGCATCTACACTGTGCATTGTAAAGCGTTCAATACCAAACAGATGAAATGCACTAAATGCTCTTTTTCTTTCACCTGTCATCGTTGTTGCTGTCTGGTAAAAAGCTACGAGTACCAAATCAGCATAGTGTCTACCAGATGCCTCTTTTTCTTCTAATCGCATAAATTATGTCAAAAGTTGCATGATGCTTTTTGCTGCGCTATCAAAACATCTTAAAATCGACTTTATAATATTGAATTCTATTCAATTGCACGCAAGTCAAATATTTTTTAATTTGTATGTCGCAAGCAAGTACACAGAAATAAACAATTTTGCAGAGCAATTATCGTGGAATTGTAATAACCTCAATCAGCATGTCAATCAGTTCCGCACTGTTCAGGACACCTATAAGTAGTACTTGAAACAAGCTTAATATGAGAAGGTCCACCAAAATTCAAGACTATAGGTGCTAAATCATTCAGGCGGCCACTACCAGATTAACGCGATCTGATAGCTGTGAAAGCCAAACCATCTTAATTTGGCAAAAAACGTTGACCACTTTTGATAAATAGGTTTGGCAGCATAACTAATTTCATTTGGTAGTTTTCGGTTAGCATTGTGTGATCATCAAAATGTCAACACTAGGGGAATATGTCGCACTGATTTAGCTATCTGTGCTCTCTAAATTTTCTTTAAGTCATTTAACTTCGTTGAGTGGTCTCTCTTAAACTGTAAAAATGAAAGGAGGAAGGATATATAAATTGCACTCAAATCTGTTCAATCGTTCTTTTTAAAACTCCTGTCAGCATATTCGCATGACCGCTAAATTATATTCATTGGATGGACGAACATAAATAGTGAGCATCTGCAGTCGTTGCGGTAAGAGAACAAATACACGGTTTCGCTCACGTTTCTTGCGTCAACATGCAGCTTTCATGGTGCTTGTGTACTTAAGTGGCAGGTCTAATGAAAAAGAGGTTTTATAAAGTTTGACAACTAAATATTCAGCTGATTCGAATAGAGCTTACATCACAAGGATTCTGAAGATGCCAAACCCGAACATTTTTGATGCAAAAGTGAGAATATGGCGATAGAATCAATGTTTTTTGATAATTTTACGATGCACTTTTTCTTTCCTTGTCCACCGATTTCGATGATGTTTTATTCTTTATATGTAGGAATGTACAAGTGTTTTACCGGCTGACCGGCGTGAACGCCCATCAGTCCTTTTTAGGACTAACATTATTAACTATTGTGTATGTTTTGATTATTGAGCATTATTATCTTTTAAGTGCACTAGCCTGATTTTTTCCTTGATGAGCAATGCATCAAAATGAAGCTCAGAAAAAACTCATTCGCTTCGTGCCTGATTCATTGTATCACTCACATACTTATTGAAAAATTGCGATTTGTAAATTGAGCGATTATCATACTTTGACCATTTTCCAGCAAACACAGTAACGGATACAAGTTCATCCTAACTTATTTGAAACTTGATAGTGTAAGTTCTCTAATGATGTACATGTATAGCTCGTTGATGTGCGACACGATTGGGAAGTACGAGAATCACTGGCCGGCGCTAAGTGCATGACTAATCAAAAATGAAGAAATATTTTCTCAAATTCAGTGATAAGAAGTTTACAGTTAGTCCAGCTTACATTATTTTTAATTTCTGAGCAATTGATTTCATTGAAGCTGTGATGATTTCCATTAAAATTGAGATTATTACCACCCTATTCATTTAAAACGATGCTCTATCTGTAAATTTTTGGGTATACAGTATTGTAAATACTAGCATTGCAGTCATTATAGGAATTCAATGAAGTAAAAGCAGGGTTGAGTCTATTCTTCTTTGACTTCACCGATGTTTTGAGTATGTGAGACGTTTGGGCATCAAAACATAGACAACTTTTAGGTGCAAAGAGGGGTTTAAGTACTCGTAAGGCTTTGCGTTTCGTCCAAGAGACGTCCAGGGAATTACATTATTACACCAACCTTACAAATGCGAGAACTAGAGCAGATGAACTCTTAAATTCGTAGAGCATCAGTGGAGCGACGGAATGAAGGGTGACAAGCCTTGAGGTACATCTAATCTTCGGCGTCCTTAGTGGTCAGTATTATGTACTAAGCTTCTATATTTCCATCATCGTGATATGCTCCTGCAATCGCGGTTCTCCTGACTATTCTTGGATGAGACAAATGCGGAAATTTGTTTGATAGTTTTCCACATTGAAATCCGAAGAACTGGAATGATCATGCAAGACATTATTGTATTGTGGAAATGAGTTGCCATGACAACAATGCCTGCGCAATGGCGGCTTTCAGTGATTGGCAATGGTAAGCAATCGGTGCTGGTGTCAAACTTTGTAAAAATTCACGGTCAAGTCATCATTTCTTCACTTGTCTCGCGACAAGACTTCAAAACAATGGCCAGTTTCAGTCCTTTGATTATTTTTTGGATCTAGCAACATTGAATTAGATCGATACCACACCGAGCATCTGGAATTGCTATCAACAGACAGCCATATAACAACATTTCACTCGTCACTTTTTCTATGAAAGTCGCCTATATAGCCCCGATTCCAAATTAGACGGCCTTGATTGTTTTATTAAGGCCGTCTTATTTTCTATGCCGTTGAGGGAGCAGCATTTCACCGTCCATCTTCGAATTCCTAGTGAAAATGGCATTGAGGTGATTCCCATGGCTCATGATTTGGACACCTGGATATCCCAAGCTTCACATACTTTAATGTTCTGAGCTGCATTGGCTCTATATAAAATATTATCATAGATTTGAGTCTTTTACAGATCAAAATCTTGGATTTTTGATGTCATAGATCTTGTGGAAACAACTAGTTTCAAGTAGATTCACCACCTTTCATCAGTGTACAAATTTACAATATTTATATTCAGAGTTCAAATAGTCAGAATTGATTACCACAAAGCCAAATGCGTAGTTCGGGTCTGGGCATTCAATAGGTCGTCGGATATGAATTCTTTGATGAATAGAGGTTTAGCCAATGCTGTAGTAGTCAAGCATCTGACAGACAAATTATATACTCGGAACAAATTATAACTCTATGTTCTGCCTAAGTGTTAGACAAATAAATTCTCGTCTTCTGAACTTTCGTATACGTCCTTTTTTCAAAACGCTGAAGACTAGTGTGATTATCTCTAACAAGGATAAAATTCCCAAAGAACTTTCCTCTTCCATAATTTATAAATACTCATCTGAACATTGTAATAAATGTTACATTGGGGAAACTAAAAGGCATTTTATCGCTAGAATAAATGAACATATAAAGGCAGTCCGCTATCTGAAATTAGCATGCATTTGCACTTTCCTGACGTCACTAATTTCCAGATCGTGTAGCCTATCATACCAAACCTTGGCTAACCAAAGTGGCTAAAGCTTTATTCATCAAAGAATTCAACTCCGACGACCTATTGAATGTCCAGACCCGAACTACGCATTTGGCTTTGCGGTAATCAATTCCGACTATTTGAACACTGTATATAAATATTGCAAATTTGTACACTGATGAAAGGTGGTGAATCCACCTGAAACATGCATGTTTGTTTCCACAAGAGACGCTCATCCTAAAGATATGAATCTGGGCATTATTGTTTTTCTATCGATATATCTCTATTGTCTACTCTAAATCCACCAACCTAAACAAAATTGTTTCATAAAAAATGGATCACCCTTAAACATCGCCTAAACTTCAACTTTGTCTAACTCCGCCAAACTTGAACGAATTCCTCTGAAATTTGGAAGATATGTCAGTTTTGCTTACTAATATCATTGTTGGAAATTTCAAGCATGAATATTGAGTTGTTTTGCTGTTATAGATAAAAAAAGTAGTAGATAATTTGATCTTCATTTAGCAATGTTACACAAAATCATACCTCACTCTTATAAAATTACATTTGTTTCCTTTGTTATGTAATATGTTGTTCTGCAAGCCAAAAGCTATCAAGCAAAACAAAAATAAAGAAAATCGGTCAATCAGAGCCAGTATAGCACCATTATTAATCAACAATAATGTAACTGCTACATGTGATTAACTGGACTTCATGTTCCATAGCTTCCTGACTTCGTTGCGGTGGTGTTGGCAGCACTCCTGATTGCTTTCAGCTAGAAATCTATCTCTTACCGGTTGAAAACAATACAAAGCACAAATGAACAATAACGAGATCGCATTCACAAAAGGCAAAGTGTCAGCCTTGCTAGAACTAGGGTTTTCTTTGCGAGCTACAAGCAAGCGGCTAAATGTCCCTTACACAAATGTGCATCGATGGCATAATGATGATTTTCGACTCTGTCGTAAAGAGGGCTCTGGCCGTCCACGCAAAACATCCAAACGTAGAGACCGCCTAATTTTGAGATTTGTTAAAGTTGATCCAAGTCTCTCGTTAACTGAGATGGCTGCACTAGACTCGAGTCTATTTCTAAGTAGACGATCGTATATTTCTAAGTCCACTATTCGTAGAAGACTTATTGAGTCGAATTTCAAGAGCTGTAAGAAGCCCTCTCAGATCGAATTATCAGATCAGCATACAAAAAGACGTCTCAGATGGGCAATGAGTCATTGTCACTGGCGAAATCAATGGGATCGGGTTGTCTGGTCTGATGAGGCATCAGTCCGTCTGAAGGATAGTAGTGGTCGATTGAGATTATGGATAAAATCTGATCAGGAAATTCCGAGACATTTACATCGTCCCCGGGTACAAAGTGGTGCGACTCTACTGAATTGGGCTGGCATTTGGACCAATGGCCGCTCTGAACTTCACATACAGCAAGGAACCATGAATTCTGAACGCTATGTGAATGTTTTACGAATGAAAATTGGCCAAATGACAGATCAACTTGGTGATCCATCGACTTGGTTAATTATGGATGATAATGCTACGTGTCACATGAGTAGTAGAGTCAACTTAAGCAAGTCTCAATTAGGGCTTAGGACATTATCTTGGCCAGCTAGTTCTCCTGATCTGAATCCCATAGAAAATGTATGGAGTATTCTAAAACGCAACGTTCGTCGTTTACTGCTACCTACAGATGGCGTATCACAACTTACGTCACTGTTAAAAAGAGAGTGGAGAAAGTTAGATCAGTCAAAAATCAACGATATCATCGAATCAATGCCTAGACGAATTGGTAATGTCATTGGCAATAAGGGTAGGGCCACAAAATATTAGCTTCTTAAAAGACGTTACTGTATCATAGCTTATCAGATTATATAAGGACATTTAAATATATTAGGGACATGAAATAACATGAAAAATGCTTTCTGTATACTTATGTTTTATTTAGTCAAATTTTAGGATGATCCACTTTTTATGAAACGGACTGTAGAAAAGTCGGATATCTATAGTTTGATTTAAAGTTCCCCTTGATGACAGTTCATTAAGGAGCTGTAAAATAACCCTATATTTTGCTAAAGGTCTTCGATAGCTAAAAAATCGAAACATGGCTCTTTAAAAGACATAAATATTTTGATAGGATTCAAGAAAAAATAACTGATGAGTAACTTTTGTGGGATGAATTCACCGTGACCTAAAATTCGTTAAAACGTTTTGCATTCGCATTCATCATCCTGGCTATACCGCTTTAGGCATGAGTGACTACGTTGTTTGATGCACTTCACTGTACGCAGAGCTTGCTCAAGGTTGTAGTTTTAAATGCTTAAGCGACCCAACTTTTGCGAACAACTGTGAATTATCAATGCAGGCAATCGACAGGGAATGCATTATATAACCCGCTAAAATTGCAATAGCTTAAAAAAAAGTGTGCTGATGTTGCAGAGGAAGAATAATTGATGAGCATGTCTAGAAATCTAGAAGGATCTAGGAAATATAAAGAAATAAATATGTCCTCAGCAAACACGCTTGCACTCATGAGTATCAGATGTGCTTTATTGACAGTCATCCGGTCAAATAGAAGAAAAATGCGTAACTTTGTAGGCTTTTGATGTCAACCAGATCTGCCCAAGACCACCTTGCAGACTTGTGGTCTTGATAAAACCAAGCTGATAAAGCTAGATAGCGAATCAATTATCCACAGTGGAATTCGCACCCACATCTAAAGCTGCATTCACAAAATGCGAATCCAAATGGAAACCTCTTTTCCAACGATATCTCTAGGAGTTATTGTACACAGCTTTTATTTAATGTGCATGTAAATATAAAATCCTGTATTGTTTTCTATTGGTCTTCAGGAAGCATTATATACAGTGCCGAGTTGAGACTGGAAGATTTACCTGACCAAGATTTGCGGTACGGAGGGACGCTGTCACAGTGGTGCAGCATCAATAGACCTGGATGGACCATCCGCTGGCAGTATCCAAATGGAAGAATATTTCACGGTGGTCATCTCAGAGTCACCAACTTGAGCCAGAGAGATTTCGGAAGATATAATTGCTATGCTCGAAAAACGTCCACAGGTGAACAAATGAGTGCGCATGTCAATCTCAGCCCTTAACATCAACTTAGAACGATTTACATTGACATGTACAAGAAAATATAATTGTTCTTAAATGGCCAAAATTTGTTTTGTAATAATGCTTTACTGATGGGTTAAAATATCTATGAGATCAGAACCAAAATTTTGAATAATGGCAAATGTGGGTGAGTCTTACTAATCCTGTTCATTGGAAAATAATGACAGTTAATTTGTAATTTTCCAATTATTCAATGATGGTTCAACTCTGGTGTTAAAAATAAGTTCATCGAGCTCTACATCGATGACTGTTGATAAACCTCACACATCCGAGACATCATCACTATAATTTCAAAGTAATGACTCGAACGACAATATTTCAGCTGCACATGAATATTCACAAAACACAGTCGCTAAAGTCCAAAATATACGAAAGCAAAATCTGTTTTGCAAATTACTCATTATTAACCTTTGAATAATGTGCACAATAGTGTCATTTCAAAACATTTTTGAAATATACCGTTGCATCCAAAACTACACATTTGGCGCTCATGGTAGACATACTATAGGTAATATTTCGCACTAAGAACCAAGCCAGCAAAGTACTTAAGTGTGTGAATTCGTCGAGCAAGTTAGAAAGATGCAGTGTATGAAATGTCTGAAAAATGAAATACTTCAACAGAGATGAGTTGCCAGGGACGAGCTTAAATTACACCCGATCATCGCATAATGAGGAAGTATACGTACTGTATTCTAGTGAACGAGACGAAAGAAAGATTGAAGAGGACCATAAAATCTCACATTCGGACGGAAAAGCTTCAGTGATTTTAGACGAGATGTTTCACATTCGGATTTAACAATATCAAGACGAATTTCAGGAGGCACTGTGAAATCGGTTCGAATCACTGGAAATATCAATGAATGAAAATAGTGCAGAAGAAGCAACTGAAAAGGTGAATGATGTTATTGAAGCGTACAGAGATTAGAAGGTGATGTCAAAGACTCAAAAGAATCAGAAAATAGCTAAAGAAATTGTTGACCCTATCCGAAAACGTGAAGAATTACAAAAAAGAAGGACATAGTCCAGAGGAACGGAGGTAGAATTCATTGAAACAAGAAAACTACATGTAACAACGACAAAGATAAGAGAGGATATAAAGTTGTACAATGAGAAACTCATAGATGATGTAATACAACAAACAAGTTCTTGAGAAAGGGTGCAAGCAGCAACTCAGGGAGGAAGAAATTGATCAGAGCGGTGATGAAAATGCCAGAGAAGCAACAAATCGGAGTGGAATCCTGAAAGAAGTGACAGAGTATTTCCCGAAAATTATACAATGATGATGCATCCTCGAACAAAAGGATAATTGAATTAAGATACTTTAGATGAAGAAAAGAGAAATTCCCAGCTCCTAGCGGACGAAGTTCGTGTAGCATTGAGAAATGAAGTACAACCGGGATTCTGGTGAAGATGGCATCGTCACATAATACCTGAAAGCGGGAGGTGATACGATTGCGGAGTCTTGCCTCAGCTATTCAACAAAAGATTAACTGATGAAAGTCCAAAATGATGGTATGCTGCGAGAGCGAGCATCATTCTTCTACATAAGAATGGAGAGAAAAGTGACATTCTGAATCACGCGACCAATGTGATTAGTGTGATCAATCATGTGATCAATCAGGAGACAGAAAAAACATAAGAATGTAGCTCCCACTTTTCTCGTACCACTTACGTTGATCATGAGAAGGCATCCGACTCACTGAAGCATAGAGTGTGATACCAAGCATTGATAACGTAGGGAATCCGATCGAAGATGATTTGCATGATAGAGCCAATTACCGCTCTTAAGCGCTAATTCCACTCTATATCACTTTTAAATTTCACCAACATAGAAAATTCATAATTGCTCTATGGATGCCATGAATTATGTATTTGACATTACAATCACATTGTCTGCTATTTGATAGCTCTACAGGCTAAATGTGACATGATGTATGTTCCTCTAAGTACCGCTAACAGCGACATCAAAAGGAGCTAAGCATATTCTATCACCAAAACCATTCTCAAGAGCAGTAGAACAACCTTTTTCACCGGTGTATACAAGTTAACTGTGAATATCTGAATGCATTGAGACTTGTGGACGATTTCGTGCTCATATGTTCGGACCCATCCGATCCTCAAGAAACTGTATGGGAACTAGGCACAATGAGCAGAGAATCGTCTGAGTCGAATACAATAGATACCTGCTTCGACTCCTGATTACAAAGTTCACTAAAGGCAAAATGTTCAGAATTTTAAGCAGTTTTATCGGCAACCCCAACATTCTATCTTCGGTATAACTTCCTCTTTAACATTGCAGTCTGTCATGCCATAAAGAGATTATGGAACTCAAAATTCAATCACGTGCTCATTCAAAAGAGGTGCTGCAAAAGTGCCAGAGCTGCTGACATTTCCTTTCTAAATTGGCGCACGAGCTTCTTGTTATTTTTAATTTGCAGATTGCTATCCAACATTTGACTAGCGACAACTCGTACTGTATGTGACACATCCAGTCGTCTTGGATTTGGAAGTGAACCACTCACTGTTATAACTTCTGATTATCTCAAAATTCCATGAGTTCAGGAAGGTACATGTTGTAACCGAATAAGTCATACTAAATGCTGTGATGACCTATCATTCCTTTGATCGTTAGTCATCAGATTTACCATCATTTAGAAGGTCAATTTCCTCTTCTTTTGGGGAAAGATAGCATTTTACCGACCAACTGAATTTTTGCTTTGTATTTTTAATGTATTTTAATGTTTTGCAATTATATTTTAAAGTTAATAAGAGCGTCATGACGACCAGTTTTATTGACTAAGCAAAACAAACAGATTGATCTCCTTAAGATGTACTGTTACTTTGAAGCACTGATCGACAATATATAGAAAATATATAGAAACGGAAGCGATAATTGAGAACTAAGGAAACCAAAATATTTTCAGATTAAACAACACATACCAATGAAAAATATGCGTGAATTCAGTGATTGAAATGTCGTTCGAATTGACCCTTCAATTGGACGAAGGTCTAATCTAATACGCAGGGACCAAGGACCGTTTAAGTATCTGATTTATGCATGTACATATTGCATGAGCATTCTTATTCTGTTCGGCAGAATGAAGGACATCCACTGAGTGCTTTCTTAAACAAACACAATTAAATGAATTCTAGGACGACTAGTTGTCTCTATTGCCTTTTTGCAAAGACAAAACGTTTTGCCAGCTCTTTCATGAGGTTCTGTAAATAATTTTTGCCCTATTCTTAAGCTTGCATTTTCAATGTAACGTTTTTCCTTCTTACGAGTATGAAACCGCTTTGTATTGTCATCTCAGTTGCTATCACTTTGTACTCTGCTTACCGAATCTATGATTGTGAGGCAATAAAGTCTTTATTATAATTTGAATGAATTACTAGATGTTTTTCACTTTATACAGTTGCATTACCTGCTGTCATTTTGCTTCATTGCTTTCCGAATAATGTATGGGACGTGACACCGATATTTGAAAATTCCACCGAAACGCTGTTCCGTTTCGGAATATTTCTTCATAATAGGATGACAATATGATGTTCATTTCATTGCCTTTTGTATAAATCGATTATTAATCAACCTTGGATTTTTTGTTTTTTTTTCTATTCGCTTTGATATTCTTTGGAACATAGGGTTCATGATGCGTTCACGCCAATTGTTGCTCATCCGGCCTTTCACTTACTTTAGTGCCCAGTTTCTGGTGCAGCAGCTCGATTTCCTTTTTCTTCGATCCAAGTCTTTATTCGCGACAATAGTGTGACGACATTCTTCAGTTATAATGAAAAATGCCTAACTGACATAAAAACTGATTTTAACTCACACAAACTTTTTTGTTTCCTTCCTTTCCTCTCTCTAGCGTGAATCATTAAAAGTAGTATTGTCTAGACGTCTTACATATCGAAAATACTACATTGACCAAACAAACAGATCATGACAGAATATTTCTCAAACATCAACTTTTCAAATTGTGATAGCAATCATATTTGTAACGCAATCCGTAATTTAACTTTGATTTTTAAGGTTCGGCCGAACAAGAAGATTAGACGCCGATCCTGGCAAGAAGTTCGACCGAGCTGAACCAACATTATCTCCTGAATATTCCCCATTAATCCATTAATGCACGCTTGTGTCGCAAACATCATCATTCAAATTTCATCACGTATGTAATGTTCATTGCATGATTAATTTTGATAATGATATAGGCTACATTAATGCAAAAAAATATCTACAAAAGATCAGCAAAAATGTGACTTTGTTGCCTAAGTAACAAATTAGTATCTATGACTTAACGATTCCGCACGATTCACACGACACGTTTAATGTGATTTCACGCCTTTAAAGTCGCAATGCGGTAGAACATCCATTCTAGTTTCTAAAATGCAATGCCACCGGCGAGGGGACATTGGCATATACAGAGAGTGTGACATAGGCGAATACTGATATTGCGATAAAAGCGTATATAAAATCGCGGAGCTCAATAGTTTCTCAAAAATTTTGAAATCGCACTTAGCATAATTAACACTGTGAACATAAGTTTTCGAGAACACCATTACAGGGAATTCAAGTGGCGAATCTCTTATATAAACGGTGTCGATAGTTTACTTGGAGCGAATGCTTTCGCAGGCAGGAAAACTTTGGGAAGACAGTCGCTGTTGATTTTACTACCAGCGAGATGAGAGATACTCCTGTTGTTGCACAATACTGCACCATAACTCGCTAAGAAATTCCTTCTGTGAATATATCAATTTGTTTTCTATGTATTTTGGTAATATTTCAGTTCAGCATTTTTAGCATTCATTTCAGTGTCTCAACCTTTGTTACTACGTAGGCTAACATGGCCCACCTATCGATAACTAATTATATTCTACCATGCTAAATAATTTATCCTTTATGTACAGGGTGAGTCATAATGCGCGCAAAGCTTCAAGGAAGTGCAGCTCTGATCGAAATGATTATTCGACTTGCGTTTTTCTGCCATAATGTTTATTAAGTCATGGTGTTGTTTTCTCTTGCAATTATTTGGGAGTGCTCTAGCTGATTTTAAACCTACTTGAATTTGTCTAAGTTTCAGAATTCAAATCGTTCGCAATTTCAAATCAAAAACAGATTTTCTAAAGCACAGCTTAGAATTAAGCTTATTACAAATGATGTACCGTACAATTTCCAGTGAGTGTTCAAACAATCGTCCATCAGCTTCGGCAACACATGGTGCTTTGAAGAGCAAAATGGTTAATGGTGCGCTGGAGCTCATCTGGTTGACGATTTCGCACTTCTTCAAAGATTTTGTACTACAACTCTTTGATGTTTCTCGGAACAAACTGATGACACACGCGTGACCTTCACTTCAAAGTTCCCCACACAAATGATAGTCTAACGAGAACAAATCGGGAGAACGCGGTGGCCAATGAAGACCGTATAACCGCGAACAATCACGCGGTCTTCGGGGAATTTCGTGGATAGAAAATGGAGCTCCATCACGCAGGAATACAACATTCTTGAGTCTTCATTTGCAATTCAGGTATGAGATGATCACGAATGCGGATGGCTGTGCGGTAATCAATTCCGACTATTTGAACTCTGTATATAAATATTGCAAATTTGTACACTGATGAAAGGTGGTGAATCCACCTGAAACATGCATGTTTGTTTCCACAAGAGACGCTCCTCCTAAAGATATGAATCTGGCCACTATTGCTTTTCTATCAATATATCTCTATTGTCTACTCTAAATCCACCAACCTAAACAAAGAGAAAAATCGGATATCTATGGTTTGACTTACAGCCCCCCTTGATGACAGTTCATTAAGCAGCTGTCAAATAACCCTATATTTTGCTAAAGGTCTTCGATAGCTAAAAAATCGAAACATGGCTCTTTAAAAGACATAAATATTTTGATAGGATTCAAGATAAAATAACTGATGAGTAACTTTTGTGGGATGAATTCACCGTGACCTAAAATTCGTTAAAACGTTTTGCATTCGCATTCATCATCCTGGCTATACCGCTTTAGGCATGAGTGACTACGTTGTTGATGCACTTCACTGTACGCAGAGCTTGCTCAAGGTTGTAGTTTCAAATGCTTAAACGACCCAACTTTTGCGAACAACTGTGAATTATCAATGCAGGCAATCGGCAGGGAATGCATTATATAACCCGCTAAAATTGCAATAGCTTAAAAAAAGTGTGCTGATGTTGCAGAGGAAGAATAATTGATGAGCATGTCTAGAAATCTAGAAGGATCTAGGAAATATAAAGAAATAAATATGTCCTCAGCAAACACGCTTACACTCATGAGTATCAGATGTGCTGTATTGACAGCCATCCGGTCAAATAGAAGAAAAATGCGTAACTTTGTAGGCTTTTGATGTCAACCAGATCTGCCCAAGACCACCTTGCAGACTTGTGTCCTTGATAAAACCAAGCTGATAAAACTAGATAGCGAATCAATTATCCACAGTGGAATTCGCACCCACATCTAAAGCTGCATTCACAAAATGCGAATCCAAATGGAAACCTCTTTTCCAACGATATCTCTAGGAATTATTGTACACAGCTTTCATTTAATGTGCATGTAAATATAAAATCCTGTATTGTTTTCAATGGTCTTCAGGAAGCAGTGCCATGTTGAGACTGGAAGATTTGCGGTACAGAGGGACGCTGTCACAGTGGTGCAGCGTCAATAGACCTGGATGGACCATCCGCTGACAGTATCCAAATGGAAGAATATTTCACGGTGGTCGTCTCAGAGTCACCAACTTGAGCCAGAGAGATTTCGGAACATATAATTGCTATGCTCGAAAAACGTCCACAGGTGAACAAATGAAAGCGTCTTACAGTATCGGCGTAACATCAACTTAGAACGATTTACATTGACATGTACAAGAAAATATAATTGTTCTTAAATGGCCACAATTTGTTTTGTAATAATGCTTTACTGATGGGTTAAAATATCTATGAGATCAGAACCAAAATTTTGAATAATGGCAAATGTGGGTGAGTCTTACTAATCCTGTTCATTGGGAAATAATAACAGTTAATTTGTAATTTTCCAATTATCCAATGATGGTTCAACTCTGGTGCTAAAAATAAGTTCATCGAGCTCTACATCGATGACTGTTGATAAACCTCACACATCCAAGACATCATCACTATAATTTCAAAGTAATGACTCGAATGACAATAACACATGAATATTCACAAAACGCTGTCGCTAAAGTCCAAAATATACGAAAGCAAAATCTGTTTTGCAAATTACTCATTATTAACCTTTGAATAATGTGCACAATAATGTCATTTCAAAACATTTTTGAAATATACCGTTGCATCCAAAACTACACATTTGACGCTCATGGTAGACATACTATAGGTAATATTTCGCGCTAAGAACCAAGCCAGCAAAGTACTTAAGTGTGTGAATTCGTCGAGCAAGTTAGAAAGATGCAGTGTATGAAATGTCTGAAAAATGAAATACTTCAACAGAGATGAGTTGCCAGGGTCGAGCTTAAATTACACCCGATCATCGCATAATGAGGAAGTATACGTACTGTATTCTAGTGAACGAGACGAAAGAAAGATTGAAGAGGACCATAAAATCTCACATTCGGATGGAAAAGCTTCAGTGATTATAGACGAGATGTTTCACATTCGGATTTAACAATATCAAGACGAATTTCAGGAGGCAATGTGAAATCGGTTCGAATCACTGGAAATATCAATGAATGAAAATAGTGCAGAAGAAGCAACTGAAGAGGTGAATGATGTTATTGAAGCGTACAGAGATTAGAAGGTGATGTCAAAGACTCAAAAGAATCAGAAAATAGCTAAAGAAATTGTTGACCCTATCCGAAAACGTGAAGAATTACAAAAAAGAAGGACATAGTCCAGAGGAACGGAGGTAGAATTCATTGAAACAAGAAAACTACATGTAACAACGACAAAGATAAGAGAGGATATAAAGTTGTACAATGAGAAACTCATAGATGATGTAATACAACAAACAAGTTCTTGAAAAAGGGTGCAAGCAGCAACTCAGGGAGGAAGAAATTGATCAGAGCGGTGATGAAAATGCCAGAGAAGCAACAAATCGGAGTGGAATCCTGAAAGAAGTGACAGAGTATTTCCCGAAAATTATACAATGATGATGCATCCTCGAACAAAAGGATAATTGAATTAAGATACTTTAGATGAAGAAAAGAGAAATTCCCAGCTCCTAGCGGACGAAGTTCGTGTAGCATTGAGAAATGAAGTACAACCGGGATTCTGGTGAAGATGGCATCGTCACATAATACCTGAAAGCGGGAGGTGATACGATTGCGGAGTCTTGCCTCACCTATTCAACAAAAGATTAGCTGATGAAAGTCCAAAATGATGGTATGCTGCGAGAGCGAGCATCATTCTTCTACATAAGAATGGAGAGAAAAGTGACATTCTGAATCACGCGACCAATGTGATTAGTGTGATCAATCATGTGATCAATCAGGAGACAGAAAAAACATAAGAATGTAGCTCCCACTTTTCTCGTACCACTTACGTTGATCATGAGAAGGCATCCGACTCACTGAAGCATAGAGTGTGATACCAAGCATTGCTAACGTAGGGAGTCCGACCGAAGATGATTTGCATGATAGAGCCAATTACCGCTCTTAAGCGCTAATTCCGCTCTATATCACTTTTAAATTTCACCAACATAGAAAATTCATGAAAGATGAGTTTCTGAAAGATGCAGCGGAGATGAGTTTCTGCAGGGAACGAGTCCGAAACTGAGACTTTCACAGAATGATGAACATCCGATACATGCTACCAATCTGTGCGTCTGCCGAGTTCTACCTGGTTACCGAATTCTTGTCAGACATGATAAAAGAAAAGCACTTGTTAATCCAATGAGACGCAGGTTGCAGTTTTGGTTTAGCTGACTTTTTGTGTTTTATCTGATTAAGCGAGAAGTACTAAGCCCAGAGTCATCATTTTTGACATGGAATGTCTTCAGGTCATTTCCTGTCATATTCATGCACCCCTCGCTATCAAGCTAAGCACATTCAGATTTGAGAGGCTTTCCAATGTCGGCAAGCACATTGATTTTGAGCAAGTTAATCAACATTTAACCACATTCCCGCATACATTGCCGGTCAGAAGCATGATAGTAACACATGCACATGATAGGGAATGACTTGAAGGCATTCTGGAAATGACCTGATGACTCTGGACTTTTCAACTAATCAGAAAAAATACAGAAAATTTATTTTTTTGATAAAAGCAGCAATCTGCTTCCTATTGGATTAACATGTGTTTCTCTTTGATCCTGTCTGACAGGAAGAGAAGCTAGGTAGAACTCGGCAAACGCACAGATTCGCAGTAGGTATAGGATGTATATCATTATGCTAAAGCCTCTTTTTCGCCCTCGTTCCCTACAGAAACTCGCTCTGGCTGCCGGACTATGATTGAGCATTCTTTTTCAGGATATGCTTTGATGAGTAAAAGTGGCTTATTTGGTGATATAGGAAGCATTGCAATCCACGGACATGACAATAGACAGCGTCTGACAGAGGAGAACATTTTAGGGCTTTCGAAGCTTCCTAAATAAGTTCTTGGATAACAGCATGTGCCCACATGATTTATTACAGGGACCAGTCATTTCTCATCGTGTCAAACATATTTTTGCAATGTTGTGATACATTTCGTTACACTTCCATGCAAGCATGTGATTATCGCTGAATTATAAATAATTTTCATACCACGGAATTTCAATTACTTTGCCGCAGAAAATGAGTGTCACTGCTGATGATAGCAGAATGCTTACGGAAACATGTCTGTTCTGCTGTGTTACAAAGTCCACTGCAACGGTACCCCCACAGATATAAATTGCTTTTTCTGCGTGTTTGGGTGTAGAGATGACATTTTTAATACTGATGGTTACCCCGGCAAGAAAATCAATTTTCCATTAAACTTAATGTAATTTCAAGCCTGAATTCTGACGAACTAGATCATTGACACCGCATTGAACGTGTTCAGTCAGTAAATTTAGATCATGTGGAGTCGAACGATGTGAGCAACATTTCCATTTGATGAATTAATCACGGAGAAACATTGAGTCAAAGATAGGAACAATTCACTTCTCAGATGTTCAGTCTTCAATGTGACAGCGACGGCTCGTGTGTTCCCTGATAAACTTTCCTTGCGCATTGCACGCTTGGCCAATCACGTCAGCCAAGACGAACCTCTCCACATCTTACTACCATTGCATGCAATTGCAACTTTAAATAAGGAGTTGTGTCGATGTTGAGTGACGTGAACTAGGCCTGCTGATGATTACTGATATTGGATGAAATGGCAGCAATTCAGGTCTGTTCTCAAATGAGAATGCAACTCAATATTTGATTATTTTATTTACTTTTGCACATAATGGCTGAGATAGAATCGCGTCACCTCTAGAGTAACCGCAACAGACGAATCCATCTATGTGGTTGCCACATGTGTGCACTGTCATCAATCATTTCGTCTCCTGTCTTTTCAGGTCAGCCCCATTTGAAGCAATCGTGGGCAGCGTCTTAGAGAACATGGTAACGAATATCATGGCGGAAGTAAACTCAGGAGATGTCGATATCACGGCGAGACCACGACTCATTGCTCTCCCACCACGAAATCGGTCAGCCAATGCTCGCAGGTCTAAAATGGCTACTCCCCGCTGATTCTCGTGAAGCAATCATGAAAGCGATAATTTAAATTCTTCACTTTTGGACAATGCAACAGATTTTCTGACTGTGATATTGAGATTCTTTCATAAAGATAAATGCGTGATAGCTACAAAGATTCGTTCTTTTTTCATGTCCTGGCGATGGAGTTTTAGATGCATATCATTCAGTGTCAGATTTCAATGACATGAGAAAGATGAGTTGTTTAGTGGTTAACGGAGAGCAGCCCCAAGTTTTGACTTGTCACATATTTGTCGTAGCGTGATGGGATACAGCCAACGTTGAAACTATCGCTGTTGTCCATCACTACTTTTTTAGTTTAAATTATCTGAAGTCGCAATTAAAGCTCTGCCTGTAAAATGATTGCATGATCAGCGCATATTCAGTGATAGTTGTCCTTTTTGTCTCGGTAGGCCTAAGCTACGGCTGACTTGTAGCACACTCGTAGAGGGTAGCAAGCAACTTTGGTCGGTTTAATACATTTGGAAGAACATTAATTAATTATGTCTCCATGCAGGCCTCTATAGAAAACCTAATGATAAAAAGATTTCTTTCATAAACACTTAAGCAATTGCTTTCTTGAAATATGTAAGAAGGCCTACGTCTGTCGTATCTGAATTTGTTAATGTTCCTTTTTGACTGTTTGTCATAAGGGGAGTCGGACTTAATATGGGCACCTTAAGGGCTTTTCAGACTTATTTATTCACAAAAGTAATTCTTTCCGTCCCGGAACAACTCACATGGCAAGAAAAGCGTATCAGCCAACTTTCCAGAAAAGATGGATGCTCTAGGCTCCATAAGAAAAAATTAGAAGCGATTTTGTAAAAAGGCCAAAATACCCATTTAGCCCCATACCACGGGGCAATATGGGTTTTGTATATTTTGACTTATTAAATGATGTTTAGGCTATCAACGGTTCTGTCGTCTCCTTTACATGATTGGTCCATCAAGATGAGAAATTAAAATGAGCCATGACCGCATCGGCTGCGCATTGATAGTTAAACAGGGTTTCATTTACATAATCTGATAGATCATGAAGTATCATTATATTCGATTCTGCATCTTACCACGAAATAACAAACGTTAGATGAAGCGCCTTTTCAATCATGCCACATCACTCATATAGCCTACCTAATTCTTATAGTATAGGGTATTTGGTGCAAAGGTCAATCATCGGGATTTATTGTCAATCGCCACCGATAGCATGCGTGTGCAAGATTGCAAACAACACAGGCTCTTTCTTGAGGCTGAATAATAATCAACTGCTAGCAAATAGGAAACGATACTTATAATAGCCAACTGACATGTCGGGGCAAATTAAACTGATGCCAATCTCTGCAGCAAGTTGGGTGTTCATGATGAGCACTTTAAAAGAAGAATCTATGTCATTTTGTTTGCTATCTGACTCTTCAAAGTAAACTAATAACAATTAATAGATCTGTCTCTTCCCAGCAAATTTCATTCTTTGGCGCTCTATTTGAATCTATTCTCTGTTTATCAAATTGTTAAAATTTTTTGCATTGATTCATAAATAGCTCCATGTATGTCTTTCTTTAAACACTTTGGTCTTTCTATAAATCTCTCATAGATTCTGGCTATTTGTCTGGAAAACAATCATGCCAGAAATAATAATTGTGATGACAAAAATGCACTGCTCATTTTGCCCCAATGATATTTTAGGAGTGTGTCTATATGGGCACTTTACTAAGACTCAAATTTTACGGAACCTATCAATCGTGAACCTAAATTGAAGTTAGATCGTCAATCTGCATGTACAATGTAGGCGATGAAGGGACAGTTTTCGTTTGCCTCGAACAATCACTCTACACAGAATGAGAGGCTTAGCCGAATAAGCTGATTTTGTCGTTGCAGCGGTCAAATTTATGCATTTTTTTCGTTATCTTCTTAGTGCATGTGCAGGTGTGAGCGCGTGTTTTCTTCGAATGAGCTGCACTGCCACATAAGGATAAACGATGTCCATGATTAGTTCTCTGTCGAATTTAAAGTTCATTTGAGCAATGGGTCCTGAGCTAGAGGCCGAAGAACTCAAAATTACTCATATTAGTCCGCTGTACATATTAGTCCCGCCTCCCCTATATGTCCGAAATGTTTGGGAGAAGCCAAAGAGGCATAAAGTTTCTTATGACAATGTGGCCTATATTAAATGTGAACAATTAATCATTTAACTTCATGCAGTCGTTCTCAGGAAAAGAAATCGCAAGAATAGTCTATTGCTCGCTCCGTAAAAGCATTTGCATACGTCGAAATCATGCAGCGGTCAAGTGCAACATAGATGCGCACCCATCCTTCGTTATGAACTGAAAAAGTCGGAGATACGATTGTGTTGAACTTTTGAAGTTGTAAGACAGTTATTCAAATTTTGGAAGACTCTAGCTAGCGTTGTAATCCATTGTTTTCAGCTATTTGTCCACGGCCTAATTGTATATTCGCACAATAGGAGACTAGGTCATTGCATCATTTTTGAGAGCTCATAGACTGAACCACACAACCAAATCTAAACTCGGTTGCATTTTCTGATTGGAAATTTTAACCATGCTCCTTGTACCCAATTTTATTTTCCTAGTCTCTTTCATTTTCCTATTGGCTTTGCTGGTTTAAGAAAAGTTTGTTAGATTCAGCCGATGCATTTTCCCCCTCTGCCTTATTTCCCAAGGGTCTTATTCCAAGACCATCGAATATGTGATTGACATGTTGTCAACTTCCATTGAGGTTTAGACATTGTTCGATCAGACACGAAGCTAATTATCTTATTGCAAACCATTTAATCAATTATGTTCATAAGATCATCACAATGAAGTCAAATGAGGTCTCAATAGAGAAAGCGGAAAATGTATACAGTACTATACGGAAACTTAGAACCGTGTATATGTTACGGTTTTAAGTTTCCTACTAGGAAAATGAGACTAAGGACTCTTTTTCCTAATAGGAATATAAAATCCAGATTACAGTTTCCGATCGGAAAATAAAACTGAGGGAAACTGAATATCGTAACACCGGTAATTCATCTAAGTGATTTGATGAGAATGTGTTAGTGTTGTAAATTTAAGTAACTTTTGAATCAAAATTTTGATTTTTCAGATTTCAGTGACTTGGAGCCACAGCATTAGATAGGTCGTCTCTTGTTCCGTTTGAGTAGAAGGGAAACATTGGAACATGTAACGCTAATGAAGTGGCACAATCTGCTGACATAATACCATAGCAATGGAACAATGAGCAGCCAGTTCAACATTTAAACACGCAAAATTGTGCAAAGTTTCAGTGACTGTTATCAACCGGATCACACAACAAAGAGACACAGACGAGATGTCAAGTTCTACAGAGAAGTTTGTGAACGTTTTTTCATGCGCCTGCCAACTTTTTTTAAAATGATCGGAGGCCCTAACATTATCGAGAAAACTTTTGCGCAATGATCTGAATTCTTCGAATCTGAAGGAATCGTAGCGATCGGAGCATTTTGAAGGAATTCAGAGCAATCCGCAAGCGACGCACGACTATTTTTCCTATCTCTGTAAGGTATTAAAAATTTCTTTTTGCCCACTTATTAAGTTCCTGCATGTGCCATCTGTTTGAATCAGTTTGCACATCTAGCAAAGTGATACGCTTAAACAATCTAATTCTGTGCTTGGAGCAATTAGATTTTATTCAGATGCTAAAACTTCTTCAAGAAACGACTTATTACATTTTCTCCATGATTTTGTCGTTTAATTAAAGGACGGGTGTCCGCGCCTTTGAAAATCCTTGATACTGGACAGGTACGAAATTCTTGAAAATCCTTGAAATTTAGAAAGTGCAATTGGGTCCTTGAATTCATTGATTTGTCTTTGAAACTTTTGTTCTGTTGGAGACAAAGAAACGCATATATTTACTGAATAGTAATTTTTGTTACATTTATCAATTATTTTATTCAATTTATTTTTTTATATACTGGGTCATCCACAGAGATAAATTGCATTGTCTGCGTGTTTGAGTCAGATAATTTCGCTCAATTCTGATGGTCACGGCTAGAACTAGTCTCGGTCGATCAATGTTCCATTGAATTGGTGGGGAATGAATGGCCACAGCTTTAACACAGTGGTTAGCTACATCACAGGATGATATCACTGTGGGTGTATACTCTAAAAAAATCGGTTTTTCGTCTGTTTTCAGGAAAACCACTTGGTTATCTAGTGAACCAAACTGGTTTTCCGGACTAATTTGGTTTTTCAGAAAGTCATTTGGTTTGTAAAAGTTCTGCTTATATTAAAATGAGAAGTTGTTGGCATTTTGATGGAAATGCATATGTTTAAATAAGTGTATGAATGCTGATCATTATTTTGTTAGACAGTTGATTCTTTTTAACAGAGCCGATTTCTATGATGAAGTCGGGATTGTTCTCCGATCTGAACAGTTTGAAGAATGGCTGGGTTCGACTGAAACGCAATGTAGCGGCGGACAATTCGGCATCTCAATGACTTGAAGCAGTCAATCATGAAGGCATGGTGTCAGAAAATAACGATTGAGTACTGTTTTAACCTCATGGACCCATGCTTCGCGCGTAGTCGAACTTTTTGCGGCTGACGGAAAAGCATTGTGATGATAATGAACTATATGTACATCCTCATTCTACAGCTTTGTCATCAAAGGTTGCTAATGAAACATGCATTTTTGATCGCATTTATCACGACGTTGAAATACTAACCGCTTTATTGGGGTGGTCACTCTCTACTGGCCACAACCGTAGGTCTACCAGAATTTCAATTTCAGTGCTGCGAAATTCTGAAAGAAATTTGTTCATCGGTTATTGCCAGACTTGACGAAACTAGACAAACTTCATTTAACCACAGCAGCTACAAAGTTCTCCGGCTAATCTGTGTTTGCGATTGATCGATACTTTAAACGGAAGCAAAGCGTCTGATTTTCACATGAAAACTCCCAGAATCCATGTTATAATGGGCTAATAACACCTTCTTTGAATTCTACTATTTTACACTAAGATTTTGCATAATGAAAAATGAGCTTCCTTTACCTAGGACATATTTATTGCATTTTTTCATCTTTAGAACGAAGGGAAACTTTAAGTAGGCCTGCAGAGGTAGTGGAAAAGAGCGGATAGCAGAGTGATTTCATCATTGTTTTTCACCATACAGGTTTCAGTGATGACAACAAAGAACAATGAATGCGCATTCTTATATGAGCATGGATGAATTGCATGAATAGATGATGATAAAATAATGATACAGACGAACAAAATGACAATATTTACAATAAAGACATAGGTTCTGACTTTAAATTGTTGTTCATTAGCATTTTTGTGCTAGATTTAATTAGAAGTGTCTGAGCAATTTTTGTATGGCGTGTTTGCAATAATATTTTGAAGTTTTGCTCTGTTGGTATGTGTCTATGCAATGATATTTCTGATGGTCTGCCTTTTAGATGTTCTATTATGCGTGTGTATAAATGTGTGCGAGTCTCTCCGATGTAGCATTCTTGGAATGTTCACAGTCATATTAAATGGGACATTATCCTTGTATTGGCAAATGTTCTGCGTTTTATAAAGTCGTGTAGGCAATTTTTATTTTCGATTCTTTCAATGATTTATTTGTGCTTCGAATTTTCCTTTTTATTTCTTTGTACGATTCTTCAACATAAGGTAATTTCCAGGAAGCATTCACTTTCTCTTCATCTGAATCTTCATTTGCTTTTACCTTTTCGCATTCTTGGAATAACTTTTGTATGTAATTTCTGTTGTAACCATTTTTCTCAAAAATACGCTGGACATCTTGTTTGTTTTTCATCACGTTTTCGGCACTCAGTTGTTAATTTTTGGGAGCGGACATAGATAGCCTTGATGGCATTGCGTTTGTAGCTTTTAACATTCTCATTAAATCTAGCACAATTTAAAGTCAGAACCTATGTCTTTATTGTAAATATTCTCATTTTGTTCGTCTGCATCATTATTTCATCATCATCTGTTCATGCAATTCATCCATGTATAAAAATACGCATTCATTGTTCTTTGTAGTTGTCACTGATGATGGTACGTGTATGACGTACCGAAAACGGTATGCTGAAATACAATGATGAAATCACTGAGATGACTGTCTGCAAATCCGATAGTAGAGCTTTCTAACGAACCGAAACCGGACGTTTTGCCCAACCCGAGTCCAGATATGTCTAATACCACTGAATATGAAAATGAAAAATAGGATTTTTGCATTCGACAGTTCAACATGTTCATGTTTAAAGCAGAATATAAATGGGTTTAGAAAGGAATAATGGGAGATGCGCGACAGATGGAGTCAAAATCTTGTATATAATCTCGCATGTCAGAAGGTTGATACAGTATCTCTTTTTTGTTTGTTGTTATTAAACTTTCTGTTCATAAAAGTCGAAGGAGGGCAATTTCTCAGTCAGATAAGTTGCATTTTTCCGAGCCGCAATGATAGGGATCTAATTATTGCAGGAATTTTCACTTCATAGTAAAACTTTCGCTCTTTTGATGAAGATGCCATTATCTTCTTGCTGAATAAAGCTTCATTTTGATATTGAAAGCTAGTGAAAGAGTTTTCATGATTCCTTTGTTTGGATTCAAAATCATACTAACAATGACCGATATAAACTTTTGCTTGATGGCATTCGAATTCATCGTGTTCTTGATCAGTCACGCAATGTTGTACATGTTTTCCTCAAAAGGGACGGAGGATTTTGCTTCAAAATTCTATTATTATTTACACACATTATTTTCTTTTTCCGCATTTACAATCGTTTTGTGAATTTACATATTACATGCATGTTGCTAAATGATATTTCTCATAAA
Organism: Prostheceraeus crozeri; assembly: GCA_907163375.1. Classification (NCBI taxonomy): domain Eukaryota; kingdom Metazoa; phylum Platyhelminthes; order Polycladida; family Euryleptidae; genus Prostheceraeus; species Prostheceraeus crozeri. Next base: position 176,200 of record CAJQUW010007361.1, on the reverse strand, counting down.
TTGGGCATGCAGCTGTAGCTGACTTTCAGATTGTTGCTATTGGATAAGGCTGTCAAGATTATTTGTAAGCAACAAAAATGATGTCCGACATTTGTTTGACCATTCTCTCTGTGCTGTGGAAATCCTATGGGAATTTCCATTTCCAAAGTCAATCTTGAATTTAATATTCCATTAACAATAGTTAACTGATTGTTCAACTTTATACTTCTCTTGCTCCCAGATCTTCCACAGTTTTAACAAAGTCATGTTTTGAATTAGCTACTGTGCTCCTACATCTTCTGAAAATGAATTTCCTCCCATGAATATCCGACTGTGGACTGGCCCTGAATAAGTGAAAGAAAGGAAAAGTTCATTCTGCTAACCTGTCACTATTCGAGCGCTCGCATCCTATTAAAGGAAGAATAAAAATTCAAACTGACTAATGGATGGGTATTAGAATGAACTGACTTTTGAGTGAATTTTGCACGGCTCTAAGGAGGACAACAAAAGCATGATGGTAGATAGGGTCTTGAAATAGTTTTCGGAGAAATTAGAATCTTTACCTTTTACGACTTCCCGTCCATTGCGAGAATAACATCTAATAAAACGCAACATTCATTTAAGTGTCGAATTTGAGGACTTCTAGCTTCCGCCGATGGTCTTTGTCCAAAATCTCTGTGCTTATTATGCCATCCAAACCGGAGACAACTCGTCCGGTCCAAAGCAGATAAATTGACACTCATAACTACAACACTAATTACAAAAGTAGAAATTTCTATACACAAGTTTACATAACTTTACAAACTTGTGAACATGGTGTTGAAAACAATCTCTGTCATTGTAACCATATGGCTGCAGATATCGTTGGGTGAGTTTCAGGAGGTTACTGTATCTGATCTTCATCTCTCAAAATTGAGTCAATAATGTTTTGAAACATATTGATTTTTGTCAGCATTTAGGCCCAAGATTTTATGTTTGAATATTCTTAAAATTTGTTGAAGGACAATATCTCCGAATTCTCCATTGATTTCTAGATTTATCTGGACATGAAGGGACTTTAATTTCATAGCTGAGTGTTGCATGTCGATCGGCTTCATTTACAACACACTCAAGTAGTAAATATTGTGAAAATAGTAGTTGTCGTAGTGTCTCAGGTTGCATGTTCAGCATTATCATCGAGCGTTCACAGAAGCAGCGATAATTACTTGGAGCCAGTGTACTTGGTGACTGCCTTCGTTTCCTCGCTCACAGCGTGTTTGGCGAGTTCACCGGGCAGAAGAAGGCGAACTTCTTCGTGACAGTCGAAGACTTCGAAGACAGTCGACTTCTCGTTGTAGTGAACAAGTCGGCTGCTCTCGTTGGCAATTCGCTCGAAGATGTCGTTCACGAAACTGTTCTTGATTGACATGGCCTTGTTTGACATGCCAGTGTCAGGGTGCACCTGAAGGAGTACCTTGTAGATCTTGTCAGTCTTGGGGGCCTTAGCCTTGCTAGACTTCTTCGCGGCTTTGCCAGATACTTTAAGTGCCATTGTGATGTAACCTGATGTAGGTAAACATGCATCAGGTTGAGTTCAGCATTAGACTATAGAGCGCTCCAGTGTATTAAAGTTAGGCAATTGTCAGGAACGTGCATGTACCACAAATCACTAGCCGCGAATCACCAACAACGGCCCAGAAAGTCTTTGGTGATGACAATAGGGCTTGGAAATGAATTTTCCTGATCCCAAGGATCTCGGATTCGGCATTTGAAAATCCCGCGGTCTGGAGATAAACATATCAGGCTCAGAAATAAAATTGCGTTTTCACCAATTTCACCAGACCCATCGGAGATGGGTCAGAGTCCACAGATTTTCTATGAGTGGCAAATCTGGGGTCTGTGGGACCAATCTGTCAACACTAGGATGGTTTCCTGCCTCAGAAATTTCATCGTTGACTTCGATGTGTGGCAAGTTGCTCCATCCTGTTGAAAACTAAAACGAGTAGAATATATTGCATGAGTAGACGGTACATGCATGTAGGTCTAAGGCGACTTCATGAAGCTCGGTTACTCACCTTATAACTTAGCACCTGGTTAATTGAGCCATCTGTGAAAGTTCGTCTTCCTTTGTGCTCATCGTATCACTTCCTGAAAAAACTTGAACCTCTTAATTATCCCACGAGGAAACATGTATTTCATGATGTATACACGCCATGCACCTGTGGCTTAAGAGGAGATGACACCAACCATGAAGAATTTACATATTTGGCCTTTTAGTTCGGCAGTCAGAACGAGCTTCTGCAGGGAACGGGGCCGAAAGTGAGACTTTTGCACAATGATGTACACCATGTTTACTTCGAATCGGCACGTCTGCCGAGTTCCAGTAAGTTCCTCCTCTTGTCAGACAAGAATAAAGAAAAACACATGTAAATCCAGTGGGACGCAAATTGCAGTTTTCGACTAAAATGAAATTTGTATGTTTTCTCTGATTAAACGAAGCGCACTAAGCCCAGAATCATAATTTTTGGTATGGAATGTCATCAGGTCATTTCCTTTCATCTTCATGCACCACTGTCTGTAAAACTAAACACATTTAGATTTGACGAGCATCTCAATCTCGGCAAACACAAACATTTTGAGCAACTTTATCCACATTCAACCACATTCTCACGTACATTGCCGATCAGGTGCATAATAATAACATATACACATCATAGGAAATGACCTGAAGACATTCCATGCCAAAAATTATGATTCTGGGCTTAGTGCGCTTCGTTTAATCAGAGAAAACATACAAAATTTCATTTGAGCCAAAAACTGCAATCTGAGTCCCATTGGATTTACATGTATTTTTCTTTATTCTTGTCTGACAAGAGGAGGAACTCACTAGAACTCGGCAGACGTACAGATTGGTAGTAGGCATAGGGTGTATATCATTCTGCGAAAGTCTCACTTTCGGCCTCGTTCCTTGCAGAAACTCGTTCTGACTGCCAGATTATATGCGCTAGCGAATGATTTGTTTAAATTCTTTGCTCCCAAAGCAATTTGCATGCGAGTTGAGAGAGGCAATTCAAGAGCAGATGCATATTGATTGCATAGCACTTACAGTGTTTGAACGAACGGCGATGCCCGAATATGATTATTTTTGCGGCATAGAGTGAGTATATAGTAGGTACAGTATCGACTAAAAAAAGATCTGTATACGGTGAACATTTTTATATCAAAAGATTCAGTTTTTTGCGGGGATTACGTTCCTTCAGTGCAAAAGATATTTGATCACTTTTTAAGAATCTAAATTTTTGCAAATTATTCCTGCGTTTGTATACTATTGACGTGAACACAATATATCAGTAGTATAATAAAGCATGTTGCATATCGAAAGGAATGGACATTTACTAACAAGTATCTTAATTAAGCTCATTATCAAGATCAAGGGAATTTCATAAACCGCATTTATAATGCAAGTTTTCATGAAAAAGTCTAATTATTGTGCTTTCTTGACTGAAATGTCAAGGTTTTAATTATATTTACATCGGCATGATTTTATGATTCACTAAATTTATGTTTCATTTCTTGAATCTGAATAGTAATGTGGACCTATCTACATCTTAAAAAGTTACTGCATGATCACTGTCTTTGATTATGTTATCTTGATCTACCAGTGGCAGGTTGATTGTGATATGATCACGCTTAAGAAAATACTCTTGAGGTTGAGCATGAAAGGAATAGCAACCGTTGAGGCAGAGGCAGCGTTGTCAATGAAAAGAAGAATCCTGCCAATTTTATTATCAATGGAAGATAATCACGAAACCCCGGGAATTTGGAACATCAAACTCTAGATAACTTTCTAAGCCATTCAAGCTGCAAGGCATTTTCATAGTGGGTCATGCAAGACTCTATATGTCGTATAATGATCTCATCCTGAATCTGCTTGGACACTGTTCACCTTTTCATTCGAATGAATGTTAGCAATCAAGACAAGATAGAGCAGGTGGGCCGACAATGTCACAGAATCGTGAGGGGGAATGACTGCCAGTGTTTCGAATGACTGCGAACGTGAAGACAATATTCTGCATTATCTTCGTCCAAGACGTTTTCAACGATCCATTTCGAAATGCTTTTGATACATGCAAGCCAATGACATGAATCATTCATTCCTTCAAGTTGCAGTAATTCACTATCTTGAAATCTTTGACTCCTCTCTGCTTCCATATTTTGACTTGCGTTACAAACTTTGTCAAAATTTCCATTGTTGTCAATAAATACATGCTTGCACTAAATCGCTAAGACTTAATTGACATTGAGTGTGCTTCAAAAAGACATCAGTGCGCTGTGACAGAGATGGAACCGGTCATGGTTGGATCGGGGCGAAATTTCCAGCAGGTGTCTGACCGGCAGGTCATTCGGTGGTCGAGCATTAGGATATTTGTCATTCAAACAGATCGTATATCAGCCTTAACATAATTTTATATAAGTTTACTTTGGCAAGATTGAAAATTATGACATCTGGGTGTATGATGCATGGTCCAGGCCTTTTTTTTACTAATAAAGTAGGTCCACCAGTAATCTTGATTGGCCACGTACTCGGATAAAAATCCCCACTTCGGCAAATTTGACATTCAATCATATTTTGAAGGCAGCAATTGCTATATGTGAGAGCATCTTTCTCTCTCGATAGGTGATCAATTGGCTTTTAAAGTTATGGCATGTATTTGCTGGTAGCATTTCAGTTTACATGTCATTCAAAACTACTGAAGTTCGAAGATATTCTAGTGAGCGCATGTGCTGTATATTTCGTTTATTTAAGTCACTATTTTGATACTTTTCTCCGACGTGTTTAAGCAATTATATGTCATGAATTCAACCCGGTTAAGCTGCTGGCGACAAAGAATGACAAAAGTATTTTTTAAATTAGAAGGCTGTTTCCTATCATTGGATTCTAGATTCTGTCGGCAAGGTTGTGAAATCACTGCAATGTGTTTTTGATATAGCAGCTGCCTCTCCCAACGCCCGAAGTCGGTCTGATATTAAACGTTTTATCGTGTTCAGAGCTCCGCTAGCAATTGTAGGTGTGTTGACGTGGGGGGGGGAGCTCTGCTTCCGAAACCGACGAAAGAAAAATAACTCTCGGCTATGAGATGTATAGGATAATCCTAGAATTAGTGGTTGGCCACCATTTACAGCATGTTTGATCAATAACAAAGTTGGTCCTCCACTACTTCGTTTGGATGACCTGTATGGGTGGGAGTGTCGAAAGCTACAACTTTGAAAGTCGAAGAAGCTAGCAGATACCCTGATCAGACACACTATCTGAAGCGGACTGGCCTGAGCATGGAGGCGGAAGTTCTAAGTTGCAATCGATTCGCCAGCAGCTCCGATCGTATGGTTATTCGTTTCATCTTGGAAATAGTTTAGCGTTTAGACTAATTTGAAATAAGAAAATCGCACATATACAGTAGACCTACTCGTAGTGACTTTATTCGAAGAATGCCGGAATCTTTTACTCTTTTTCTGTCGGTATAAATTGATGTCATACAGGGGCGGCGAAACAGGGGGGCGTGTCCTCTCAACTTTTTTGAATGCAAAAAGCTGACTCGATGATGTAAAGCTTTTTATTCAAGTTGCTAGGATAGTGATTATCATAAAAGGTAGACTGTGCTTGGATATCAATCCTAATAATCGTCGAGTAAATAAATTACAATGCAGCTAATACCATTAGAAAAGAATTGTAATGAGTGCACGAATTGGCATTGAATGCTGCACAATAAATACTGAGAATGCTGCTCATGTATCTCGAAAGGCATTTCAGTCATTTATCAAAAATGCGAGTGGCATTACAAATGCTATGTAGGCCGATCAGGTCAGAAGAAATTAATTTTGCTGAATTAGGTTTCCTTCTTTTGATGGAGTCTATAGGCTTAATACATTCTAAAAGCATGCAATTTCGTGTGAAAAATATGATATTTCGCATAAATGCTGTGATGCTGGTAAAGAGCGCATGTGGTAAAGAATGTCGTATCATATAAATTTGCCTACCCAGTCAATTTTCCTAAAAAATGGTCTGGCATGGTCTGATATATTTTACATGTCGATCGTTTATTAAAACCCGAGATGTATCTGGGTCCGGGCCCGGGCCGGCCTTCCAAATAATGAGCCATCTGACTTTTCTTACATACATGTAATGAATACATGGCATTAAAGTTGTGCTATTTTTCTTCAATTCAGGCTGCTTAGATATGTCATGTTTTCCTCTGCTTCGAGTTAACATCAATGTTTTTATTAAGAGAATTTGTTCTCACTGGCGATATCTTTTGTTGATTGAAATGCCACATATTGGCAAAATATTTGACTTTTTGTCGTTTTATTGTTTTATATTGTTGTCTACTGCGGGGGCTGGTGTCTCTGCGGAACTGCAGAATCAAAACCGCATTCCACAATTAGGTGGCTTCATTCCTGATGTTTTCGTTTAATGATGTATATTAATTCAACTCCATTTTGGATTTTCCTATAGGTCAACTCTTCAGTTTTGGGCGACATTTTCATTTCAAAATGATAACAATTACAAAATTGCATTTCAACAAAGCTTTTTAGTGTACTGTAATTCAGGTTGTGTTCAAATAGGCTTGCTGTAATCATTGCAAATAAACTTTCATTTAAGAGGCATTTTTAATAGGTTGATTGTATTTTGATGTTATTTTCAAAAGCAGGAAAGTACAGAATGTATCGATATGATGCAGGTACATGCATTTGATATGGCTACAAATTTGATTATGCTTCGTTTTTGTGTCCCGCATGCCTGATTTGCATGACTTGTATTCCGTAGAGATACTTCAGAATGACGCAAGATTGCCAACCGTCCGGCCGGTCAAAGGATCGATCAGTTAAGGCAAAAAATCAACGGTGGGGTCCAATTACACTGTCCAATTACATGGCGAGGCATCTATTCCACACATCTGAAGTGGGTTTGATGACATGTTCAGAACAATGTTTCGTCTCTCCGTTGTATTTCTTTCAGAGAAACAGTATTTAAAAACTGAAATGCGAACATCATCGTCTCGTATCACGGACACTTTAAGTTCGGTTTCTTAATTTTGAAATGTTGTACCTCTGAAGGAAATACAATGGAGAAACGAACATTGGTCTGAACATGCATTAAGTTCTCCAGTTCTTCACCTTCAATTTGAAGTGCGTTTGTTCTTTTTGCAAAAACAGAGGATCTTCTTAAACTCTAGCTTGCACATATGAACACAAGCCGTACATCCTATTTCGGTGTATGCATATTTCAGCCAATTTCATAAATTTAGCCATTATCAATAAGCTCAAGCCTCAATATACTGTCCATAAAGTTTACTCTATGATACTGTCAATGTGCCAAATGACAAGTATTAGGGTGTGCCAGTATAGCGGTTTACCGTATATCCCACTCTATAAGTACTGTATATATAGAATTTATGTAATGGAATTAAGACGATAGGAGTAGATTGCAGCTCTATTAATTCTATTTAGGCTTTTCAATGTGATACACGAAGAAAACGTAGGCCCACATGTATGTTACAACAAGCTCCACTTGGATTATTATCAAAAGTATATTCAATAATGACATAAGAAATACATGACGGATATTTAAAATAATAATTGAAGAAATTGATAAGCATGCATCATCAATTGTGAAAATATCGTATTCGGAATATAGCGAAAATGTAACATGCAGAGTAGCCTTCATAAAAAACACATACAATAAATGCTATTGCTTTGTAGTGTGCATGCAATAAGAGCAGGAAAAGATAATTGCATTGTATACAGCATAGTGCATTTAAGCACACGCATGTGTCATATTTCAATGTTGGCACTTGAGCATCATATAATCGATCTTGTAGGAATTTGAGTCATATCTTGAGATGCATAATATCGGGACAGTCCATCCACGGATCCCGGGTTGTCAAAACTTGATAATAATTCATTGTGCTTTAAAGTTCTTCAAACGTACTAACAATTTTAATGTTACTTTGAAGTCGCTTCAAAACTATAGGAAAATTAAGACGAGAACTAAACTTTATGAAGTTGAGTATGTATGCAACTTTGAAGTTAAGTGAACATTATATCATTAAAGTTATCGTCGAATTACTTTAAAGCTGATTCGTAAAATTAAATAAGAATTCTTATTAGCAAGGTATACTGGAGAATGGGATGAAAACATCATTTCTTTTGTAAATGAAAAAAATGCTAGCCAATGATTCAATTCCGATTGGCTTTTCGACTTTTCATTTAACTTGTACGAACTTCAAAGTTTTCCTAGTAGGATTTTAAAAGTTTATAACAAGTTTCATCAAAGAGCGTGACATTCTTATGACGTTCTTGCGACCCGGGATTGAAGGGTCAAAATCCCAGGATTGATATTTCAACACAATGGCAGAATTCTGTCTATAAAAACTGAAGAAAACAGAGCTTCAACAAATTCACTCACAGCACACTTCCATGAAATCGGCAACGGTGCGTTTACGAAACAGTAATAATCGTCTCGAGAATTGAACTTGTCATTTGATAAAGCTGCTATTTGCAAGCATGACCAATTTAAAGATGAACATTTTCACTATTTGCAGCGCTAGCTCAACTTGCAGTTAATATGCATACGTATCTGAGATTTATCAAACTCACGATTCCGAGATTGGGATTCTTCGGGTTTGGAATCCAGCTAATAGTGCATGGAGCTAATAGTTATGATACTGCATATCTTGCCATTTTACTCGTACCTATATCTTGTGAAGGCAGAATCCCTATTCCTGGGATCAAGGAGCTTGGGGTCCTAATACCGAGTATTTACTACGCCAACTCTGAATCTCGTGATCATCAAAAGTCGGAAATTTGCTAATGTTCTTTGTTATTATCTCAGTGTTGCTAAACTGTATTATAATTTGGGTTTTGAAATGTCTTCTATTGTCTCTGGAAAGTCGTGTCTTGTCAATTCCAGCAGTAAGCAAACCGACCTTTGGCAATCCCAAGTTTCTGCTAATCCCAGATTAATAAGTCCCACATAATAATCTCTAAAAGCCGGAAATAAAAATATTCCAACTTACAATTAGCATGCATGTATGTGTATGCTTTGTAATATGGTATTCACGAGCCTACTCAATCCCGGTGATTTAAAAGCTGAGGGTTGACCGTTCACATTTCTTATCAGTTCACAACGATTGTCACGAAGCGTCACCATCAGTTTCTGTTCAATTATACACTGTCCAATTACATGGCGAGGCATCTATTCCACACATCTGAAGTGGGTTTGATGACATGTTCAGAGCAATGTTTCGTCTCTCCGTTGTATTTCTTTCAGAGAAACAGTATTTAAAACTAAAATGCGCACAGCATCGTCACTTTTTCCGTCATTTTTGCGTCAATGTTTCGTAAGCCGGAAATTAATATTCTAACTTATTAATATAATTAGCATGCATGCATATGTATGCTTTGTAATATCGTATTCATGATCCTACTCAATCCCGGGGTCTTGGGCACGGAAGACCAAGATTGATCCACCCTCTAGTATGCATCTATTCTTGAGTAAATGTAATATTTTTATTATTACTCTCCAGTTGTAATACAGTAGTGGGTAATTCTGCATCAGAATCGTTGACGAGACGAGTTTGAGGTTTTCAATCATTAATAAACAAAATTAGATCCATGGATTGCTTACAAGTGTCATTATTTCACCCAAATTCGAATTTCCTTAATTGGAACTGCATTCACAAAAAATCGTTCAATCCAATGATTATTGAGAAGCTCCAGCTCGTTTGGACCACTGAGAGAAAAGATCATCACAGAGCAATGCTTATTGAATTGTAGTTTACAGTTTTGTGGCTGTTATCAAATCAGTGAGAAATTCTGTTTACTGGAAACTGCGCTACTTTCTTAATGATGCAAGCGGGATGATCGAGGATGTAGATCACATGAATAAACATTTGCAATATCTTACCGATTATAGTCTATCGGCGGTTTGCCATTGAAGTTGATTTGTGACATCATGCGGAAAATACGTTTGAATAGATTGAAGTAAACAGACATAATTGAAAACAAATGCCATGTATCAGACTTCATATCTAAACTAAATTTGATTGATTTGAATGCAACCTAATATTCTGTGCTTGCTATGTATCGGTAATCCTTGGTTTTCAGTAATCAAATGAATCAAAGTTTCATTTTCTATTTCATCAGCGATTGATTCGGAGAAAGGCTCTGACTATGATGACGTGTTCGATGGTAAGTAGTGCATACTTGCATAGAGATTCATCTTGGATTGGATTTCCATTGATTCTTTATCAAAAGCATGCATCTATGATTTCTACAGTTGTCTGGAAGCAATTTATTTCGGCTACGTTTCTTATCCTTTGTTTGCGTCAATGCCTACATGTTCTCGGTTATTCCCATTCTGTGGCTTCCTCACAACACACCTTTTGGTATTCAGTAAATTATTTTCTATCATTCAATTACCATTCTATGAACTCAATTAAAAATAGTACTTAGCAAAATATTTTTTCATTCATTGCAACTTGCAGTTACTGACTAACATAGACATGCAAACTCCACTTTCTAATCGCTTAATTTGCACAAAAACGAAATCAATAGGGTCATTCTACACTGTAAATCGCTGGATACGAAAATTACATACAAACATGCGCCAAATTCACATGCAATTTGAAACTATCATTTGATGAGAGATTCTCGTATGTTTTCAGAGATCGGGTGTGTTTTGCACACGAAATCTCACTTACTTTCGTATGTGATTGGTATGTAGCGATACGAACTATTCTATCTGTGATTGGCTGTTTTACACTGAAATACGAGTTGTTGGTATGTTTTTTATACGAGACCCGATGCAAATTCGTCCTCATTCGTACGTCTCTCGCATGTAGAGCTCTAAGTCACATAGCAAAAGAATATATATATTACATAGTACAGTCAAATAACTTTTTTCAGTAATACCAGTCGTGAATATATTAAGATTTATTGTGAATTTTGTGCTGTACGAGTATGTCGTCGTTGCAACTGCACTAGTAACATTAGCATGACGCTTTGTTAGCTCTACTTTATGAACCAAGTTGATTAACATCAATTCATTCAAACGATACTTTTTGTGCAACCATGTTGACTTATATATCTCAAACATAACTATTTTTGCGTTCATGAATTATAATGTGCTTTTATTTCGGATTGATAATATGCTTACTTTCAAAATTACATAATGCATAATTGTTGATAGTTTGAATACTTATTGATTATTTATGAAATGTTTGAAATTTTTATGACTTACATGCATTAAAATCGAATTCAGTATTGAAAGTATGACTCTTGAATGTCATTATCTCACTACTTACAAAATAATAGTAACACCAGTGTGATCTTTATTGACAAAAGGCCCTAAATCAACATACTTTAGACATGATTGATGCTTTCTTTTAACATTGTGCTGGTATGTCTTTAGTATGCAAAGCTTGAGATAACATCTGAAAAGCATACAAGTAGATACAGAAATATACCAAAAAATATTTTTTGGTATGCATCCTTCGTATGTGATTGGTATTGAGCTATTTACAGTGAAAGGATCTAATTCCAATGCTGCAGTATGTGTTGACTCTAACTGTAGCGCAGTGGGGGCGCTTCAGCCCCCTCACTGTCGCATTTTTGCTGTAGCTCTCTTAAGCCTTGAGCGCTTTTGAGACCTATAGTTTTATCGCATCTAAAAGCTTTTTGCCAAAAGTGTCGTCGGATTTAGCCCACTGGAAGGCTAGATTTATTGCCTATTTTGAAAAGTACTTCTTTCGATGGACTGGATTGTCACTTTTTGCAAGCATTTTATATGACGAAGGGTATCCATTTTTAAAATGAGTGCAATTTTCATAAATGCGAGTCTTTAGATCATGTCATGATCTGGGTTCAGAAAAATATTGCTTGTTTTAAACAATGTTTAAAACATGTTTTTTAGGATTCCTCATTACAGTGGTTTCTCAAGATATTTGATCTAACTTTCGATTATAGAACTAATGATTGAAGTTTAGGTGTCAAAGTAATCTTGGCATCTACTGTTAAAGACATTTACTATTATTTTCAATCATTTAATGGGGAGTGAATGGACTTAGTGCAAATTGTGCTGCAGCTACTTTCCGTACATAAAATTAAGATACAAGTTCTCTTTCGGTATTAATATTTATCAGTCTTTACTCCTAAACTTGCACAGCAATTATCAACAAGACGGAACTTGCTATGTTAGCTACCGAATCGGGTCAGATTTCAGTAGGCAGCCTAGACTGAACAGGTCTTTCATTCCTGCCTTTCAGTCAATTATCGGTTGTTATGATGTTTCAATCTTCAATAAAACAGTGCTATGATTGAAATCAGAACCTAAATAGTCCAAGTTACTTTTATATTACTTTTTTATATTGAATTTATATTGAACAGCTTAATCTAAAATCGTTTTATAAGTGATGCAAATAATATTTTACTCTAAGATGCAACCAAGTTACTGTAGGCCTATATTTTAGTCCTAAAGGGGAAAGGAAGCATTGCAAAATGCAAGCAAATTTCAATCTCATACGAATGAGTTCTATAACCACGTGAATTCCCTGATTTCATTTGCTCCATTGCAACGGAGGAAAACGAACGTCAGTAGTTTTGCAGGGTTCTCTCTACAGCCAGGAATGTCTACAGATTCCTGCAACATTTGCAGTTCAGAGAAATCTTTCAGTGCATTCGGAAATATATATTTTTCGAGAAGAGTATGAGCCTTAAAGAAGAAACGCCACAGAGTATCTTGCTCCCATATCTGAAAAATTTTTGAAACATTTAAACTACCTATTTGTTCATTGTTATAGTCATATTTGATGAAGATTTTGATATACATATATCATTGGATTGCATCTGACTTATATGAAGATATTTTAAATTACTTTCATTATCCATAATTGCCGTAATCAGGGTTCTTCTTAAGCCACTTTAACAGTAGATGCACATGAGTTTCGTCTGACCTGTCTTGATCACGTATGACTATACGTTGAAAATGGAGGGAATCAACAGAATCTGCACGAATAATATTCGGACAATTGATATAGGGCCTATACAATAGGAACCCTATACTAAGTGTAGAACGGACTATCGATAACTGATGGCCATACATAACTTCAAATTCCTTAGCTCAAATTGCTGACATCCAAAAACAAGCTTAATTATCAAGTAGGTCTATAGCCAAGTAGGACTACATGTGCATCGTAAGAAATTCTAAATGCGATTAATAATATCGAAACACATTCTAAAGCGTGGGTTAATCGGTTACTTGATTAATACATCATCGGTTAACCGGTCTATTATATTTTAACCGCGCCCATGTTTTAGATAAATATCTTGTACAATTTATCAGTTTACTTTTATAACTGCTTATATTTCACTATTGATTTTTTATTTCATTTTTAATGCTAATTTGAAATTGTCAATGAATCCTAAAATCTACCCTTTTCAGTTAACTGATAAATTGTATAGGATCTTTATCTAAAACATTTGCTATAAATGAACAATGCTTTATAATGAACAGTTTTATGCTTTCTGCGTGAAGCATGGACAGAACATTGTGCCACAGCACTCTGAATTTCTTAATATGACCAAGGAATATTTTCTCTAATGAAATGGTTTTATAGCAATTTTATTTAGGATTGCTTTCGAAAAGAATTGCAAAAAGCAATAGTGATGATAAAATAATGCACAATGGAAAAATTGTTAATGTAGTACTATTGGAGGGAGATGTTGCATGTCATGTTCTGTGTTCATTTCTTCTGTGGTGACCTTTTTTCTTTGTATTATTATACAAAACGATTCTACTAACTGTCTTACATAGGATTTGTAAAATTTTGCACCATTAAACACTGCAGCACGTAAGTTGCGGAATATTGACGTCTCGTCGTGCACAACAAATAATGGAATGTTGTACGAGAGATATGCAATTATTAGTGTGAAGTGAATAGCATTTCAATTTCAATTTCATGGACAATACCATGCAGTAAGTATGGAGTAGGTAGTCGACTCAAAAATGTCTGCATACAGTGAAATTTGTAAATCAAAAGATTCAGTTTTTGCGGAGATTGCGTTCCTATGGTCTAAAAATTATTTGATCCATTTTTAATATCTAAATTTTTGAAAATTGTTCCTGTGCTTGTATACTATCGACTTGGAACCTCAGACTTCAATTTATACATATATAAGTAGTATGAAACTTTTAGGATGTCAAAAACGATGAAAATATAATTGCAAGTATCTGAACCCTTAAAGTACGGTGGGCCTGGTAGGTCCACGGCATTTTTAAATGTTAATATCTCAAAAATTCCTTCAAACATTTGGTTCTCGCTTTGAAACTTCTTTTGTAGATGTTAAATATATCTTATGATTCGTCCATCCAAAAGTCTCATTATACAGCAATAATTATGTGAGATTTAGTTTTGCAACAGATTATACGGTCAGGCCCCAAGCAATGTAAGTACGTTTAGCCACATCATGGGACTGTTCATGAAAACAATTTCCTGGCATCAACATTTTTACTGACTTACATGCTACATTGCACATCCATTTTTACTGCGACATTATCTTGTACATGTAAGTGTAAAGAAAACAGATGGCCATTTGTCCTTTTCTGCCAAATTTTTGACATCGCGGCATATAATCCTTGCGTCTTGGTCTTGTTCATCTATCCGAGCTTCCATAACCGAGCAAGCCACCGCCGATACGCTTTCCTCTTACCACTCACGAAGGAGCTTCTGCCGCAACCTCAAGACATACCAACACGTGAACAAGCCATCTAATTGACATCTAAACGACAGAGATGCCATCAATGTCCGACAGGCATCGAACGAAAAACAAAATCTCATTACTGCATTTGCAGTAGAAGTGTCTACAGCGAACATGGAAGACACTATTGTCACTCCTGTGTTCAATAGAAGGTGTTCCACTATTTCTTGAATAGGCCTAATTGCAAACTATTTTTATGTAATTAGTTATGATTAATGCTTATTCTATGTTGTATAGCGAGGTAAAATCTAAACGAATTTGCTGGTGTTTCTTTGATTAATCAGTATTTTAGTGATAATATTGAATAGAAGCTATATATTCTTGAGAGATATTTCCTGAGAATGTTTCGAAACTTCGTGCGGTCAAATATGACCGCTTTGGCCTGATAGGATTTCTTGTTGTAGAAGAACCAATGAACAATATTTTAAGGACAAAACAGTTGCATTCCAAAGCACAATGTTAATAGGAGGCATTTATTCAAATACAGACAGCCGTGGCTGATCACAATGCATATGCGAAGAAAAAAGCATGTAAAAAGACATTGTGATTAAGTTACACTGCTGCGTCCTTATCATCAAATTCCTCAATTTATGAGACTGGAATATCACAAAAATAGTCACTACTGCCAATACGATCTTGAACTATCTTGATTTCTGAATGCGTGATAGCATTTAATGGTAATAATTGATGACTTGAATATGGCGAATATTTTGACAACAAAGTTCTAGACAAACATTCTAGACACCAAACTAATTTCACGCACAATTTCCGGTGTGTATGTTATACGTAGCTTGGATAGACAGAGACTTATAGATATTCAAGATGGTAAAAATGCTTGCAAACTACATGCACAGATTGCAGAGCCTCAGAGCAATCCAACCTTCTATCGTGAAGGCAGACGCCCGCTCGAAAGCATTTGTGCTAAGTTCAATGTCATGAAGAATTGGCATTTTGAAATAAAATCTTTCAGTGACATCGAGATTTAGATAAGCAACTGGCATCAGAATTGTAAATAGAATCTACTTGGAAATATAGAATATTATTTCACACATAAATTGGAATGAATATTATTGAAGGAAGGTCTATTATATTTTTGTAATAAAAAAATTGATTTTAATTTCTTCTATCAATTTTTGCCATCTATGTGAATTTTTGCATTTGATTTGTTTATCTGTAGAGGCACCACTTATTATAAGGAAACTTCCTGGAGAAGATATGAGAATAGGTGGAACTATCAGACGTCGATGCTTTGGTCCAGAGGGAAGCACGAGAGTATATTGGACTGTCCCAGGTGGTCAATTTATCGAAGGAGAATATCTGATTCGGAAAGATTTGTCGTTGTCCGACTTGGGTAAATACGAATGCAACGCACATATCCCTGGAAAAGGTGGTGCAAAACGCTGGTTTGTAGCCAAAGTCCAATAAAGTAAGAAAGTTTCGCTCTTTGAATTATCACAACCATTGAGAGAAATCGCAAAATGTCAGTATCAGTCTTTGAGCGCTATTTTTGAATGGCTTATAAACTGTAGATCGCTCAATGCCAATCACATACGAAGGATGCATAACAAAAAATCTCAAGCTTTACATACTAAAGACATACCAGCACAATGTTAAAAGAAAACATCAATCATGTCTAAAGTATGTTGATTTAGGGCCTTTTGTCAATAAAGATCACACTGGTGTTACTATTATTTTGTAAGTAGTGAGATAATGACATTCAAGAGTCATACTTTCAATACTGAATTCGATTTTAATGCATGTAAGTCATAAAAATTTCAAACATTTCATAAATAATCAATAAGTATTCAAACTATCAACAATTATGCATTATGTAATTTTGAAAGTAAGCATATTATCAATCTGAAATAAAAGCACATTATAATTCATGAACGCAAAAATCGTTATGTCAACATGGTTGCAGTATCGTCTGAATGAATTGATGTTAATCAACTTGGTTCATAAAGTGGAGCTAACCAAGCGTCATGCTAATGTTACTAGTGCAGTAGCAACGACGACATACTCGTACAGCATAAAATTCACAATAAATCTTATCTAGTTAAATACCATGCTATCACAAAGAAATATTCACGACTGGTGTCACCGAAAAAAGTTATTTGACAGTAGTATCAGATTCTCGTTTCAAATTGTATGTGATTTTGGTATATGTTTGCATGTAATTTTCGAATCCAGCGATTCACAGTATACCCTTCTATAAGAGAATAAAGAAGCTAATAAACAATTTGAAAATTTTTAAAGTGGGCCCACTGCACTAGTGATAATAACTAATAACTACAATTGAGAGTCTGATTAAATTTGCCCAATGACTAAATTCGTCCAGATCTGACTTCTCTCCCATGAATTACATAAAAATACTGAGAATTTAAGTTTTGATGTCGAATATTTTCTCCACGACCATCCCATGTGAAAATGAATAGCGTCCGCTATTGCAAGATCGACCAACGAAGATCTGACTTTTACGATTTACTTAAACTATTGCATCAACGACCATAAACCAATTGAGGAGTTTTTGCAACTTTCTCTTGCATAAACTGGTAAACCAGATGACGTCTCGTCGTCTGGTCAAAAGTCTAATGCTTATTAAGTGCTGCAAGCCAGATCTCTGCAAGCAGAATATATTCATTGACCTTTTCTTGCCATGGTAAAATCAGGGCTGGGACTGGCTAATTTTTTTGTAAACGGTTAACCGATTACATTTATGACCGATTAACCGGTAAAAATCGGTTAATGAGGATTCCCGGTGTCTACACTCTTTAGCAAAATTAATGGTACATCAATACAAATGTTGAAATATCTCAGTGTCTACAGCTGTTCAGTTTGTTTGATAACAAAGGTATCATGCATCATCTGAAAGGTATTGATCTCCTCCTAAAGATTCACTATGATTATTGGCTAAATCTTTGAACGGGTGTCTACTAAATATAGTTTTGTCAAACACACTTTTCTTTAAATGAAAGTTTTGGCATCAAAATCATAGATTAAAAAAATGAAACACATATCAGTGTACAGACAAGAGAAAATACTTTCAGAAGAGTGTAGAAGATGAAGAAAAGTTGTGGACTCATTCTTTTGGAGATACTGATCCGCAGAAACTCCAAGATACACTTTTCTACCTAAATGGACTGCACTTCGCAATGCGCAGTGGACAAGAACATCGTTGCTTATCAACGAGCCAATTAGAAATAAAGCATGATCCTCCTTCGCTTATCTATTCAGAAAAGTGTAGCAAAACGTACAATGGCGGACTTAAACAGAGAAGAATCGAACCAAAAAAAGTAGTTCACATTGACAACTTTTACTACAATAATCCTCAGAGCTCTCATGTCAGACTTTATGAAAAGTATCTATCAGTTCGACCGAAGACAACTGAAGTATTTTACCTCAGACCACTGAAAAACTATTCGACTTTTTGGTACAGCGCGGTACCGATTGGGAACAATACCCTGAGAAGCTTTATGAAACGAATTTGCAAAGCATCTGGTGTTGAAGGACATAAAACAAACCACAGCTGCATGGTAACATGCACAACTAGACTGTACGAATCCGGCTGCGATGACCACGGAATAATGAGAAGAACTGGTCATAGATCAAGTGAAACCTTAAAAAAGTATGGGTGAAATTCATGATTTCAACAGCAGCGCTCAAATTGACAACAGGCCGGGATCACTTAATCTCAGTGTAAACAATTCAAAAAAAGAACTCATATCGACAGCGTCAAACATGTTCAACTTCAATGCAGGTTGTATCGTGCATTTTTATCAAAGCACAAAATAGTGTTTTCTGTGCTTTCGTATTTTTGAGAGTATATGAAGTTTGTAAAGTTTTCAGTATTTTTCAATTATTCCATTATTGTGGTTGCGATTTCATAGCTTTTAGTGGTCACTAACATTGATATCTGATTTTACTAAAATCAGTCATAGGCCTAAATCATTTATTCATGCATTTATTATGCTAGATACTACATGTGTGAAAATTATCCCAGAAAAATCGTCTACCTAATATTTTGTTGCTTCTCATGGCAATCGAACCA
The DNA here is from genome assembly GCA_907163375.1 of Prostheceraeus crozeri. Classification (NCBI taxonomy): domain Eukaryota; kingdom Metazoa; phylum Platyhelminthes; order Polycladida; family Euryleptidae; genus Prostheceraeus; species Prostheceraeus crozeri. The sequence continues at coordinate 157,380 of CAJQUW010007361.1, read as the reverse complement.
AATTTCATTTACTTCCGCTAATGTCAGATTTTAGTAGAAAGTTGTATACTTGATGTAAGAATGAGATTCATTGAAAAGCAAATGGAGTAAGCATGCGTAACGCGTGAATAGAAAATTGCATGAGGACAAGGTTATAATTCATAAATTTGCTTACAATGTACATATAGATGAACTGATATACTTGAGTGCCGCTACATGTACGAGTACGTTGTGATAGCAATCACTAGCGACATCATGTAAATATTCCTATTTTTATTGATACCAGATCAAATACCAAAACGAAACTTTTCATCGATTCGAAGTGTCAAAAAATATCTCCTCACAGAGCTCCAGCCGTAATAAGTCTGTGTGAAAGGGATAAGTCTGTATCAATGACCGTCGTATGAATTATCTTATTTCAGATTATCATGTATCTAATGAGCAATGAGATGCATGGAACATGTACATGTATGATGCGAAAGTATGTTGAGCGGCTAAATGCTTTAGATATGAAGCATGTATGTTGATAATATTTTGATACAGGGTGTCTCAGAACTATGTAGGCAGTTAATACTATTGACTTCTGAGTCAGATAATACAGATATGTATTTCAAACTAACAGTACGGAAAATTTTGTACATGTTTCTGACCGCAAATGTTCAAAAAGCTGTCCATCGACAGCGAAATTAATTCATGACAGTGAGAGGTCACAGAGCGACAGACTTTTGAGATGAGATCCACCAGAACGTTACTTGCACTTAATGTGATTTTATCTCTCATTTCTTGCACATTGAGAGGACGTGGATTCTTGTAGACTTTGTTTTTTAAATAACCCCCGAAAAAGAAGTCTAATGGAGTTAGGTCAGGACTTCTTGGGGGATACTTAATGTCACCACGACGTCCAATCCAAGAAGTGATGGCACTGCCAACTCAGGAATTGAGATAGCTTCGAACAATGGAGTCATAATGAGCTGGAGCTCCAGCCTGTTGAAAGTATGGCAGCTCCTCGTCATTCGGATACAATCTCCGAATTTCCTATAAGGTGGGTGAGGTGAATACGGCCCAGCTGGTAATAAGGCCCACTTGCTAGATCTCGCGCAATTTACGCGCAACAAAAAAGAAATGAAAATATATCTAATTTTAAATAAGTGTCAGAAGTTTTATCGATTTTGGTCCAGTGGATCAGATTCTACAGCATCTCAAAAAAAAGAACATTCAAATTTCTTCTTTGATCTAATATTTGCTCTTCATTTGCTCAAGGATTTCATGTCACAAAATATTGGTGTAGATAAACTCTCAACATGGAAAATTATCTCTGGCGTATCCTCTCTATGACCTTATATAGTAGTTTGATTTTTGAGTTCGGGGAAAGTCCAAAAAAACTCTGATTATAAAACGATGTCAATGTAGCCAATAAGGCCCATACAAAATGCTGGTAATAAGGCCCGGGCCTATCACAGTATAATCAGTACTCCAAAAATCCAACGAAAGTCAGATCCACGTAAACGTAAGCGTAGTCTTACGTAGAAAGCACAACTACTTACAAAATAACTTTTTACTATTAAAAAGCGCTTTAAGCAAGCACCTGTTCTATCCAAGAAGCAAAACAGTAGGCTCAAGCTTAGCTGTAGAAAAGATGAGCAAGCTGGCAATGAATCGTGGGATTGGAAAATTTGTGAGGAAGATGAAAAGTTAGATAGGCCTATGAGATAGTGTACAGCATATGATGACTAATTGGGTACACAAATATTGTGTTGGTTTAAGTCATGGAAGTGACGAAGATGAGTTCCTATTTGTTTGTCCTGACTGTTCCAGTGTAGGCCTATAAAGTCAGTGCTTTTGACTGATAATATAATAGAGAGATTATACAATACCAAATACATCGCCAAATACAAGGTTTCACCATCATATACATGTAATTATTTTTTCCTCGTGTTAAAAATATATTTTGTTTTTCAGTAAAACTCGATGTATTTGAATGAACAATTTTGGTTTTTCTTTTTACATAGGGGTTAACTTAAGTCCTAACTCTGAATTACAAGAACATATTAGATCTAACCTTATTATACCTATTTGCGCACCAGAAGGTGAATACAATCCAATGTATATAGTCAGATGCTAGAAATGACTTATAAGCTACGTAAATTGAATACATAAATTAAAAACAAAAGTGGGCCTTATTACCTGCACGTGTCGGCAATAAGGCCCACTCGGTGATTTTTCATCTTTTTGCTCGTACACCAAAAGTTTCGCAATAATCGACATGAACTTCTCACACATGTCAACTGCCCCAGAAATAGATAATTTGAATATAAATTCATAGTATTTAATCAAAAATTCAAGACTGTAGAGCTCTAAGTCTGTTAGGTGGGCCTTATTCACCTCACCCACCTTATTACATGGGGACGCAGAAGCTCCAGATACTTCTCACCATCCACCGTCCCGTTGAAGAAGAATGGACCAATCAAGTCGCGCGAAGAAAGATTCCCATACGGTAATACCAAGGAGCTTAACATCATGCTGTTAATTTGATGAGGATTCTCTTCAGCCCAGTAGATACTGTTGTGGTGATTGAGTCGACCATTCAATTTAAACGTGGCCTCATCAGACCATACGATCATGTTTCGAAAGTCTGGATTGGTTACTGTTTTACGCAAAACCATTCACAAAAGTCGATCCGCCTATCAAAGTCATCTTCATTTAATTCATGCTTAAGTGTTGGGCGGTAAGGTCTGATATTGCTTTCATGAAGGATTCGCTGAATTGTTGCTCTTGTGAGATTCAAGTCTAAAGCAGCCTGTCTGATTGATTTTCTTGAGTCATCACCGAATGCGGAGAAAACTAAATTGACAATGTCATTTGACCGCGCAGTTCTTGAACGACCTTTGGGAGGCTTCCAATTGTTCCAGCGTTCTCCAACTTGTCACGCATTCGGGAGATTGTGTCTCGACGTGGATATTCAGAGTCCTAAATGCCTTTCCATTGTCTCTGGACTTCACAGATATTCTCGTATTTAAAATATCACTTTAAATCTTGATTTCTTTCTTCAAATGCAAGCCGAATTCACTTGACATGACTAATGTTTATCGGAATATGAAGGATTCAGACGACAATGAATGTTCAGTAAATTCAGATTCAAACAGCTTTCAAGTATGATAAGATCAGCAATAGCGTTTGACATCATGTACTACACACAGAAATCAAACAATGTCATCGTACTTTGCAGTCATTGATGGTTTTTTAACTACATGCATACGATGCTTTATGCTGCTTTCATAGTTCTGAGACACTCTATAATGAGATATTTTGATCAATTACATATTTCAAAAATATTTAGGCTCTGATCAATCTTTACCAGAGATTTACCATTCTAATCTCTACCAACAAAATCAAACGAAACAAACAGAACGAAGGTCAGCTTGCATTGCAAGAAAATTTTCAAGGTGAATAAAACCTTTGAATATCAGACTTCTTCAGTAGCTGCATATCTGAAATGAAGGTCACACATCATTGGGTATCGTCAGACATAGCGACTGAGAATCGAACATGCACAATAATACTCAAACAACTTCTCTCCACCAACCAACATCTCTCAGTAGACAGCAGTAGTTTTCGAGCCTTTAATTTGTGTGAATTCCGCCCGCTTTCGAAACTGTATGATGCGTGTAAAAGTCAATAGTGTTGCATATTTTGACTGTGTGAATCCATCACCCCTTTCAGTGACACTAACTTAATCATTTTTCATGAATGATAAGAATACGAAAAATGAAGTTTACTGTATTTGAGATTGTCAAATCTATCATGGGTCAAACTGGTTGGAAGTGGGTCAACGACGTCTGACCCACGACCCACCTGACCCACCAATTTTTCGGGAAAACATGACCCACGACCCACGTGACCCATTTGACCTACCTGACCCATGCCCCACGACCCACTTCCAACTCTGCCTAGGAGTACTTCGATATCTCAACTACTTATTAACCGCAATTATAGAATTACATAATACTCCTACGAATTTAAATTTACTACTTATTAACTGGTATAACCGCACCAAGTATGTATTATAACGTTATAAATCTGAAGCTGCGAAGCAGCAGCTTCAGATTTACAAGGTTTTATTGACTGACATAGACAACTTCAATCATTATATAATCAAGTTAGATCTCTCTGAAAAAGATATCAAAGTGACATTGTTCATAGACATCTTTAACTAGCTTCCTGCAAATGCTTTCCATGCATTGTTCATCTATAGACTTCTAAATTTCTCTGGACAGATAGGTTGAAATTTGCCTCATACATGTTTAGGCCAGCAATCCTAAATTAGACTACTGCAAATAGACTGTCATAAAGCGCTATCAAATTTTAGAGAACGTATTGCCAGAACAATGCAGGTAAAGCACAGTATATGAGTCTATATCTATGTACATTGGGAGTAAGGGCGCATGAGAATGAATGGTTATACGTTGATTACATGTGCTAGACCTCCGCGTTATTAGCCAATTTTTGCGATTTTTTTTCTAATAAGTGTCAGCAATGAGGCATCTGAGATTTCATGAACAAATTTCTTGCACATGCTGTTGAAATATTTCATTGAAATTTCGGAAATCTGATTCATGTACGTATGCACACCAAGATTTTGCGAAGAAGTAATCGGAAAAGTCACCAAGAGAGATGATATATCGATAGCCTATTCTGAGCACCATCCTTTCATTTTTTTTAAAGCAAGAAGCTATTTTCTCTTAGACAACTTTTCAGTTGGATTTCATAGAATAGCCTCCAGCAAAGAATGCATGGCTGAAGCACAGATGCGTTTGGACCCCATGATAAATTTTATTCAAAAGTTTTGCAGCTTCAGGGATGTCGAGCATTGCCAACTTAATATTTCTGACAGTGCATTCACTACAGGAATCACATTTTTTTGCATTTCAACTAGCACCACTGGCATCATCTCAATTATTAGGATTCATATTAAAATCAGTCCTTACATGCAAGCATTTACATCCTGGATACATTTCATCTTCTGTGGGTGACTGCATATATTCTATCATTAACATTTCTCAAGTCCAAAAAACTTCGATAAAGAAATTGTTTTTATTTTATTTTCACTCTCTGTGCGATGACGCAAGGAGTTAAAATAATTTGCTTCAGTCATTTGACGTGTCCAGTCAAAACACTTATAAAAATAATCCGATTGCACTTTCTCGAGTACTTGTCATTTTTCTCAGAAGGGTCCCATCACAGGTCGGACCGCTCCATATCTGTTCCAACCTCCTCAGAAGTGGCTGCTCAGGTTGGGAATGCTTATTGAGTCCATCATCATTGTAATCATTGAAATATAAGAAGGATCTCCGTCTTTTGTTCCTCTTGATTTCAGAACATTTAAAGTGTGGGAATCGGCGGCTTCTCTCTTCCTCTCGAAATTGTCCCTTAGCATGTTCAATGATATTGGTAGGATCTAGCGTTAATCTTCCGTCCGTAGATTTCAACTGCACCAGCAACTTTGTCAGCATTTCCCAAGTATTACATTATTGAATCCAATTTCGAATTTCTTTTACTGACTGGTCATCCAGATATTATACAAAAGTCATCAGATTGATAACTTTGGAAAACTTGTGATACATGATATGTGCTTGTTGGAATGGATTTCTCTCTACGTGATAGATGCGAACATCCGCAGACGACACTGAAGGGAGGATTTCAACTTATGTTCGTCATTTTGTAGTCCATGATCGCTTTGAGATATCACAAACCCAGATAGAATGATTTCCTTGTAGATTTTAGACAAAAATCTTCTTTCCAAAGAATCTTCCGAATGTGCTTCCATTGCCAGGACATGTATTTAAAAACGTGGCCCTACCGAATCGCAACTTTTTAGTTGTTTGGAGAAGAATTTAGACATAAAGGAATTTTGATGACACTGTCCTTTAGATTACGCTTTTTTATTTTTTCACTTTCTTCAAGCGATAATGATATATGTACTTCGTGATGGTATTGTCGTCAGGTTCGTGGAAGTGGAGGTCACACAAGACGGAATGTTTAGTTAGGATATAATACTTTCTACTAACTCGATGCAACTATGCAGATTCAAAATTCCTTGTTATGCAGAGGAATGCATTGGTGTTACACTATCATTGCATTTAGGTTGACAACCAGCAGCGGCATATTTGTTTGGTATTTTGCATTAGATTGAATCGCACAAGAGACACATCAAATAGTCATCTATCCTTTCGATTAGCTACAAGATTCGATCTTCTGTAACACAACTGTTGGTTGGCCTGAACATGTAGAAAATGATTTCAAATTTTGCTCACCTATCTGTCCAGAGAAATTTAGAAGTCTATGGTTCATCAATGATTTGATTATGTTAACACTGCACTGTGCATAATCGTAGTTCAAATATAAGCATAGCTCTATGGCAATAGTATAATTTTGAATATCTTCTCATATATAACTGCCGAATTTGAAATTTCCGTCGTTAGTTGAGTTTAGTCGTGTAGAAAGGCATGGAAAACTGGTCAGCACTGATCGATTTTTCCAAAGTTCTAGGTGGAATGATAAGTGGGAAAAGTGCAGAGGAAATTGAAAAAATAGGTCAAGCTTCAATCAGTAATGAACAAAAGCAATATCCAGATCTTGACGAAGAAATAATGGATGAAATGGAAAAGGCCGAACAACTCGTCAAATGTAAAAATACACAAATCGAAACCGAGCATTACGTAAACTTATTTAAGCGTTTCCTTTCCGATAACAATTTACCGACCGACATCGGAATAATGCCGATTGACACATTATCGAACTATTTGAGGTTTCTTTATTGCAAAGTCAGAACTAAAAAGAACGAACTGTACTCACCCTCATCTCTCTTTTGCATAAGATCAGCATTAAATCGTTTCCTGAACTCACCAGAAATCAACAGAAAAATTGACATCTGTATTGTTGCTCACATATATATTCCCGCTCACTTTCAGGAGTCTACGTTGAGGGAGATGGCAATGATTCATACAACAAGCATCATGGACACAGTGGATACAAGTTGAACTATTTAAAAACGTTTTGAATGACAATAAAAGTAATCAGTTTCAAGTCTTGTTTTTGTAAGATGTTTAAGAGGAAATATCTGCGAGTTGTACATTATGTTGGGAAACATCATGCACCTTTTAGCAAATTCGCTTCAAAATCGATTGAAACCTTTTCTGCCAAACGTTTTCCAATAAAAATCTCGAAAGTTAAATGTATTCGAAAATGACAATATTCCTCGTTTCTTATTGGCGGAACAGGTTGAAATCGTCATGAAAACTCAATTGCTGTTTAAGAAGACACTGACGCTTTGCTTTAAATGAACTTCCTACTAACTCTGCTAAGAATCAAACTCCTGCAAGATAAAAAGTAAATCTCTAATTGCTGTCTTCATAACATAGTAAGAAATATTTTACCGAGTTCAAAAGCTCCCGCACTGGTAATCATTATAACAGTGATAATAAGTGATATTCTTTAAAATCTCGATCATTATGTTACTTTAATAAAATCCGAAAGGTAAAGTTCTGGCTTAGGTGTTTGCCGCAAGAAAACAATACTATGCCATGTGTGTTATGCTGTGCTGAGTGCAAATGCACAAGAAGAATCTAATGGACTAACTTCACATAAAGAAGAATCTCTATTGATTCAAAACATCCCATGAAAGGGAACTATTTTTTCACTTTGAGAAAAATAACTTCTCAGACATTTAGGTACCTCCTTTCTTGGGCACTTAGGTAACTTGAAGACAGCGGCTAAGGATTCACACCAAGACTACGAGGACTTTGTCTCAATAGTTTGACACTTCTCCGACCAAAGAAAATGTGATTCTCTTCAAAACAAGATGTTGTGAAGTGTCATGCTGCTCCCTCAACTTTCAGGCATTCACGGTGCTCACTCGAAGATTGTCATTAATGCTCACCGGTACCCAAAGTTGTCGTGGGACGCAATTTTGCATTTCCACAGCTGTTCCACACCACGGAAAACATCTTTGGGAATCCTGTGGGAATTTCCATGTACCGGAGGAATGCAATATTTCATGCCGCATCAAACATGTTCGCCTAGTAGGCCTACGTGCACGATATGTCTGCTACTATAGACCTATAGTCTACTCTGTCAAAAAAGAAGCACAAATCGCACGAAACACGTTGTGGCTTTTAAAGATAAATGGAAACGCGCACAAGGTTTGAAAATTGCATGCTTATGAAATGACATATAGTTTCATAATTTCGATGCTCGATTGTTCGACAATGACAAACTATTGCATGAAAAAGACAAATTCGCTGAAGTTCATTAATCATGAACAGGTGTCGACATGTCTGAAAATTGATCACAAGTGAATGTGATTCATGACGCATAAAAGTGGTGTGCTTTCCTTTTGCTGCGAGCTGTTGTCAGTCTCTACACCGAATGAAAAATGACCCGACTAAATTAAGCGCGAAATAGTGTTATCGGACGCACATAATCGGAAGGCATGTCATTTTCAGATGGGGTTCGAATTTTTAACGAGGCTCCCAGCGCCATCAGTCGACTTTATTATCGCAACGAGACACAATGATCAACCTGTGACCGTCCTAGATCCGACAGATCGCGTGTAACAACCAGAGCCCAATATCGATACATACGAGTCCGTCATTTAATTAAGAGATGGGACTACAGCGGCTGCCTGTACAGCATCACATATCCCTGGAGTTCGTCGATTTTCCGCTCAGACTATTTCCGAATCGACTGCGCGAAGAAGGCCTCTGTGATACTTGTGATCTAATATGTACATAGATAATATCATGCTAATCGGTTTAGAATGTTAAGGTCATGTTTGTGGATATCGCATTCATGTACATTGCACATATACATGAACTGTACCATCCAGGACATAGATGACCATCCATTATGTATTTTGAATCCATGTTGCTAGATGCTCTGTAAAGACAGTTGTTTCATGATTATTGTGTCTGTAATACGGCAATGTTGTGAATGGCTCTGAATCAATAAAATATATTGAGCCCATATACAACCTTGCTCTCATAAAGATACAATTCAAAACAATTCACAACAAATATTGAGACAACCATGTCACATTTGAGGACAAGAGGCGCTTTGTCAAAGAAGAATATCAATGAATTGAGAGATATATGTGATTAATTAAATGTTTCAAGGAATGGAAGAAAGGCTGTTTTAATTGAACGCATCATTGACAATGATTTAGATTTGTGTAATGTTGATATTTCAAAAGGGGCTACTGGTGAAAAGCAAATTGAAAATGACAATGGAGCGTTAACACAGATTATGATGCAAATCCTAAAAGATCAGCAAGAAGAAAAGTAAAGATAGAGAAAACGTCGATGTGACACTTGATAAACTCACCTGGATATTCGATGATATTGATACAAAGTTAAATAATTTTGACAAAGAAATTGAAAACTCTGTTGGAGACGTTTTGTGCAACAAATCCATCAAATTGATACAAAAATCATTGGAAAACTTGAACAGACATATTATTGACAATTTGAATATTTTACCACCTGGAACAACGGTTTTGTTGCGTGAAAGGTTCAAAGAAGAGAATGAAAAATTACAAGAAAATAAATACAAAGTCTCGACGAGAGGTGCACAAAGAAAAGTTACCAAATATAGTGGGAATTTGCCACCAGTTATCAACCCTCCTGATTTCTTCGGTGATGCAAGGGAATTTCACACATGGTGGGAGACATTCAATGCACTTGTGCACAATAATGATCAAATATCAACATTTTATAAGTACCGCTACCTGCGCCAATGCATGAAAGGGAGAGCTACACGTATTGATTCATTTTCACCAATTCCCGAAAATTATTTGGTAGCTTTGGAGCACATTCGAGCCAGGTATGGACAACCACGCAATGTGGTTCGCAGCATAATGAAATCGATCATTGACATGCCTTCTTTTCCCTCAAATGACGCTGCCGCCTCACTTCGACAATCATATGATGTTGTGCAAGGAAAACTACACACTTTGATGATCTATCTGAACAAAATTGACAATCCTGTTGATGCAGTGATTATACCAACTCTAGAAACAAAATAGACAAATGAACTGAAACGAAGTTGGGAACATGAACTTTTAAAATCACAAAGCGACGATAAGTTTGCTACTATCGATGATTATTCGAATTGGATGAGCAAAGAAGTAAGATCGAGAGAAACAGTGTGCAACAAATTTGAAGCAAAAACATCTGAAAAGGAAAAACAATTTACGCATTTTTCAGTGCAGTCACTAGCCGCCAAGGATAACTTAAATCAAAACCAGGAACTGAAGGGCTTGAAATGCCTCAGACGTAATCATACGTTGCAAGATTGTTATCATTTTCAAAAAGATAGTGTCAAAGAGCGTTGGATCTTCGCCAAAGAAAAGAAGTTGTGCTTTCACCCAGGATTCGATTGTAAATCATCTGATAGAGAGTGTTCTGGTATTGACTGTATAGGAAAACATCACATTCTGTTGCATTTTCAAAATTCAGATAAATCCGCTGCAGATGAAGTATCGCAATCACTGAATTCCACTATAAATCTTCTTTGTTCTGATGCCAATAAAGTGGGATTGAGCAGAATTATGCCCTCAGCTGTTGCAAGAATACATGTTGGAAATGGAAGATCCGAAGCGGTAAGAGTCGCTTTTGACACGCTGTGCCAAGACACTTTCATCAGAGAAAGTCTAGTCAACAAGTTAGGAATTAAGTATGGAAAGGATTTGCAAATACTTGTGAATGGCTTTGGGGAAAAAGTTTCAAGCTTAAAGACAGGTCATGTCTTGTTTGGACTATCAAAATTAAACAGTGATGATGAGATTTTCTATATCGATGCCCTGGTCCAACAAGGAAGAATTTGTAGCCCGCTGGAAGCTGTCAGTGTTGACATGAAACGCTGTACACATCTTTTGGATTTGGACATTGCAGATGAGCTTCCACATTTGGAATCGGATATTTTGGTGGGTGTAAATCACTACCTGAAATTAGTATCAGGTTCAATAATTCGACATTCGATTGATGACAGTGTGCCGGCGGCGATGAAAACTGTCTTCGGATATGTTCTTATTGGTGAAAATCAGACATCTGCCAGGCCTAATTATTCAAACAAAAATAATCGAACGAAATGCATGTTCGTTCAAACAAGAACAAAAACTCCATTTGAAATGGAGGTTGAAAAGTTTTGGAAACTTGAAAGCATTGGAATCATGGACAAAGGTAGTGTGCTTACTAAACAGGACAGGCGAGCAATTTGTCGCAAGATTGTGCTGTTCCACGCGTACCCGGAGTGTTTAATGAGAAAACCAGAGAAAATTTGCTGCTGACCAGCGGTTTTTTTTCTCGCTCTTCGTATCTTTATCTCATGCTAGCTCTTAACGATCTTCTCTTGCTTAGTTTTACTCTCTTTATAACTTTAGTATTTGTACAGTCTACTTAGTTTGTCCTTTTTAATAGTAAGTTCTTAAACTATTTTAGTGTACGTTTTGTAATTTTTCTATTGTCCAATGTCTGTCAGGTGTTAAATCATTCCATGCTGAACGTGTTCGATGAATGTCACGTGTTGAATCATGCCATGCTGAACGATTGTATCGTCTTTCACTTCCTGTGATCAAGCCGACCAGGCGAAACGTCAGGAGAGCTACGTAATACAAGTATATACATTGGTACCTGTGGAAGCTTTTCTCTGGTTTTCTCATTGAGCAATTTGTCAATTTGAAGAATCGATAACTTTCGATGACGATCGCTATTGTGTTGCGTTGCCCTTCCGAGAAGATGCTCCAGAATTAGTGAGTAATTATTATTTGGCAAAAAGAATGATGTATGGGACTTAAAAACGTTTGAAGAAGAATGAGACATTAATGATTGATTATGAGAACGCGATGCAAGATTATGAGAAACTAGGCTTTTCAAGACCAGCTACTGATGAAGAGATCTTGGAATTTTCAAAAGGACCGGAATATTTTATACCGCACCACGCTGTTATTCGAAAAGATAGTGTATCTACGAAAACAAGAGTAGTTTTTAATGCCAGTTCTCCTGATAGCAACGGTAGTTCCCTAAATGACTGCTTACTATCCGGACCAACAATGCAACCAGATCTGGGACAAATTCTTCTCCGTTTTCGAACTCGAATAGTAGCATTAATGGGAGATATTGAAAAGATGTTCTGCCAAAAGAAAATCAATCCATGTGATTATCGCTATCAGCAATATTTATGGATGCACTTTGATGATTCACGCGAATCTGACGATTTATCATGACACGACTAATGTTTGTAATAAAATCTTCTCCATTTCTTGCTATTGCTAATATCGATCACCATGTCAATAATCCTGAAATGAGACAACAATATCCCGTGGTTGTGAAGCTTCATCGGACATATATGTGAATGATTATTGTGGAGGAGCGGATTCAACTGACGAAACAATTGAACTTCTGCAACAATTACAGAAACTTTTTTCTGAAGGTGGATGGAAAATGACTAAATTCGTTTCCAATGATACAAAAGTTCTGGATTCTGTACCTGAAGACAAAAGGTTGAAAAGAAATATTGTTCATTTTGAAGAAAAAGAATGTGGGTACACAAAGGCTCTTGGAATTCGTCGGAACGCTACAAATGATGAATTTCAATTTTTTGTGTCGGAATCATTGAAAGAACCATTGGAAAGAATTTGCAAAAGGACAATTCTTAGCAAAGTTAGTCAGATTTATGATATTTTTGGCTTCTATGCAGCTTTTACTATAAGAGGGAAGATATTGATCCAGAGCTTTTGGGATCTTGATATGAGTGGGATGACTTACTCACTGACGATATAGCATCGACTTTTAGGAAATGGGAGGATGAGATACCACGACTCGAAACTATCAAGATTCCTCGATTGCTATCGAGAAAAATACAGACATCTGCGGTCGAATTGATTTCCTTTGCTGATGCTTCGGAGAAAGCATATGGTTGTATTGCATACATGCCACTCACTGATGAAAGTGGAAACATTGAAGTGCAATATGTGATGGGGAAATCGAGAGTTGCTCCAAGAAGGAAAAAGTCATTGGCTCGGCTTGAACTGATTGCCATTCTTTTTGCCGCTCGTTTATCAACCTACGTCATGGAAGCTTTGCATGACATTACTTTCAAAAGCGTTCATATTTTTACTGACTCTAGCATTGCCTTATGTTGGATAAGGAAGCCTAGTACATCATGGAAGACCTTTGTTGCCAATCGCGTGCAAGAAATTCAGGACTTATTTCCTCCGAGCTCTTTCCATCATATCGCTGGAACTGATAATCCCGCGGATTGGATGTCAAGGGGAATAACAGTTGATGAACTGAAAAGCAATTCACTCTACTGGAATGGACCAAAGTGGTTATCAGAGGACACAAGCAAATGGCCATTGACAGATGAATGCAATTCATGTTGTCCAGAAATCGAAAATGAAGCCAAGAGAAGCGAATCTCTTTTAACAAAAGTGGAAGATTGCCAGTTATCATCTAAATTTGAATATTATATCGATGTTGTCCGTCCTGTGGCTCAATTGATGAAATGGAGAACTCCTGAACTCAGAACGTTGGATGGTAGCATAACAAGTCAAGGATTTCGATTCGCAGAAAACGTGCTGATACGAAATGTTCAGAAACAAATGTTTTCATCAGAGTTTATCGATCTTCAAGCTAAAAGGTCTGTAAGCTGTGACAGTTGTCTTCTGTCTCTGGATCCTAAATTGGACGCCGAGAAAAATATTATAGTTGTTGGTGGACGCTTGGATTTCTCTGATTTGCCTGAAGAGACTAAACATCAAATTATTCTACCAAACAATCACCTGCTTACAGAAAAACTAATCCTGTACTATCATGCCTCAAACAATCATGCACCTATCAAAACAACGTTGTGCATTATTCGTCAAAAATATTGGATAATTCAGGGAAGGAGAGAAGTTTCAAAAGAAATTCATAAGTGCATAAAAGGCAAACATTATCACACAACAGCTGGTAATCAGAAAATGGGACAACTACCACCTCAAAGGACAGCTATTACTCCGCCATGGACTAATGTAGGTCTGGACTTTACGGGCCCTCTCTTGATCAAGACGGAAAGTGGAATTATCAGATCATATATATGTCTTTTCACGTGCATACAAAGTCGGATGGTTCACCTAGAATTGACACACTCAATGAGCACCGTAGAATTTCTAAGTGCATTCAGGAGAATGATCGCAGGAGAATTTTCCTTTGGGATTCAGGAGAAGAATCGCAGAGGAATATGCAACTTTATCATCAGCGACAATTTTGCTAGCTTTAAGAAAGCTCGAAAGTTGATCCAAACAAAAGAAATAAAAGAGTTTTGTGGAGAAAGAGGAATCTAATGGAATATGATTTGTGAAAGGAGTCCATTTCGCGGTGGATTTTATGAGAGATTAAATCGTTCTTTAAAAAAACCTCTAAAAATTGTTATTGGAAAGGCTCTCCTCACATTTTCTGAAATGTACACTGTGTTGACTGACATAGAATGCAGCTTGAATCAGAGACCCCTCACGTTTCTAAGTACAGATCATCAAGATTTGCAGCCTATTACACTTGCTCACCTTGCACTTGGAAGACCACTGTGGTCTTTACCAGATATTGATGCGAGGGAGAATGTGTCCCCAAGTTTGCGCTGCAGTTATTTGCAACAATTGCAAGACCACTTTTGGCAAAGGTGGACCAAGGAAGTTTTGCCTACGCTGCAGACTAGACGAAAATGGAAAATGAATCAATCGCCATTCAAACTGAATGATATTTGCCTAATTGCTGACGACAAGCTTCCCAGGAGCCGATGGCTCCTGGCTAGAGTAGTCGAACTGCTACCTGGAAAAGATGGTCTTGTTCGTACGGTTCGACTAAAAAGTAAAAAGGGACTGTTTTTTGAGACCCGTTCAAAAAGTACACTTGTTCGAAAGTTTTTATTCACCTTGAAAGTCTAAGAAATGATGACAATCTAATTGCCTTTGCTCTTGTGATTTTAAGCGGTTCCACCTCTTAAAGAGGGGGAGAATGTGATACTTGTGATCTAATATGTACATAGATAATATCATGTTGATAGGTTTAGAATGTTAAGGTCATGTTTGTGGATATCGCATTCATGTACATTGCACATAGACATGAGCTGTATCATCCAGGACATAGATGACCATCCATTTTGTATTTTGAATCCATGTTGCTAGATGCTCTATAAAGACAGTTGTTTCATGATTATTGTGTCTGTAATACGGCATTGTTGTGAATGGCTCTGAATCAATAAAATATATTGAGCCCATATACAACCTTGCTCTCATAAAAATACAATTCAAAACAGCCTCCGTGTAACATCTGCTTTGAGGCGTTGCGCTGACAGCCAGGCATCATCATCAGCGGCGGCGGTTGTGTCAGATTCATCGTGCATGGAATCGCATGCTGCAGAGGAGAAGAGTGTGGTTTAGTGATGAATCACGCTATCTTCCTTATCATGCTGATGGGAGAATGCAGGCGAAAACGGGAACGATTCGCTCCATGCTACATTCGAGAGCTCTATAGTTTCGGAGGTGGAAGTGTCATGATGTGGGCTGCCATCTCGCATTCAGGAAGATCCCAGCTGGTGCATGTTGAAGAAACTTTGAGTGCACGAAGATACATGCGATCAGATTTTATAGCCATATGCATGCTTTCGAATCATACAGGATCCTACACAAATTTTTCACAATGACAATGCGCGACCGCATTCAGCACGACCAACAGCAACTCACTTTCAGGCCAACGACATCGACATCGACTCTATGGTCGTCCCGATTTCCGATTTGCGCATTGCAAGAGGGATGGAATCGAATCTCTCAAGACTTCCTTTAAAACTTTGTTCCCTCAATGGAAAACAGGCGTCAGACAGTTTTGGATGCAAATGAAGGACACACACAACATTTAAAATGTAAAATTTCTTTGATACATGCCATTGCTACTAACTTCTTGCTAATTTCCTTAGGGCAGTCAGCAAAAGCATAAAAGAATATCTGCTTTGCTGATGAAATTCGTAAGTCCTTCAAAAATTTTGTGGAATATCCATAAATTCCAGATAATCTCGATTGTTAGTCCATGACTTGAACAGCGCTGAAGTGACTCGATACTCGTCAGCATTGATTAAGTACATGTAAATGTCGGTCGCAAGATGAATCATACTGTTACTTAATTCCCATCGCTACATTTCCTCCGCTCCAAAGCTACGGATATTTTGTGCAACTCCGAAAACTTATTGCATGCACATGAGAGTCTGAAATGTTTGCTCTTAATGGACACAAAGATTCAGTCATGGTAAACAGATTAGATACTTGATTCCCCAACACATTTGAAAGCTGTACTACTACTACTGAAAGCCATACATTATATTTATCTCCTCTTGTTCATGTAACATTCCGGTTCAGATCTTGGTTCATATGATGATGGAACCGCTTATTTATTATGATTCAAGACTAACATCATGACAAAAAATTGTTTATTATTTCAACAAAGTTTATTTTTTCTCATTAGTCTCACAAAATATTGTTATTAATTGTACTCAAAAGCATGTCGTTGATATAAAAAATGCCACACTATAGTATACGCAGATATTCATAATACATGCATGTATAACTTAACCACATAGCGAATTTGATATGCGAGTACTTTAACATCCAAAAGCCGACTAAAAAATGTTGATGCTTTCATAGAGTACATATTATGATAACAATGTCTTTATGGCATGATCAGTGATGAACAAAATACATTACCCTTATATTTTGATGCACCTGTTTTCCATCAGAAAACAATTTCTGACTACAGATGAATTATGAAAAATAAAAAAGTAATGATTTTCATCATAGAAATCGGCTCTGTTAAAAAGAATCAACTATCTAACAAAATAATGATCAGTATTCATACACTTATTTAAACATAATGCATTTCCATCAAAATGCCAACAACTTCTCATTTTAATATAAACAGAATTTTTACAAACCAAATGACTTTCTGAAAAACCAAATTAGTCCGGAAAACCAGTTTGGTTCACAAGATAACCAAGTGGTTTGGCAGAAAACAGACGAAAAACCGATTTTTTTAGAGTGTATACTTACAGTGGTATCATCCTGTGATGTAGCTAACAACTGTGTTAAAGCTGTGGCCATTCATTCCCCACCACAACATATGGGAATTCCCATATCCTACGGCCTTCCACACACTTGCCGCAACGGCACTATTTAAGAAAAATAAATGCGCTTAAAAATAACTAAAGTGAGCTCTTTATTTAATTCCAAACCTCTTGATACTTCCTGCATGCACTGAATGACTGCTCACAATCAAAAGCCGCAAAGCTCATCATCCTTGTGACTTTACTGCATTATTAATTAATAATAAAATTTGAAATAAAATTCACATATCTTCTAACAATGATAAACATTGAAATGATAGAAGAATTAACAGCTGCAGAAATCGACAGGAATACAACTCTGCTTACGAAGCATACAAAGATAGTGTTGATGCGTTCTACTTTGAAGATGGGAGTGGGGTGTCTCATGTAGAAGAAGAAATGTTAAGTTTCACTTGAAATTATGAAACCGCAAGATATTGAATTACTAGGCTTGATACATGTGACGTCATGAATTTCAAATACGGGTATAGCAGACTGGCAGTACAGATGAGTACATTGGGTAGGATACACACTGTGCTATGTTATATAACTTAAGCAGCTGAGAAAAAATGGTTGGGTACTAATGTACTAAAGCACATTAAATAATAATGCATGTAAAGAATACTATTACATGCATACTAATACATATAATTATGAATGTGATGAAAGACATACTTGATTGAAGGCAAATAGCTTTTCTTCGTCTTCCGTGAAAATTGCCGTTAGGATCGACGGATGAGATTGTCATCTGTCGGTGCATAAGTCAATATTCATTAAAACGATAAATTCAGATTTTCATTAAAACAGTCGGTGACTTAAGCAAATTAAAAAAAATTTATAGACAATGTCCTGTATATTCGGCAAAGCGTCATGCTAACATGCAAACTTTTATTTCATGACGCAATATAATGATGTTGGACAGACGTGTGTGTTGGAAATTTGCTACAAGCGGTTGAGAGAGTACAAAACACAGTTATCGTTTATCTTTGTTCATTAAACATTTCATGTGCAAAAGCATGTGCTTAGTGTTGCGGTATCTGAGGGTAATTAATTTTCGTATCATAACTTCTTCCTCTTAGATAGGCTAAATTCTAAGATCTCCTTTGAATTTGCTTGAAGATCAACTTGATTCAAGAAAGGATATTAATTGTAAGTTTATTGTACATATTTCGTTCACTCAAGAAATGAAAACTCACCGACGTCTTTTCCTTTTTAGCAAGCAGCGAACAGCATTTTTTCAACACTAGCGCTGCATCAATTATTTTTGATAACTTCAACTTTGTCTTTACTTACCGTATAAATGTATGATGTTTGCATGCATATTACATCTGTTTACCTGCTGAAGCACATGTTCTTCTTGACAGTGAAAGTGTTAAAAAAAGTTTGAGAAAACTAAGTCACAGGATGCTCTTCATTAAGTTAGTTGATTGAAACAAAGTTTTGATTACAGTATCACAATTTCAGATCTTATGTATATAAAATCATATATGTAATCAATTAAGACTAGACTAACACATATGTTGATGACATAAGTCGATTAACAACAATAGAAAGCTTTAATTAACATGGTGGAAAAATTATACAGGATCATTTGAAATAAATCATTAATTTTGATATCTCTCAATTTGAAGTATTAGGCCTATTCATATGAAAATTTAGTGCAATTGAAATTCAACATGAGCATGATGAATTTTTCAATTATATGAAAATTACATTTCACTGATTTTACATCATATTACTAGATCATACAAAATACATTGTATTACTAATCAGTTTTAATCACAGTGAAATAATCACAATGATGTCAAATATCAGAGGAATCTTTGATAAGAAGCTAAATTAGAAATAAAACTTTCACAAGATAATTCAAATTTACAGTGTATGTCATGAAAAGCACAAAACTATATTTGGTTCATTCAACAGCTTACTAAGGGTTATCCTGATTTGAATAATAGTTTTCAGATAACCAAAGTACAAGAAAACCGTACATAAGAGATCAATTAATTTTTCTGAAACATAATTTTGTTTCTTAGTTTTGTTTTAGAAAACCATCAACTGTTTGCAAAGCCAGTCGGGTTTTCTGAGTAACCATGTGGTCTTCCAGAAAGCTGATTCTTTTAAGGCGCAGTCACATACAAGGTATCGCAGCATTTGAAATGAACATGTCAGACAATCAATGCTTCAGGACTTTTTCTGTTTATTGGAGGCAGATAGTTAAAAAGAAGAAATTTTTAAATTTTCTAGGAGTTTCATAATATATTTGTAACAACATAGCAATAACGTTTTGGGGTAGAAGTTCACTTCAACAATCGTTGTACAAAATATTTTAAGTGAAGCAGCCAGAAAAATAGTGTAATAAGCATTTTTGTTTCGTTTTATCTTTGAACAGCCAAATTTATCATGGAATAACGGCATGCACATGTTGAAGCTCTACGAGGACAAGTACATAACTCACGAAAATTACATGGATTATGCCTAATCATAACAGAGAAGATTGGACATTGGAATGTTGACATAGAAAAATAATGCCACTCAAACATAAACGATTGTGAAGATCTAACTACTGAATGAGCACGATTGTGTATATACAATTGCGGAAAAAATTTCTTCTGCAAATGGCGAGTAATTACCACATGTCATAAGTTACCACATGTTGTAAGAAGTAGTATTCTAGTAGTCATATAAAGCTCTGAACCATAAACGATACATCTTGACCGATATTTTTTCACAAGAGACATGATGGTGAGAGAACCATTTGATAACAAATCAATCAACGCATGCTGACAGGAATACAAATAAATCATCGGGATTCTCATGAAATAAAAATTCTATCATCTCAAGAAATTTTAGTACACATATTTCTTATCTTATCTTAAGTTTTGAAAACGTGCATTTTTATATGATGCCACCTTCAAAAGTTAACATTGAGAATCTGTTTCGAAAATATAATCAAGAAATTCAAGGAATTTTACAACTGTTATCTCATCAGTTGATGGAATAAAATTTGAATAAGCAATTTAAAGTTAATATTGTGACTAGATTGATCAAGCATGCATTTAAATGTCATGTTTTCAAAGAAAAAAGTAGATTCACCTCAATCTCTGATATTTTTAAAATATGGATATACCGTATATCTTTAGTCACATCCATCTTTGGAAGTGCCGGAGCTTTTCGATAAAACTTTCGGACTTGCTGATTATTTACACTCACATGCGTGTATGTACTATACACATATATGACTGAAAACTCCAAAAAGTGCAGCACGCTTCAAAGAAACCTTATCAACAATGAAGATACCATATCAAACTGAGGAACACGATTTTAAGAAGTCCTGTGACGAATTCTATGCAATACTGCACTTCTTGCTACATCTATTCTTTCCTATACCAGATATTACAGTCAGATCGAGAGATCCTGATTTCGTCACCCCTCACATCAAACCGCCACTGAGACAGAAGAACGCCTATATGAGGAGAGGAGAGTTAGATAAGGCGGAAAATATTAGACAGAAAGTGCATCAACAAATTATCAATTTTAATGCAAAAAAGCTCTCAAAAACCAGCACGAAAGACAGTTGGAAAGAAGTAAAATAAATAACAAAAAAGGAAAAGAACAAAACAGAAAAGAAAATGAGCATATCCGCTGAAACATTAAACAACCATTCTGCAGACCTCATCTGCGAAGAACCTCTATTGAAATGTGGTCCGAAGATGCATCAGGAGTTCTATGAGGCACATGAGAGGCACTCTGTACTGCAGAAGCTGAAGAATACAGCAACAGGTAGTGACAGAATTCCATCGTGGTTTCTCCGTTTGGGTTCCGGCTACATATGTGAGCAGCTGAATAAAATAATCATTACGTCACCGAGCTTTGGAATAGTCCCTGAACAATGGGAATCATCAAATAACGTCCCAATACCAAAAACAAGACATCTACAAACACCAGAAGAGTTCTGTCCTATATCAATCACCCCCGTTCTGTCAAAAATGGTGGAGAGAATGATCAAATTCAAATATCTGAATCTAATAATAGGCCAATTTCCGTAACCTTTCAAAGATCAGTATGCCTTCCCACCATCAGGAGGAACAACAGGAGCCTTAGTTGCGTTTACCCACACTATCACGAACTTTCTCGAGATCAACAGTCTTGTGAGAGTCATTTCCCTGAACTTCTCCAAGGCATTTGCTACGGTGAGACACGGCAATCTATTCCGAAAGATGTACAATCTTAACATATTCAACGAATTGTGCAACTGGCTTATCGAATTCTTCACTTAACGCCGCCAAACCACAAGGTATGTAAACATCATCTCTGGAGAATCAAAAATTAACGCTGGTGTCATTTAAGGCTCTGTATTAAGTCCTTTCACATTCTCCGTCGCAATTTCAGATCTAATGCCCATCAAAGATGGGAACATCACTATGATATACGCTGACGATACCTAACTTATCATCCCACCTAATAAATTCAACTCCACAGAGATTAAATTGTCCTCAATACGTAACTGGGCAGAAGAAAATAACCTGAAAATCAATTCATCAAAGTCTACAGAATTTATCTTCAAAAAAAAAAACGAGAGCTGAACAAGAACCTAAAACATTTCCTGAGATAAAGAGTCACATTCACTGAACGCCTAAAATAAACACTCATATCATAGATCAAATCAAATAATGCGACCGAAGTCTGTACGCCATCAAAATCATCAATAACCGCGGTGCGAAGCCTCAGTCTGTCCACAGAGTTTACAATGCTCTTGTCCTCAATCGTCTCCTTTACGCGATACCAAGTTGGTGGGGCTTCGCAAACCAAAATGACAAAGTGCCTTACAAGTTACGTAAATACATGTAGAAGTATCAAATTCAAGTACTACAAGGCGATCAACATTCAAGACACTATTGCAAAAATTGAAATCTGATTGTTCAAGAAAGTCACTACCAACGAAACGCATCCACTATACAAGTTCCTTCCCCCTAAGATAAGCCACGGCCGGAATCTAAGAAGAAGACAGCATTCATTACTAAGAACAGTGAATAACAACAACATCGGAAGGAACCTTTTCAACCGAATACTTTACGCTGACTTTACCATCTACGCTGACATTTCCGTCTTCAGTCTACCACTCCTTTTATCTGATTGACTTAGTAACTTACGTAGCTGCTTTTTTTCCTCAATTGTAATCCGTCATGCGTCTGTCATACCTGAATAAAGCTTTTTATTATTATTATTATCATTTTATGTATATGATTACACAAAGATTAACGGATGATATGAATGCCACCAATCATTACACACCAGTATTTAAGAAGGAAGTCAACGCACGACGTCATGCATGTTCAAATTTCAAATCTGAATCTGATTTATGATGGCACATGGTGTACTATGTAAGCATGAACAAAAGAAATTTTCTTCGATGCCTACATTTTAATAATATTTCAGTTTTTTTGTTGATAAGTGCTTCTGAATTGGCAGTGGTTATGTGTTGTTTTTCAAATAGCCATGTACTGCTGCAGTATCGTGTTACACAGAAGTATGGGTCTATTTGCTGAGCTGTGCTCCATTCCATACGTGAATGATTTTCTTTATCAGTGTCCATGTGTGTCGATAATCCTGAAGTTGTTAAATAAAACAAAAACAATATAATTTTGAAACCGCTTTCAGAAAGTTTTGTTTTCATGTTTGATGACCTCGCAATATGATTATTGATTACGTCATAGTTAAAGTAAGTAAAGAACAGAGAAACAGTAATAGTCCGACAGCCAGAACGAGTTTGTGCAGGGAACGAGGCCGAAAGTGAGACTTTCACAGAGTGATGCACACATTATGTTTACTTCGAATCGGCACGTCTGCCGAGTTCCTCTTCTTGTCAGACAGGATCAAAGAAAAACATGTAAATCCAATGGGACGCAGATTGCAGTTTTTGGCAAAAATGAAATTTTGTATGTTTTCTCTGATTGAGCGAGAAGTACTAAGCTCATTGTTATCAGGTCATTTCCTTTCATCTTCATGCACCCCTGTCTGTAAAGCTAAACACATTTAGATTTGACGAGCATCTTAATGTCGGCAAACACAAACATTTTGAGCAACTTTATCCACATTCAACCACATTCTCACATACATTGCCGATTAGATGCATGATAATAGCACATGCACATCGTAGGCAATGACCTGAATACATTCCATGACAAAAGTTATGACTCTAGGCTCGGTACTTTTCGTTTTATCAGAGAAAACGAACAAAATTTTATTTTAGCCAAAAACTGCAATCTGAGTCCCATTGGATTTACATGTGTTTTTCTTTGATCCTGTCTGACAAGAAGAGAATCTCACTAGAACTCGGCAGACGTGCCGATTCACTTTCCGCCTCGTTCCCTGCACAAACTCATTCTGGCTGCCAGACTATAATTGTTTCTTCGGTTTTTTCAGACTGAAGAAAACTGTAAATTAACCTTAGCTGTTTCATGTACAACTTCCCTCAACAGCCACAAAGGAAACAGCTTAGATACATAACTTCCATCAAACTTTCACATCCGGTTTCAGAGTTGAATGTTTACACTTGATTCATGCAATCGCCATACATTCCAAACTCATGATGCTATAGTTTGAAGACCTGTACTGTCACCGGATATGGTCACGCTGTTTATATTTTCTAATCTCATTATCTCATCCAAACCGGAGACAATTCGTCCGGTATGATGCAGATAAATAAAGCTCATTATCATATCCAAACTTTTGATTCTCAGACGGTCGAGAACTATGGTCTGGAAAGTAATCCCTGTCCTATTCATCGTGTGGCTGCAGACATCATTGGGTGAGTTTTGAATTCATTTCAAAAATTGTTTGAGAAGAAGTGCGGGAAGCATAATTGTCTTCAGAAAAGAAAGCAACAATGTTTTCAAAAGTTATGACCTCTGGTCAACAAAAATTCAGTTGTACGTGTATATTAGACATTGGTAACCGGAATTGGACTACTTTAGGAGACGACCAGGGAGTCGCATGGGGCCATAATGTGGCAGTCAAAAGCACGCTAAGTAGTCCTGAATTGCTGAGGTTTTGATATTCCATTTTCATATTCAATATGACCATTATAGAGTTCATTATCAACGTGTAGTAAAGAAATAGTCACATCTTGAAAGGGGAAGGGGTGACAGCCTGGCACTACCTCTAAGCATCTTCTCTATGGGGCATCCCCCGGTATTGACGCCTATGACCATGACTGTCTAGTACTCAATCTTCTATATTTTGGATGCAATAAACTATGCAATACTAAATTGTGCCTCATGAGATAGATGAATTACAGAAATCGGTGGGGATTATCTAGGGATTTCATTTTATAATTATGTCAAAAGAAACAGGACAAAGGAAATCGTTCCCGTAATTTTTGAGAATTGGCCTTTGAAAATGAAATATCGAAAAAGCCAAAATTAATGCCACATTATCGGCAGACCACTTTGACAGGACGCGCGCCACATTTAATGATAGTGCACGAGTCTTTGGCTGTCTATGCCTGCGTTAAATAGTTTCATTGATCGCAGTATTGCTTGTCGATAACTTGATCAAACTCATGCAACCACGGAGAAGCACGCTAGACTATTCATATCATCAGCCGTGGGTATAGGCTCATGCTTGAAGCACTGACGTAGCAAGCAGGCACCGGATAACCTATTGGCAGTGGAAAAATGTCAGGAAGGCACTGTACTAGTCAACACGGGTACGTGGAAAATTGATTGCATGCATTTCGAACCACTTTATGACGAACTAAATTTGAGGTTCTTCAACCTGGAGCTACTCATTGCAGATTTTTATGAATAGATTCATCGATAAATTAGAAAAATCGCAACATATTCCAACCAGGAATGGAGCCGACAAACGGCTTGAAGAGTCTTCACATAGTTGGCCTCATCCAAGAAGACAACATATAGGACTGCCTCATGCGATGCATTTTCAAATGAAGTGATTTTTTGCCGGAAATATTATTCACGCTAGCGGACTTATCACGATCTAAATTTGTTGACTATGAACGTCTAATGAGGGGTTAATCTTCTGGTCCGTCAGAATCCATGACTTGAATTTGCACTATGTTCAATGGAAAGTTGATTTTCTTGCCCCGTCCCACTACAAAAAGATTCATCGGAAAGACGTCAGAACGAGGTCTGGTAGTCGGATCGAGGTCGGGAAATTTTTTGACTCTTGGCATGTTGACTGACTTCATTTCTTTGAATTTATGCAAAAATTTTGCTAAAGATTGTGTTTCTGATTGAATTAATTGTAGCATAGACATTGAAGACATGGAGACGTGTGGAGTTGTGATGATTACTCAAACAACCTTTAGAAAGGTGACATGTACGGAAAATAAAATATATATTATGATTAATTCTTGATCAAATTACTTTTTCATATAATTCCACAGCAGGGATGCGGAGTCCTATCATTTTGATAGGACTCCGACTCTGACTCCGACTCCGAGGGTTGATAGGACTCCGACTCCGGGTGGCAAGCATATAAAGCCCAGTTTTTGAAAAGCTGTCAACCTACATCATAGGTCATTATAGGCTTAACTGAACTTATTTCCAGGGATCATTGCTGTATCAATTATCAATCATTTTCGATGAAAGTTTATCAAATGTCGCTTTCAGTTGGATGCATACGACTCGTCTCCTCCCATCTTGTTGATGTGTGCAAGCTCCACACGGTTTTTCTGCAGTCTCAACCAGGCAGGATAATCCCCATCCTTCTAAAAAAAATGAGTACACTTTCTATTTTAATTTGCGCTTTAGAGGACCCATCACACACGATTAACGTGATGGTAAGAGGATAATGTTCTCAAACAAACTAGTATTTCATTTTTGTCTTTGATGTGACCTTTGGCGCGCAGTTGTGATCGAGGCTAGGAAGGCTTGTCTTCTCTACTGAATCACCGAATGAAAAGACAATCCCTTTTTCACTATCACGGGTCATTCCCTGAACTATTTCAAGCTTTACATGTGCTGCTGTCTCTGTACTTTTGTTTGACGGAGAAAGTTGATATCAAGACAATGACAGCTATATGTACGAAAATAAATAATTTGCTTGTATTATATTTCGGGTCTAATGATAGGCCGGAGTTCGGAGTCCTATCATTTGATAGGACTCCGACTCCAGCAAAAATTATATGACTCCGACTCCGACTCCGCATCCCTGTTCCATAGACACCCTATTTGCTAAACAGCAGGCAATATGCCCAGAGTTCTTTTTATAATGAGGCTTCGGTTTCTGACGTCTTACCGACCATCGACCATGCGGGCATTTATACCTCGAAACGAGGCAGTTTTCCGACTTCGGACAAACGTATTTTTTAGTGTGCTGTGTCTGCCCCTTATGGCCGTCTCTGTGGTAATTTAACACCGCTCTAAAATAGTGTCAAGCATGTCATCTGTGTACGTGTGAATAATGACAAAACGTAGCAATAATAGAATCTTCTGCACATATGCTCGAATTCGTCTACTGACTGAATATCATCGTCGCCATCGATTCCAAACAAGTTTTAAATTTATAATATTTTTCCGATGTTACGTTTTGATCCCATTCCCAAGGGATTCCTAATAGATTTCCCATGCTATGACATGCCATGATTGGCCCAATCATTCCTCTAACTGTCAGTTTCGATTCATGCACCCATTCAGATAATATAGAGACAAAAAAATCGCTTGATTTGGTTTAGAATAGATTTCATTTGAATGGATATCTTGGAAAGGTTTGACATGTACAGGGCATTAACTACCTTTACATGAAGAGCTGTAGTTCTTATTTAGCCCGTTTAACTGTTTAACAGAGGCAGACAAAGGTGATTTGAGTGATCAGTCCATATTTGCAATGTATGAACTTTCTTCATAATGACAATATAGAGCATGTGTGCTGTAGATACTATGTATGGATTGCATGCATAGAGAGTGAGATACAGTAGTAGCCAGATCAGAATGAAAATGCTATGACTTTAAGAATTATTTCATAATCCTTGTTTCAAAATTGAATTATGCATATAGGCATGTATAGTCTTTTTGTGTTACTTTTTTTAGATAAAAAAGACTGTTCAATTAATTAAACAAATTTCAATTAATTAGTCTCTTTTCAAGCAAGCGCATACCGCAATGTCCCTTTTTATGACGCACACTCAAATAATGACCCACGCTTTGATTGTGACCCACTCTCACAAAGGGCTAGAAAATGATGACGTATACTATCTATTAGTGTCCAATGCGCACTCTATCAGTGACGCTCAATCAATTTATGACGCACTGTGAAATGCAGATAATTAATTATGACCCAAGCGAAACTGTAAGAGAGAATATGGTATAACTATTAGTATATAACTTGTAATTAGTAATAAACACATTTCATACATTACGCAAATAAAAAATTATAAAATCTTTGGGGAAGACATGTCCAATGTTTGTTATTGGTAACTTGGCAAAAAGTATTCTCATAGATGCATGAGAATTTCTCATAATCACCCAAATTGATTCTATATTTACTCGTAGTGGAATGTTAACGTCTACAATGAGATCTACATGTTGAGGTCTTATCAGCATTAGTTGAAATGCCACTCAAAAGCCTGACGCGATTCGACAAAATATTTTGCCCATTACAAGACCGCAAAATGAAAATGAAAATTATACGGAACAATTTTTTTATTTAGGATTTTATAACGTATGAATTTTTGTATCTTCAGTTCCTCTTAAAAAACTCGTAAGTCGAGATAATCGTAAGCTCATCGATATTCATGGATTGATTTCGAGCAACCAATAGCGACACTTTGAGTCGTGTTGTTGGTTACTCAAGATAGATCCACTAATTTCGACGAGATTAAAAATGATTTCTACTTATCAAAATGAACTGAAGTCTTAAAAACATAGAAATATTTTCGTTGTGAAATGCAAGGAGAAATTTTGAATCTTGAAATATGCCTTGATTGCTTGAATTGTTCATTATGGTTGGAAAAATCACGTATTTGATAGTCATGTACATAAGACTATCAGATATCTGGTTTTTCCAACCATAAAGAACAATGATAAGTAGAGCATTATGTCCAGTAGCGATTTAATGTTCGTTTTGCGGGATTTTGTAATAGCGCCAAAATATTTTGTGGAATCTGGCGAGATATTTGCGCGGCGTGTCAAATAGTGAATGTTTGATATATGAACCTGTCAGATACATCCAAACTTCAAACTCTATCCCATCAGCGTCGGATGAATTCAGGATTAATGTCAGAAGAAATCCTGGAGACCAGCCGCGCGTGGGCGGGGTATTGCGAAGAGAGTGCATAGGATATCCTCAATCGCTGAACTGGCAATATTCCTGGAGGTATCCAGATGGCACTGTGAGAAATGGAAGGTTCCTAAACGTCAACGTTTTGAGGAATTCACAGTTGGGGACGTACAGGTGCACTGCCACTGCTGGTGTCAATACTCTGGTAACTTTCTCCACACCCAGTGAAGAGACATCTGCCCCAATGAATAGCGGCAGTAGGACTAATACTCACTCATCCTCATCTAATGGTAAGTTGTATAGTTTGTTCTCATAGAAATCCGACAATATGCTAAAGGACTAGAACGACATGCACACTGCGAGTCTGTATTAGGCTATGCACGGGCATTCGTCATAAAGGCAACATTAGTCCATAAATCTAAGGAATGGCAGCTTTGATTGATTAGGTTAGTTGCTTGCCAGTGTTATGATATTTTCATCCAATCTTAATTGCTGGCCGGAAAGAACACATCACCGCTACTACTTCATTTCGCCATTGAAAAAAGAGAAGCGGGCAAAGAAGCCATCAGTCATACCCGTCCAAAAATTGCAACTGTTTTTCACAGGTACCTTGTCAACGTACTCATTTCCTTTTAAATGTAGAATCAATTTGATAAAATAGCTTACTACGCACCACCATATTGTAAGAACCTGCAACAATTAAATGTTCCTCTTATCAGATTCTTCTTAAGATCATTGACTTACATAGGTGACTACAAAAATGCGCAACCGAATTGACTAAACTCAAAAAGCAGTTGATTTCTGTTCTAGTCCTACTAATTGTAACAAAAGCGAAAGTTCGGATTTCTATGGTTATTATTATGGAGATGGATTTCCGCTGCTTCTACAAAAGCACCAATGCCTGATATCTCTGGAATTGGCTGCAAGTGATGTTTTCATCAATTTTCTTGTCTGATTCTTTGTTTACGGGATTGCATGCAGGTTAGGGGTTGTGTTTTAAATCCAGTTATGCCGCCGCACCTTTGTGAAAGTAATTTACATTTCTATGAACTGAAGTTCCTGATAATTAAAGAGAATTGGATATTTTAAGGCACTTAATTATATTACTGCTTAAAGATATCACAGCATGAAGTGTGTACCAACACTAAGTCATGAAGCAATAATTAGCAATTATTCCTAACAGATCATCATAGTTTGATTGCAAAATACACCAAGACCAATTTTCCCACTTCAAAAGCCGTGTGTGAATTGTATCCACGACTCATGTTCGGGTCGGATAAAACGAATATCATCATCTTCTAGGAACTTGTGTTCTTATCAATACGTATCTATACGTATAGTAGGTATACTGCACTGCGGTTGTACATGAAGTAAAGCAGCACGAATAAGAGACAAATTATCAGAATAAATAACATGCCAACAATACAACGAACCACCTAATCAGAGTTTACAGTACATCAGTTCAGCACAAAGTTTATTTCATGTCTGTCGAGCTGTCTATGAACTCGATTTATTCGACATGTCTGAAGATCCTTGACTTGACATTGCAATTAAGACAAAGCTAACTGCGGACAAATAATCAGCACTGGGGTAAAGTAATGCACTTCGATAGTGCGTGTTGAAGTGATAACAGAAAATACCTTACTGTAAATCGAACTGTGTTTTCTAGTACACGGCAAGAGCAAAATGTGCAGGCAGCATGCTCTATGTTGTTCCATGAGCACTTTTACTTTTACGATTCATGCACAATGCACAATTTTGTATCTTGATCTCCGGTGGATTACATCGGAATGAATTACAGGAGGCATTCTGATATGTTCGATAGGATTCATTATTGCTTTTGCAGTTGACTTTCGGTGGTTGCATCCAATTCATCCGCTTTCATTCAGCTCTGTCTTCGCTCGCATTACAAGTACATCAACAATTCTAGATGACGCATCTAAATATTCGAGTTCCCAACCACCCGGCTACCTCATGATACATAAAATTTGTTTCATTGCTTGCTGTCAATCGAATAATAATTGCTAATTTTATAGGTGATAGTCGAGACTTAAGAGTCACTAATTTCGGAACAAACAATCAAAAATACATTTTATTTAGTTTTTTGTGTGAGCATTCGATGACTGTGGATCTTTGGAAAATAATCTCTATCAGTGAAAAACATTCTCTGCGTAGTTGGTTATGTATATCCTCTCTCTATGTTCCACTGAAGTCTGGTGACTGATGATGACAGATCATACGTGACTCATGCGCAGTATCTTTGCACAGTATAGTAGCCCATCACCAACAAGGGATTGAGGCTGAGCGTATTACATCTTCGGGATGTAATGCAGCTTTGCATGGTTATGTTCAAATGATTCAGTTAAACCTGTGTAACGTACGCTATCAGCATGCGTAATTCGATATACTATGTAGGCCTATATGCATGATTTGCGGGATGATTATCCGTAACCAGTGGAAGTGGAAGTAGAAATAGGAGCAGTGCAAGTGTAAGGAGTTTCACATTTCAGTCTCATACAACGAATGAGAAATCTCAGGTATCTATGACTTTGGACTTTGCTTGACCTGCTACTTCTCTACCAAGATAAAATGATTTGGTAGACCGATTTCATGCATTCCTTTGAATTCAAGCGATGGTGCTCGCAATCAGCGCGTGTGTGTCTGTGTGTGCACTGTGCTGCAGCGGTGTTTGTGTGAAATATTCTGTTCCTTAACAATGAGCACACTCGTGTCATCAGGCTGTGATTTCTCATCTTTGTGAGGATTCCTCATGAAAATTATCCAATTAATCAATCCGTAATGTCAGATTAAAGAAATGAATAGCTTACAATGATAGGAAAAACGCTTACAAGAAGGCAACGGCCACATGTGTTTTTTCATAAAAACTTCCTTCTAATATACGATGTCGCCACAAAAAAGAATATCTGCTTACGTATATCTTGAACTAAAAATCTGAAAAACATGTAACATATATTTCACGTTTGCGCGGAAGAGTGGACATGCCGATGTCACAAGGCGCAAGATACAGACAAGGATAGCTATCCATATTTGGATTGCAGTCGTTTGAATAATCGGAAGCATGCATCACCTATCTCTGGACGCTATTTTTTGGCTATGCTACGTGTTCCACAACTTGTCTTGCACACAGTTGTCCTTTGATTTGATATATGCGCTAGCACTAATCAGCACCGAACCATCATTACGAAACGAACTTCCAGTATTGAATATTGAAGATGTTGAAGATTTATTGTCTGATTGGTTTGCTTATATGATTTTTATCTCGCACCTCATGGCACAGAACTAATTCTTTTGATTGCTAACGCACCAATGTTATCTATTCATGCACCAGAATCGTTTTGCATTATTTGTTCTTCAATTTTGCGTTTTATCTGAAAAATAAATGTTGTGTTCGACTAAACAGTAATTTAGCAGAGTTGTCCAATCGTCGAATTTTCTCATTATTTTGCCCCTTTAGCAAAAATATTAAGCGCTTTGTTTTTCATCCATCTTGCCGATGAAATTCCACTTTTTAAATCCAAAGAATATGCCAGAATCTTTGGGATAAAGTACGATCTTGTCACGGAGAAGCAAAAATGTAAGAATTTGACAGCCAAGAAGAATATTTATGATTAAGAAAAAGGTTGTGCCTGCATACAAGAAGTGCAACATAAATAGCATGTATAAAATAGCGCAATATAGGCCTATGTAGCTATGAAATTTTGTCCTGTTTCTCATAGTGCAAACTTTGTGCTTGATAATAACTATAGCATTATTCGTTGTGCCAATTTTCAGTTCCCATATTTTCCTAAAATTTAGTCAAAGCAGCATGTTTTCGGAGTTGACAGAACAACCGATGCTGTTGTAATTAATCAGCAATTGCTCACAAAATTTCGCCTATTTTAGGCATAACAGGGATCTAGATATTGCAAAAAAAGATAAGTTTTATTTCATAGTTTCATGCTTGACATTTCGAACATTCCATAGCAATATAATATTGCAGGCCTTTTGGACATAAGACACCGTTCTGAGCAAATAGGCGTATTAAAAACATAGGAACATGCAGGTGACTCTGATTACATGGAGATGAGCTCAAAGATAGGCATACAAAATGTATGTGAAAAAAAAATATTGGCATTGTGCAGATTCGCTGATGTTGAGCCGGAGATTCTTTTTGAGTCAGATCTCTCTGAAACTGATATTCGTGGAATCATTGTCCGATGCAATTTCGTCAGTGTCAAACAATGGTAGTTTTAAGCCGGTGCCTACTTACTGGACACACACAGTAAAAATTTCACTAATCTGAAAGTCTCGTCCCAACTCGTCTATCATGTTAACACGTGCACATAGTGCAGCCCTATTATAGTGTGTACATAGTGTGTATTCTTTTACTTATTTACTCGCAGACTATTTACTTCATTCTTACTGCAATAAATCAAAACTTTGATGTTCCACCCCAAAGCAGATAACTTTGATTATGCTATTTCTTTCTAGTCTAAATATTTTTTGGTTTTTTTCTGCTGAATTAGTTTCATTGATGTGTTAGTTAAAGTATACTAAGAGTGAAAGAGTTCGTTTCATAATAGCAGAACTGAGCAAAAGTGTTAGCAACAACTGAATTGAAGCAATTTCAAAGAGAAAGTTATGGAAAAAAGAGACAGATGCCGAGACTTTCCACTACGTGAACTTTCAACTGAGTGAGCTTCAGCTAAGTAGGGCAAAACCATCTACGGGGAAACTAAATCCTGCAACTCCATTAGATCATAAATTTTCCTCTGACTTCCTGAGAGATCGACAACTTTGGACAACCCTGCTGATCCCAATAACAGAACAGTTTTAGAGTGATTATTTTCTTGTTGATATTTCTTAGCGATTCGGTTGGATATAAGCCCACTAAATGGAGAGAATCTCAGTAGTGGAGGAACCATCAGAAGGCAATGCTTACCAAATCAAAGAAGTTGGAATGTCTATTGGAAGAAGCCAAACGGAGAACGAGTAAACAGTCCATATTTAATTGTGGAAAATCTGAGTGCAGCAAATGGTGGACGATACACCTGCCACGCTTCAGATCCAGCAACAGGACGAACAACTAGTAGATATTTCGACGTCAACATCTATCGAGGTAAATGTCTTAATATTGTCTGTTCTACAATACAGTCATCTCATTTCATGTAGGAAATTTCAGATGAGGTTAAAAGAACAGCCGTTCTCAATGATATTTATTTTGGCAGAATTTTCTTTATTCCAGGTAAAAATTAAATTGATTCTCTGATAA
The DNA here is from genome assembly GCA_907163375.1 of Prostheceraeus crozeri. Taxonomy (NCBI): domain Eukaryota; kingdom Metazoa; phylum Platyhelminthes; order Polycladida; family Euryleptidae; genus Prostheceraeus; species Prostheceraeus crozeri. The sequence goes on along the minus strand of CAJQUW010007361.1, from coordinate 123,710 downwards.
ATAATTGAGCCGTTTTCAAAAAATCCTTTATCACGATCAGCGTCTGCCAACAAAATTATTCATTTGTGCGATTGAACCAAACTTCTGTCAGCAATGTTTTTTGCATAAATGAAAGAACACCGAATTTTTCAGCATTTTGCTCATATTCTACTGAACCAAAGGTTGGGTCTTGGGTTCACTCTTGGGTTTTGGGTAGTCTTGGGGTGCTGACCCAAGAGCTTGTGCAACCCCCTCAAGAGTGAGAACCCAAGAGTAAAGAAATTAACCATGAATGATCATTTGCGATTTTCTTGGAAAAATTTCTGCCTAAGTATATTGATCACATGATGTCATAGCAAGTCATCTACATGTAGGCTTACATATATGTAAAGTACATGTAAATATGTAACCTACTTCAACCACACGATTGGTCTTTCTATGATAAAACTGTGCTATCATCAACTTTGATATAGACCTACCGTAAATGTCTATCTGATAGTTTGCTCAATTAGCTTTTTAAACTATGCTTTGAATACCTATGGCTTCCTTGTGATCCATATGATCCTATGATCCCTTGTGTTTATTCCATTAAGCTAGATGTAATGCACATTGTGTTAGACAGAATTTTCTATATATATCATTTTGTGTGAAATAAAACAAATAATACATGAAAAAATGCAATGCATTGAACCAATACCTGCATAACACTTATGCTGTTAAATTGGCAGCCTACAACAATTCGTAGATAACTTGCTTCATATAGCCTCTTGCTTTGAAAGTAAAAACTTTGGCCTCTACTATTAGGCTACATGTATTAGAAATAGAAAGATATCGGTATCATTTAATGCAGTGACATTCTTTGATGATTGCTTCCTGCGATGAGTAAAAATATTGCTATATCTACATTTGTGCTATTTTCATCCTATACGAGGCCTATGTTATGTGTGTTTCGTTTCTCGATCAGACATGTTGTAAGGAATGTAGCTCAGTCATGCATGTTGTTCTAATTAGGAAATTATTAGGCTGTAGACGTAAATAGGGTTGATGATATCAAGCCCAGAGATAACCTATGCCGATAATAAAAACTTTTAGCTGAATATTAACATGGCTTCAATTCCGAAATAACAAATTAATGTAATAAATAGTAATTAATATGAACATAAGATACTTACCAATTGAATAGCAATATGTACAATATGGTATGATTCAAAATATCTTTATGCAATTTTAAATCTCAAAATTCCAAACATGTTCTGGAAATTTTTGTTCCACTTTATTAGAGAAATAGCCACTCTTGGAGCCAATCTTGGGGGGGGGGCACCAAAAATTAATCTTAGTCTTGGGTCTTGGGGGTGCCCCAAGATTTAATTTTGAGCTTGGGGGTAACCAAGCCGAAGTTTGGACCCAACCTTGACTGAACATCATCAATATATTCACTATTAGAAGTGCCTTGAACAACTTTATGATTGTAAACTATCTGTGGAATTTTACCTTTCGATGCCAAAAATTCTTTCATCGTTTACGAAAGTCATGGGTACATTTGAACTCACATACTCGTAGAATGTCATGGAAATATCAATGATTTTTGTCTGTATTGTAGCTGAAATACAGCTTGCAAAGTACATTTCTGAGTCAAAAATATGCTAAATGAGAAAAAAATATTGTAGCCTACAATGTGCTCATCCATTCTACTAAAATGTTCGACCCTAGCATATTCAGCAAAAATGTTCAATTACTTTGCAAAACATCTTTCATCTAATGTACGTATTTCATTTCATCGTGAACGATGATAGTGCCTCCATAAGCAAAGACTGCATCGGACACTTCGTGTCTGAATTTCGAATAGTCACTGTCGCCGACGCTGAATCTCCGCCTTGATTGGATCGGCATAGTCAAACTTCTACTCCATGGATTTGGCCGCATATCGTGATGATCTTCCTTTACAGGGGGAGGCGATTTCTAAATATGCATGATGATGAATCGATTCGAACCTCACTAACTAAATGTAAGTACTGGTAAGCATCTGACCTGATCCCTCAAATCTTATGATTCTCCTCAATTGCCTATCAATGTTAACAAAGTTCGAGTCAAGTTAGGCGTGGTAGAAATATTATTTGTTGACATGTTTCTTTCACTGTGTTCTATTATTGATTTGTTGTTCTATTACAATAAACTGTTTTTGACATATTGGATAAACATTTTTCGAATTGCATGTAGACCTACTCATAAATTCAGTTAATTCAAAATGCAAACAAAACGTGAGATAGAGTTACTTATCTCTTATGATCGCTCTCACGTGATATCTAATCAGTAAACATACAATTAGAAAGGATAATTGAGTCATTAAACCGATTCATGATTCTGAGCAGGTATGAATGTACACATGAATTACGAGCATGCACTAACATTTTCTCGACGGAAACAGAATCCGTTGATTCTACTTTCCAACTGATTTCCCAACTTACTGAAACCCGAAAAAGTTATAAAATTTCAATTGATTTATGCAATTACTTGCTAAGATACCTACATTTGCATCCGATTGTTGAAACCTACAAGAACCTAAAAATCTTAAGAGTTCATTGCAATGAAAGGAAGCATCATCATAGAAATCACACATGGAGTTTAGGTTGGACAGAATCTTTCTTGCCAGGGTTGGCTTTTGCATCTGAATATGAAGCATTTCATAGATCATGAGATGAGATGAAGATCAAGATGTGTACTTTTATTGCAATGAGCTATAGGCTCTATGTAAGCTTTTTAATTCTAAAGATTGTCATTATTGCAAGCTGTTCAGGGCATTTCTAATCGAATGGATCTTGATGATGCTCAATAGAAAATAAGCAGAGAACGACAACGAATCAAGTCGGGAATCGGTCGGGGAATCAAGGGTGTTGATGTCTTTTATTAATTTAATCGTTGTCATTCTCTGGATATTTAATCTACTGCGACAGACCTTTGTTGTCAAGAATATAAGCAAACATCGAAAAATTTGTTGTCTCTTTCAGTTAACTCAAAAATAACATCGAAAAGATAATTTATTAAATTAATTTTTTTCGAAAATTCAAATATATTCTTTGCTTTTTCAAATTTACCCTTTTCTCAACAAATTAATTTTTTGTTCATTTACAATTATCTTTTGCTCAAGTAAATTAATCCCTCGTCCAAGTGAAGGAATTTTTTGCGCATGGATCTCAAATATATCAGTGGGATATACCAAGTCAATACTTTGGATCTTTCAAATCAATATTTTAACCAATCAACTTCTTTCTTGTGTCCTGTCAAAGGTATTTTTGTCCAATCAATTTTATCCTGCGTCTAATGAAACATGGCATGAGTCCAATCAAATGAAGGTCCATCTTTGAATTGTCTTTACTTATTCCTTTCCAAACTTCCTTATTTTCAACCAAATTTATCGTCTGCCTTACCTAATTTGTCTTCCGTAGAACACTCCGAAAATATTTCTCAATTAAAATGAAACCTCTGTCTAATCACATCAATCTGCCAATCGCATCTATTTCCGAAACCATATTCCGAATTGAATGTATTTTTCATAATCAAATAAAGTATTTCCATAATCATGGCAGTTTTATGCCTAATCGAATTCTTCTGTTTTTGCACATATTTTGTCCGATGATTTAATTCTGTCCAAAATCATAAAACAGTACAAAAGAGTACAATCATATTGATCAATCACCAAATATAAAACATGTATCTCTTAGTTTGATCAAATCAATACTTTTGAAAAACCAAATTCCTTTCCTTGGTCAATCAAATTTATCAGTATTATCATATTGTCCAATCAACTGAGCACTTGAAATTCAAATGAAGTGTTTCGCTAAATTTTGTCTCAATCTTTCAGATTCAAATGGTATTTACGTGTTATGTAATACTTACTGTACAATGCAACGACATCAGGCGTATTGCTAGTAGTCTATCAAAGCATCAATGCATGTGCAATTAAAGGAAACCTCACCCAAAGTATACTCATACCTCATCTCATCAACATTTGTTTATTCAATGCCTTGTAAAATTTCGGTTGATTGGTTGTGATATGCAACAAGATAAAATAAGAATGCGTTCTTTCACATTGAAGATCTATTGTTGAATACTCCTTTTACTTAAACGAAAACAGACATGCACTCAAAGCATCGAAAACACATTCGATATATTTGTTTCTAATGAATCGACGTTTTCAGAGATCATCCATGTTAAGTGAAAAGCTATTGTTTGCTATTGTTTGGGCATTTCTGTGTTAAGCAATTCGTTAATAGCTCAAATTTCGGTGTCCTACTGGGTTCATTCTATTGGAGCAATTAATATTCAGGTGATCATTTCATATAATTGTTGTATGTATGAGGCTAAATATTATTCCAAATGTGTGGTTTCAGTGTCCGTTTAGACCTTCTCAGAAAAAGCTCTTTCGGTTTCGGTTTCATACCAACTACACGGTATCAGTTTAGATGTCAACTAAAACTGCTTGTCTCAGTCGGTTTCTGTACATTTATTTTTGTTATACTTCATTTATAATCTACAAGTAAGTATATGATGTTAAGTGAGTGACTACTCAATTTTCCAAAGTATCCGCACAATCATTGATTTTTATTTGACCGAATGCACCTACAAATTAGAAAACCTACAAATTTAGCATGTATGACAGGACTGTGCATCAGCTTTCATAGTATCACTGCCGTGGTTCTTGACCGAAAGCGCATTATACAAAAGAAAGTACACACAGAATTCAGTAGCTGAGTAATCCAACTTTATCTTCATGAAAACACTATCCGAGAACATGCAAATGTCCAATCATATTTAAACAGTTGGGCTATTTTGAAATTAAGCTATTCGATCAAGTTAGTTTTGTTATCAATTTTGACAAGATCAGGCTATGGATAGGCTTCATAGCATCACATGGTGATGAAGTCTGCTGGTTAGATTTAAATATATTTTTTAACAAGTTTACCTGGTCACTGTTTCTGAAGAATGATGTTTACTGTTGGTTTATGTAGGACACAATGTAGGAATATCACATGCACCACGATGTAACGATTTGCTTTTAAAGCTTCTTAGTTTCACAGCATCATTTCAATGCTTTTATTTGTGTGTACTTGTTGCATATTGACAGCATCTATAACTGATGACAAACGTGCACAATTGCACTATAAATTAGGCTTAGGAAAAAAATTCAAAAAAACCAAGATTCTCTTCCGAAATCATTTGGATTTGTCCAGATATGACAAGAAATTAACCAATTAATTAATTAACTTCTCTTTTCATCTTCATGTTCATTCGCTTCTTTCATTAATTCTGTCGTTTTGAAGCTCTGACACTCCTGTTTAAATTTTATTATCCTAACAAAACAGGAAATTTGAATATTTAGAGGTATGGAGAGTTTTTGGTTTTGAAGCATTTCAAATTTGAGGACATATCCGAGTTCCAGTTACTAGAATTCAGCATTCGGAGAAGAGCAAATAACGTAAATGCCTTCCACTTCTTAAATCATGCCCTTACCACACTGAATCTTAAGCAAAGGCGTTCAATAATCGGAAATTTCAATCTTGCTTACTATATACATTTGAAAAAACCACTTGTGATGCCCATTCGATGCTATCTAATTCAATAAAGTTTTATCTTAGAACTGTTAATGTTGTAAGAACCCAAAAGCTTTTGATGTTTTTCTTTCATGCATTTGTCTGAGGACTTCCGCAATACAACGTTCCGAATTGGTAGACGGAATTTAAGTCGAAGTAACCCAAAAACTTTTACTTCGTCGAGCAATTCTTAGTTCTTATGTTCTGTTTCTGTAATGATCGTTCACCCTCTGTATTGCCCACGATGTGTCTCTCATTGGCATTGTTTGTTAGGCCCTTGAGAATGCGAAAGTACTGGGGCAAATACACATATTGACGTGAACATCGAAAGCTTTTGAGTTCCTACAACATTAACAAATATGTTCAACCCATCATCATTATTTCAAATATCTTAGAATTGTCATGCTTTCACATTTTAAATCTATCTACCATCTGAGTAACAAACCATTGTTCTTATTCGTATAGACACACAACGCTTTGGATTTTGTCGTAATGCACTTAACACTCATATACACGACAGCAATCAATAAAATTGGCTTATTGGCAGTGAACATAATTACCAATATGTCAATTTTTCAATATTTTTGCACTCAATGACCAACATACTTTTACCACAAGAAAAAGCGCATGGTTAACATTTTAGAATCGCCAAATGGCTTTTATCTATTATGATGTCAAGGTGAAAGTAAAATATGGGATGTAGAAGGAAATTTAGCTTCAATAGCCGAAATGCGAGTTGAGAATTGGTAAATAGCAGATTAATTTTATCATTTTGCAATCCCTGTTTAGCTCTGGGCAAATTTGATTATGATTACAAGGCCAATATGGCTCAATGACATTATTATGCTCCTATTAAATGTCACAGAGTGATTTTATGATAATGATCTCACTTTATGACTTTGTTTAACGAATTGATAGTAGGTTGCTGGTGGTAATGATGGATAATCTGTTTTGAATTCCTAATTGGGTTCTCTTATAAGAGCTCTCCTATAAAGAAGACAAGTGAAATGAGAAATTTTGAAAAGAAACAACTACACGTAAGTTATAGTTTCAATTTTTATGATAAGCTGTCGCACTGATTTCACATTCCAGGAGTAGTTTTTAAACAAGGACAGAATGAGGCTTTCTTTTGTTGGTGAGATGATGCACTTAGGTTTTGGAAATGCTGAAAGTCTTATTGTGTTAATATGCGCATGAGTTTTGAACATGACACTCCAGTGTGACATTTTAATTTAGAAAAGCAAGTCCAACCCACTTAAAAATGCTCTGAGAAAAATATACAGCACATGTTGGGGGAACATTCCAGACACTATATGATGGTGCATGGAAGCATCGGTTATAAAAGCTGAATAGGCCTATGACTTATTCCTGAATAACTATTGAAGGCAATCTGTGAAATTCCTGAAAAAATGAGAAGGACAAAGCACCACGGCAATAGAACTAAAGGATTTAAAGACTCAGAGAATCATTAAATTTCTTCCTAAATCAGCAGGTATAGAATCTTTATTTGATGCCTTTACAAACGTGTTTTGTCAGACACATTTGGAATGAATTATATGGTGCCATTTCTATCCTTAGCTTATATATGACTGTCTATTTATGATGAATTTCGACACGCCTATAGAAAATGAAAGACAGGCCGATAGACACTATTTCATGTTAATGACAGGTTTTCATCCTTTGATATGTTTTTGCATTACTATTCATGATGTGTGCATAGCTGCAAAAGACTTCTGTTTGATTTATTTCATTTATGTCTAAGAATTGTAAGTGGATCTCCCCGGAACTTATTGATGAGCTGTTGATTTTTACGATTATTTGAAAATTTACAGATTTCTGCTTCGATTCCTGTCATTTGCACTTGTATTTGAAAATTGTATCGTTGTTTAGTTTGATGTACTTACGAAGCACTGGTTCCGTTTCTCTATATTGCTTTTTCTTACTTTTGTATGATAGTTTCGAAATGACATAGAAGTGCCACCTGCAAGGGACATTTCTTTTTTTTCTCGCGACGTTTCGAGCTCAACTTTGTCTTATTCTCGATGGAAGATGAATTTCCCCTAAATCTTGTATAGAATTTATTTGAGTAATCTTCACGAAGTACTCTCTTTTATTATGGCGACGAATGAGTCGATGGATCGTCAAAAGTCCATGACTTACTTATCCTCAAATGACATGATTTTATTATTAAATGAATTTCGACACTTTGAGCTTTTCAGAATTTGGTCAAGTTTAAGCATCTTTGCGTTTAGATAATCAAAAGCAAACATTTCTTCATCTTTCCTGCAAGTCTATAGTCATCCTGAAGAAAGAAGTTCAAAGATTAGACAGCTTTTCAGAATTTGGTCAAGTTTAAGCATCTTTGCGTTTAGATAATCAAAATCAAACATTTCTTCATCTTTCCTGCAAGTCTATAGTCATCCTGAAGAAAGAAGTTCATTATCAGACAATACATATGTGACTTCGAAGAAATGACTCTATATCTTGAAAAAGAAACCTCACTAGATCAATGGCATATAATGACATCAGATTTTATCATATTACCTATCTCATCCACAGACCTTGACACATGATATTTGTTGCCCACAAATTGTCGCAAATCGTATTGGAAATATCCACGAAGATTTGAATAACAAGCTTCTTGAAGCGCTTCTAAAATGTATGTCTCCGGAAACAAACGTCTTTTCGAAAAATAATCAGGCAAGAAATTAGGTCTCATTCAAAAATGGCTTTACAGATGAAGAATTGCTTGCTTTTCATGTCAGTATGAATCCTAAAATTGAAAATTTTGAATAATCAACATTTTCTAGGAATTTCGAAATTGTGAATATCCAGTATCGAAATATTGAAACGCTTAGCTGCGTAAAGCTGTCTAGGTGTAGGTTGCTCAATTTGATGTGTTGTTTTCAAGAGATGGGATCATACTATAATATCAGATCAATTCAAATTAGTCTTATTACCTTCTCTTGTCCAATATTTCCGCGGCCGGATAAGGCAGACAAACTCAGAAGTCCACGGTAATACACAATATCATCGACAAATCATAACAAAGGGTGACCTTATTGAACATAAGTTATGGTGAAGCTGTTATATCGGTCGATGATCCGGTATAATGTGTTCATGCTAGCAGTAATGACAATAGCCAGAACCAAATGGTTTCCTACAGAGCTAGGATAGCAACGACTAACTAGCACAAATGGCATGCATATTCAACGTTCTGCTACTGTACTCCCTGTATGCTTGACATGCTGTCACAAAATATATCTCATAGAGTAGGGATATATAGGTAGAGTTTCGACTCAAGAAAGTATCTGTACGTATGCAGTAAAAAATTTATATGAAAAGATTCAGTTATATGCGGAGATGGCGTTCTCATGGTCAAAAAACTTATTTGAGCAGTTTTAAAAAAATGTCCAAATTTTGCAAGTTGATATGCTACCGAGATGACGTCCCTATATAAGTAGCGTGAAACAAGTTGGATATCAACAGGAATGAATATTTGCTAATAAGCATCCTACCTAATCGGAAATTAAGGTGATTATCAAGGGAATTTCATGTTCCGTATTATAATGGAAGTCTTCATGAAAAAGTCGCGACATTAGGCCTATTCGTTCTTTCTTGGCTGAAATTTAAAGTTTTTAATTCAATTTTCACCGGAAGTGATTTTGTGATTCAATAAATTCATGTTTCATTTCTTGAATCTGAGTAATGATGTGGACCCATTTACGTCATTCGAAGTTAATTGAAATCATTGTCTTTGATTCTATTATTTTGCTCTGTCAGTGGCAGGTTGCCTGTGATATGATCATGCTTATGAAAATACTCTTGAGGTTCAGCATGAAAGTGATACCCATCAAATTGCTACTATAACAAACATAAAATCTCCATGACTGTCATGACACTGAGAATCTGTAAAATACCATCATTCCTTCTGCATTACAATCATGATCACTCAATTCCGTGGCAATTTCTTCAAAACTACAAAAATTTGCATATCTCACATTTGTTAGCAATTACCAATTATATCCTCCTTGAGTTCATTTAATTAAATCGAAAGTGTATACACATTGGGGATTTAATAAATGTGGAGTTGCCACTCTACCCAATATACCTACTCTATGATACATCTAAGTCGATATTGCGAAATATGCTGACCGATGCAATAATTCTTAGGATGTAGCCATTTTTCCTTACAACTGGCTCTTCTGCCTGGTCACCAAAGGTTTTGAATGGCTTGTTCGCCGTACATTACAGTAAAACAACGAAAAGCCACGCCTCATTTCTGGATTCATTTCAGAACACCTCTTTATCAGCAATATTCTATCGAACATCACTGTAGGCATCTACCGTTTCCTCCATCTTACAATAAGCATAATGATGCAACAATAATTCAACTTTTTTAGGCTTACAACGTCAGCAAAATATTAGCAAACTTATATATCTGTAGTGTAGGCTATGTATCAGTTGTTTCATGCATGTGATATCATATAGGAACCTACTTATGATTGCAACATGCATGATTCTTATAAATCGTGAAGGCCTCCTACATGTACCACACGAGCATGTAATGTTATTGTATAATATAATGCATTCCTGCGATGTATGGGAATTCCCACATGATTCCCACAGATGCTTACTTCTTGTGGTGTGGGAATGAAGATCATATCCCACGGCAGCTCTTGTCTTATCCTAGCCATGCATGATCTTAGGCACGAGCATTCGTGCATAAGTATGGGCGGTCATAATTGAGTGTCAATCTCTATTCAGTGCAACAGTCTCAAACGATGAGAGAGTGAATGGGCTAGCCATCTTTGCTGCTTATCAAGCAAACTTCATTGAGAAATCCCTTTGCAAAAGAACGTGAGATTTCTGATCATTTAGGAATTGCGCGATTGATTCCGTCGCACGATTAATCGAGCGAAATCGATCAACGACGCCTTCCACTGCATTAAGGTGCCCATCAATATTCTTACTCATCGATTGGCTGTTCAAAACGGATCTCAACAGGAGTTAATTGTTTTCATTAGATAAATACTTGTTAATATGACAATACAACAATGCACCACAGGAAAAGACGCAACACTACAAACAGGGGAAGATAGAAGAGAAAATGATCACACAAAATTTCAAAATCAGGTATTGTCATCCCTGACTGCACACATTCAGACAACAGTAGGCCTATACACACAAAAGAAAGCGCACGATAATCAAATTTCCAAGCATTTGATGGAACTCCGACTCCGGCCAAAATGATAGGGCTGAGACTCAGCATCCCTGCTTCACAAGGGCAAGCAAGGCCATTTGAGGCTTCAGTTTCACCTATGTCAACGATAATGTCACCAGACATTAGGATTTGGGATTAGAAAGTGGATTATAGTTGCCAGTTACTCATATAGATATAGTAGCAGAGAAAACAAGAATCATCAACTCTATGCAAAGAAAGTAGGTTCATTGTTGTCGAATATTTTGTCAAAATCCCACAAAAGCTGACAAACAAAACAAGGAAATATGTATTTTTATCTGACTTCTCACTTTTACGACGCTAACGTTGGTGGACATGGAAATATAGCCTACAAAAGGGAAGGTCGAAAAGGAATTCACACTGTGATAAATGATAACTTTGATTTCATTTGATTTCTATTGTTATCAAGATATTGAGGCCATGAAAAGAAATCGCTGTCACAGATTCAGATTCCGCTTCAACATCACTGAATATCACCCTATTTGTAGCGAACCACATAGTAAGTATATTAGGTAGAGTGGCAACTCCACATTTATTAAATCCCCAATGTGTATACACTTTCGATTTTATTCAATGAACTCGTGGGAGATGTACATGTAGTTGGTAATTGTCACCAAATGTGAGATATGCAAATTTTTGCAGTTCTGAAGATACTGCCACGGAATTGAGTGATCATGATTGTAATGCAGAAGGAATGATGGCATTTTACAGATTCTCAGTGTCATGACAGCCTCGGAGATTTAATGTTTGTTAAATTAGCAATTCGTTGTGTTCCTATTACTTTCATGCTCAACCTCAGGAGTGTTTTCTTAAGCATGATCATATCACAGGCAACCTGCCAATGGATCATCAAAGACAATGTTTTCAATTAACTTTGAAAGATGTAAGTGGGTCCACATCACTATTCAGATTCGAGAAATGAAACATGAATTTATTGAATCACAAAATTGAAATGATGAATGAATTATTGAATCACTTCCGGTGATTAATTGAATTAAAAACTTTAAATTTCAGCCAAGAAAGCACGAATAGGCCTAATATCTCGACTTTTTCATGAAGAATTCCATTATAATACGGATCATGAAATTCCCTTGATAATCGCCTTAATTTCCGATTAGGTAGGATGCTTATTAGCAAATATTCATTCCTGTTGATATCCAACTTGTTTCATGCTACTTATATAGGGACGTCATCTCGGTAGCATATCAACTTGCAAAATTTGGACTTTTTTAAAACTGCTCAAATAAGTTTTTTGACCATGAGAACGCCATCTCCGCATATAACTGAATCTTTTCATATAAAGTTTCTACTGTATAGGTACAGATACTTTTTTGAGTCGACACTCTATCGATATATCCCTACTCTATGGAAAGAACCTTTCTCTATGGTTGACGCAAATTTACAGTTGGCGTTTCATTGACACTCAATTACTTTTCATGTTTTCTTTGATGAAATCATTATGGCACGAAATTGTCACAATATTCGCATGATAACTTCTTGTTTTTCAGCTGCTCGGTTGAACATCAGGGCCTTGGGTGACAGAAGAATCAGACTTGGAAGAACACTTCGTCGTGCGTGTACTGTCGATGAAAGCGGGTGGGACGTCTACTGGACATTGCCCAATGGTCGGAGAATCAACAGTCAATATTTAATTGTTGATGACCTGAAAACAACAGATGCAGGAAGATATACATGTCATGCTAGAAAGCCATCGACTGGGGCCACATTGAGCTCGTGGTTCGAATTCACAACACGTACGGGTAAATGCAATATTAGAATATTTATGCAATGTGTTTAGGATCCAAAAGTAAATTATTATGGATGCAAATTAGTTAAATGAATGCTTCATCTGCTAAATGAGTGTTATTTAACGATATTTCGGGACAATAATCTAATAAGGTTAGAGAAGCGATCAAATTTTCCTACAGCCGTTATATTTAAGGCTGGTTCACATTGAAAATCTCTGAAGTTCGACGCTGACCCGTTGATTTGACGCTGGACGCGTCGTCAATCGCAGGCGTTTTGGAGAAGTTTACAGATGACTAATCAGTTGCGTCAGCGAAGTTCTGTTCACATTGATATTATCGACACGCTTCAAAATAGAGCGTCATAATTATCCTGTCTGGTTTCAACGTTCGACTTGCGCTTTTGCTAACTTTGAGACGCAAAGAGACGCAAAAAGAAGATTCTGTGTCAGATTAATCTTCACAATGAGCGACGAATTATAGTCCGGGAGCTAGCGTGAAGTTGTGCAGGGAACGAGGTAGTACATAAAACTTTCACATAGCATAGTACACCTCTAACCTACTGCAAAACTTCGCGTCTGCCGGATCAGATCATTTGCTTTTAAGAAATAGAGAGGATAACAAAACCCTAAGTATTTCCAGTGGTAAAATTGTGACATTTAAGGTGTTGACTCCATTTTTTCGAGTTTTTGCTCATAAAAGTTACACAAATTGGTATTTTGTTGAACTGGTTATTATAGAAATCATCTACAGATCAATTACAGATCTTTCAAATTAGTTGTCATTCAGTGACAGAGGATGAAGTAAAGTGTACAAACAGACTCTTTTCGTTAAAGTATATCAACAATTTTCCTGAAATTTCTATGTCAAAATTTGCAGTTACACCAACGAAAAGTGTCTGTTTGTACACTTTACATCATCCTCTGTCACTGAATGATGACTCATTTGAAAGATCATGATCTGTAGATGATTTCTATAATAACCAGTTCAACAAAATACCAACTTGTACATTTTTTATGAGCAAAAACTCGAAAAAATGGAGTCAACACCTTAAATGTCACAATTTTACCATTGGAAATACATAGGATTGTGTTATCCTCTCTATTTCTGAAAAGCAAATGATCTGATCCGGCAGACGCGAAGTTTTGCAGTAGGTTAGAGGTGTACTATGCTATGTGAAAGTTTTATGTACTACCTCGTTCCCTGCACAACTTCACACTGGCTCCCGGACTATTAGGTGAGTTTCCACTTGTCAACGGAGAGATGCTTCTTCACTGCACCCAAATGAGTACAAGATGATTATCTACTGAAACTGGTGAAACCGTACTTTACTCATATTTGACCGAGAAAGCCAATTTGCCCAGCGAAACGTCTAGCATGAAGTCTGCGTTTCTTCTCCACGGGCGACTCTCAACACAGTATTTTCGAACTTCTTCGATCAATTTTTCGGACAAATCCGTGTTCATGATCCACGCAAAAGAGGAAATGATTTCTAAACACTAGCGTTGAACGCAGCGTCAAGTATTTTGTCAACCTGCTGATATCATTCGACCTTGACTTCCTTTCTTCGACGCTGCGTCTCAGCGCGCGTCGGTTGAATGACCTTGACTGCAAAATATTTCCAATGCAAGCGTCGAACTTTGGGTAATGTGAATCAACCTTTATCGTGTGCGTCAACCAAACACAATATGAAACGAATGCGATCTAATTAGTGCCTTCATTTCACCTTTTCAAAACTGAAACATTTTCAAAAAAATTCAAGCATAATTAAGGGCGTTCTTGACATTTTACGAGGCTGGGAGTATTACATTAGCACTGATCTCATGTTTCCTTTGATTACTACGTGTAATTACTGTCGTTCTGGGGTCGACCCAAAAACTTCGGTCGAAATGTTGGAAAAGATACTTCGACATATGTGCGTTGAAAATCAGGGTCCACCACAGAATTAGATTGTTTAACTGTTTCAGTTTACTAGAAGTACAGACCAATTGAAAACGATGGCACATGCTGGAGCGTAACAAGTAGGCAAAAGGGAACACCTAATACCTTGCAGAGATAGGAAAAAAGTCGTGCGTTGCTTGCGGATTGATGCAAATTCTATCAAAAAGTTCCGATTGCTACGATTCTTTCACATTCGAAGAATTCAGATCATTGCGCTTAAGTTTTCCCAATAATTTTGGTCCTTCCAATCATTATTAAAGAAGATGGCAGGCGCATGAAAATTTGTTCATCTGATGATTTCACCACTTTCTTCTCACCATTCCTCAGCATCCTTCAGCTGTGTGACCGAAACGACATTACAACACGCACTGGCTGATATTTAAAAGTCGGTTGACAGCTTGTTGTTTGAAGTAGTGTGTGCTATTTCCAGTGGCATGCGATGTACGACTGTGACATAGATAGATTGTGATGCTGCTTCTATTTAATTAGTGATTAGAGCAGTCGGCGTCTAGAGCATCTATATTGGTTATCATGCTGCGTACATTTAAGGTGTACAGAATGTCAGGCAAATACAGCAGTAGCACAGGCATTTAGGCGTGAAAGTATGCTAAGTTCAATAGAAGAGAAGCGCTTTAACAGCTGTTTATAAAACTTACGCTTGAACGTTATATATTTAACATTCAGGACATTTAATAATAACAATGACATCACTCGAAAAGTAGCAGAAATACAACTGTTTTCATTACAACTGGCAGAATTATTTATGGATCAACATTTTGGTTACCTCATTGGACGAATTACAAAATGCTGTCAAGTTCTAGGATGTGCTGTATATGTGCTATAGGTTTTTGTTTACTTGCACTTTTCGATAGCTTAGATCTGAATGATTTGTCTGACAGACATGTATAAGAGGACGCATCGAACATAACATCTGTTCTTTCTTGCGATTTAGGAAAAGTATGACAACATATAAATAAAGAAGATCCAGAGAACAATGATAATTCAGAAAAAAGAAACGCGGGAAATTTGAGTGGCATCATTTCCAATTGTAATGGTTGATTGCAATGTGCAGAAAATTTGGCATGCTATAATTATAATCCTTAGCCTAGCTGTTTCTATACGCTGGTAATTAGTTGTGCAATCAGTACATTGCTTTCTGTTTGAGAAGCATTCATGTATTGCCAATAAAACTAGGCTTCTATAAATTGTAGTGGATATTGATGATAATGTAAAGAATATTTACAAATTTATGATACTAATGTAAACTTATCGATGTAATAAAATTTGATTGACAATTGCTTCTTCAACAGTCATTTCACAATGGTCATAAAAGTTTTAGTTCATCTACGTTTTATTTGACGATCAATTATGTGACTGTAGTTCTTTCTGAGCGGGGTATCGCCCTTGGCGGGTGGCATTCAAGTAGATTCTATTCGAGGATACGGTATTGCGGCATTTCACTCAATTAAAGGTGTTTCATTTTCTTCCTTATTAATTTTATCTTAAAGCTATGAAAATATGATTGACGCATCTATCTCCATCAAATGATCTATGTACAGTATTGGACAGAATGGATGTACCA
Organism: Prostheceraeus crozeri; assembly: GCA_907163375.1. Classification (NCBI taxonomy): domain Eukaryota; kingdom Metazoa; phylum Platyhelminthes; order Polycladida; family Euryleptidae; genus Prostheceraeus; species Prostheceraeus crozeri. Next base: position 107,633 of record CAJQUW010007361.1, on the reverse strand, counting down.
CCCTGAGAATTTCCATGTCTGGCGAGTTACTAAGAAACTTGTCGAGATAGCTGCTTTGATGAAAATGCTTGCGATTCTATATGACAAGAATTGCGCAGCATCAGAAAAGAGATAGAGATTTGAATTTTTGAAGCCAACAGATTTCGAGAAATGCACCAGTTCTCGGATGAAAAGGTTTCTTAAAGATCCAAAGACCCTATAAAATCGGTAGCTGCTATCCGAAAAAGTATCTCTCATCAGATGAATCATGAATACTTATTTAGGGAACAGTTATCAGAAGACTTTTCGTGGTTAGTTTGAAATCCTATCGAACGACAAAAGAGATCTCTTCAAAATCTTCCAAGAGCGTGGATAACGGCATTGCCCGATGCAAAAAGTAAGGCACGGACGCCGAGTGATGTTTTACAGATGAATCGTTACATAAATCGTTACATGAATCGTTACAGTTTTTACCCTACACGCGAGGTGTGTGACATGAAGGAAAACTCAGAAATATTGTAAGATGGGTGTATCGCATGGATCACATTCTCGACATGGAGACGCTGTGGTCTATTGATTATGACAGATCAATTGAATGGTTAGGCCTACATGTACTTGGGCATCTGATATCAGAAGATGATGAATATCATGGACACAATGGACTATGTGCATTTTCAACAGAGATGGATTCATTTGCCTGTGAGTTAGTCTAGGGCGGACATAATCCTATCCCAGTCTTTGTATGCAATGGTAGCAAATGATAGAGATTGACAAAGATATTCTCCTCTATTTGGCTTGTGTGATTGGCCAAGCGCGCGCATTGCAGAGGTAGCTCGTATCAGCTAGCACACGAACCTCATTGGTCAGAATGCAGTCAGACTGGTGAAGTGAAAAGTACACATCTTTAGCTCAATTTTTCTTGGTGATAAATTCGTCAAATGGAAATATTATTCACACCGTTCGACTCTTTGCGCTCTAAATGTGTATGTTAGACTGTGTATGTTTAATGTGCTGTCAGTGTTCTAGTTCGCCAGAATTCAGGCTTGTATTTGCATTACGTTCAATGGAAAACAGATCTTCTTGCCCTTCGAGACTAGTTCTGGAGTGTATTGCTACTCGTAGTTCTTCGAGACTATTGCTAGTTTTGCATGCACTGTTGTATCTGTGCTTTTGTTTGACGGAGAAAGTTGACATCAAAACAGTGACAGCTATGCACAAGGATAAATAATTTGTTTGTATTATATTTCGGGTCAAGTTATAGGCCGGAGTCCTATCATTTGATAGGACTCCGACTCCGGCAAAAATGATAGGACTCCGGGACTCCGACTCCGCATCCTTGGTTGTAAACATGTATTTTTTGCAGCAACACAGACTACAAACGTGATCAGAGTGGAACCACAGGCGGCTGAAAGTATTCGCATTGGAGGACAACTTAACCGTCAGTGCGTTGTTCGTGGATCAGGATGGCAAGTGTATTGGAGCCTCCCAAACGGTAGAACGTTGAACAGCCGACATCTCGTCGTACGGAATTTGAGTTCAAGTGATGAGGGAACATACACATGTCATGCATCAAATGCAGCAACTGGAGCATCATGGTCGAAGTGGTTTCGTTTCACAATGCCCTCAAGTTAGTTCTAATTACTTATTTTATTTCAATCATAGCGAGTAAATAAATGATATAGGATTGATTCCGAACACGTTTTCTAGCTGCGGTTTAACAAGATCTACCAAAAATCGGTCTTCCTGTCGCCGCATTTTTCTTGTTCATCTTCTTAAGCCAATCCACGTGAGCTAGATGTACATGCCTTTTAATTCTTGACTTCATTTATATATTGTTATCAACTATTTATTCATGTTTATGAATATTTATAAATAAATAAAGCCACTAAATTCATTTTGATAAAATTAAAAATTCTCATACGATGATGAAAGTCATCCCAGTAGCCATTTATAATAGAATATAATGCTTACTAATTTAAATTATTAGTTAAAGTAGTCCTAAGGAGGACTGATGGCGTTCTCCAATCCGCAAGTGTACAAAGGCAATGCTACTGTAACCATTGGATTAATCAGTTCTTAAAAGAACTCAATGTAGCTTTCTCGTGGCAACGAATTAAAATTGATCAGCTTTGGCCCAATATCTGGTAAAAATGGAAATCTTAAGACTTGTAATACTACTCATTCTTGCTTAATATACTTAATATACTAATACCATAGATTCCAAACACTGCCGTATACACGTTCAAAACAGACTTCTAATATACTGTACCGACGACAGATGCTGATAGTGGAAATAGAATAAGACAATGGTCACCATAGGTTAAGGAAATTAAAAATGGATATTATAAAACAACAAGAAACCGATGAATAAAAATTGGAAAAGTGGAGGTAAAATATGGAAATACAACTATGCTACTACACTGATTACAAGTGAACTATATCTGACACTAAGTGGATAAGTGGAAAGTGGAACGTGGATAATGGAGGTAAACAATCGAACTACAATGACACTCTACTACACCGACAGCAATGAAACTATACACACTATACCTAAGACTACACATGGAAAATACTATTTCTTCACTTGAATTTGTTATCGCCAGTTTCTTCATCCGTCTATAGTACTTCATGTAATTCCACATTTCTTCATTTGAATTACAATACATCGACCACTACTTCAGCTACCGATTAAGGGATATAAAACATAATACTGCAGTCCGTCAGTCATCAGCAGGTACTCGTCTAGTTGTGTTTCGACCTAATTCTTAACTAATTAAAAACTAATTCTTGCACAATGTATTTCGTCCACTCTTATTCAAGTGCAAACATGGACTGACTATAAAATACAAAATGTGAAATCATATACTTCTACAGTAATAAATCTATGAATAAAATTAAGAGCATGCAAACCTATAATCTAGCAGACATAAGAGATATGAACTAACAACAATTGAGTAAATAACCTAGATATTAGAAGAAGCAAAACAGAGACTAAAGCTAACAAGGTAAGTAAAGGGTGGAAATAAAATCTTTAACAACAAGTCGAACACAAGTCGGGATTCTCGCGCAAAATAACGAGAGACTCTGTGATTCCTAATGTGTGTTTGTTGTTGATGTGGTACCGGTACTTAAAATACAATTACATATACTTAATTGGATAGATTGCCGCTCTTCTCCACATCAAATGCAATTTATCAATTTCATTGTACCTGTGGAAGCAAGTACGTTGGGAAGACGGTAAGATGTCTGAATGAGAGAGTTTCGGAACACCTTTCAAAGTGGTTAACCCTTAGAAGTGTCCACCAAGGTCCACTGCAATTCCAGTTAGCAGTATCACAAGACATTTGCAAGTCTGTAACAACGAGAGACAAACTGCTTTGAATAATTTCAGCATTAAGTACCACATCAACAACAAACACACATTAGGAATCACAGAGTCTCTCGTTATTTTGCGCGAGAATCCCGACTTGTGTTCGACTTGTTGTTAAAGATTTTATTTCCACCCTTTACTTACCTTGTTAGCTTTAGTCTCTGTTTTGCTTCTTCTAATATCTAGGTTATTTACTCAATTGTTGTTAGTTCATATCTCTTAAGTCTACTAGATTATAGGTTTGCATGCTCTCAATTTTATTCATAGATTTATTACTGTAGAAGTATATGATTTCACATTTTGTATTTTATAGTCAGTCCATGTTTGCACTTGAATAAGAGTGGACGAAATACATTGTGCAAGAATTAGTTTTTGATTTTATCAAAATGAATTTAGTGGCTTTATTTATTTTTAAACTGAGAGAAGGGGAATCATTTTTTAAAGGTTCATGAATATACCTAAGTGCTTATTTCACCGCTTTCTGCCAGCAGTAATGGTGCATCTACACTGTGCATTGTAAAGCGTTCAATACCAAACAGATGAAATGCACTAAATGCTCTTTTTCTTTCACCCGGCATCGTTGTTGCTGTCTGGTAAAAAAGCTACGAGTACCAAATCAGCATAGTGTCTACCAGATGCCTCTTTTTCTTCTAATCGCATAAATTATGTCAAAAGTTGCATGATGCTTTATGCTGCGCTATAAAAACATCTTAAAATCGACTTTATAATATTGAATTCTATTCAATTGCACGCAAGTCAAATATTTTTTAATTTGTATGTTGCAAGCAAGTACACAGAAATAAACAATTTTGCAGAGCAATTATCGTGGAATTGTAATAACCTCAATCAGCATGTGAATCAGTTCCGCACTGTTCAGGACACCTATAAGTAGTACTTAAAACAAGCTTAATATGAGAAGGTCCACCAAAATTCAAGACTATAGGTGCTAAATCATTCAGGCGGCCACTACCAGATTAACGCGATCTGGTAGTAAAACCATCTTAATTTGGCAAAAAATGTTGACCACTTTTGATAAATAGGTTTGGCAGCAAAACTAATTTCATTTGGTAGTTTTCGGCTGGCATTGTGTGATCATCAAAATGTCAACACTAGGGGAATATGTCGCACTGATTTAGCTATCTGTGTTCTCTAAATTTTCTTTAAGTCATTTAACTTCGTTGAGTGGTCTAAAATTCAAGAAAATATTCTAGCACGTAAGCCTACACTGTAAACTGTAGGGCACTAAATTAGGCCCGAAAAGCCGAAATTTCGTGCCAGTTAGCGCCTAGTTAGTGCCTTTCTAGTGCGCCAGTAGGCGCCACTAGGCACTAATAGTCACCAAACCAAATATTTGATTATCCAATGAAATCGAAGGAGAAATTAATGGCCACAAACCCGGCACTATGAACTTCGTGCCTACTCGTGCCTTGTGTTGGTTAGAATTGATGCCTAAATTTCGTGCCCTAGAGTTTACAGTGTGCACAAAAAAACACGGTCTCTTAAACTGTAAAAATGTAAGGAGGAAGGATATGTAAATTGCACTCAAATCTGTTCAATCGTTCTTTTTAAAACTCCTGTCAGCATATTCGCATGACCGCTAAATTTTATTCATTGAATGGACGAACATAAATAGTGAGCATCTGCAGTCGTTGCGGTAAGGGAACAAATACACGGTTTCGCTCACGTTTCTTGCGTCAACATGCAGCTTTCATGGTGCTTGTGTACTTAAGTGGCAGGTCTAATGAAAAAAAGGTTATATAAAGTTTGACAACTAAATATTCAGCTGATTCGAATAGAGCTTACATCACAAGGATTCTGAAGATGCCAAACCCGAACATTTTTGATGCAAAAGTGAGAATATGGCGATAGAATCAATGTTTTTTGATAATTTTACGATGCACTTTTTCTATCCTTGTCCACCGATTTCGATGATGTTTTATTCTTTATATGTAGGAATGTACAAGTGTTTTACCGGCTGACCGGCGTGAACGCCCATCAGTCCTTTTTAGGACTAACATTATTAACTATTGTGTATGTTTTGATTATTGAGCATTATTATCTTTTAAGTGCACTAGCCTGATTTTTTTCCTTGATGAGCAATGCATCAAAATGAAGCTCAGAAAAAACTCATTCGCTTCGTGCCTGATTCATTGTATCACTCACATACTTTCTTATTGAAAAATTGCGATTTGTAAATTGAGCGATTATCATACTTTGACCATTTTCCAGCAAACACAGTAACGGATACAAGTTCATCCTAACTTATTTGAAACTTTATAGTGTAAGTTCTCTAATGATGTACATGTATAGCTCGTTGATGTGCGACACGATTGGGAAGTACGAGAATCACTGGCCGGCGCTCAGTGCATGACTAATCAAAAATGAAGAAATATTTTCTCAAATTCAGTGATAAGAAGTTTACAATTAGTCCAGCTTACATTATTTTAATTTCTGAGCAATTGATTTCATTGAAGCTGTGATGATTTCCATTAAAATTGAGATTATTGCTACCCTATTCATTTAAAACGATGCTCTATCTGTAAATTTTTGGGAATACAGTATTGTAAATACTAGCATTGCAGTCAATATAGGAATTCAATGAAGTAAAAGCAGGGTTGAGTCTATTCTTCTTTGACTTCACCGATGTTTTGAGTATGTGAGACGTTTGGGCATCAAAACAAAGACAATTTTTAGGTGCAAAGAGGGGTTTAAGTACTCTTAAGGCTTTGCGTTTCGTCCAAGAGACGTCCAGAGAATTATATTATTACACCAACCTTACAAATGCGAGAACTAGAGCAGATGAACTCTTAAATTCGTAGAGCATCAGTGGAGCGACGGAATGAAGGGTGACAAGCCTTGAGGTACATCTAATCTTCGGCGTCCTTTCAAGTAGTGGTCAGTATTATGTACTAAGCTTCTATATTTCCATCATCGTGATATGCTCCTGCAATCGCGGTTCTCCTGACTATTCTTGGATGAGACAAATGAGGAAATTTGTTTGATAGTTTTCCACATTGAAATCCGAAGAACTGGAATGATCATGCAAGACATTATTGTATTGTGGAAATGAGTTGCCATGACAACAATGCCTGCGCAATGGCGGCTTTCAGTGATTGGCAATGGTTAGCAACCGGTGCTGGTGTCAAACTTTGTAAAAATTCACGGTCAAGTCATCATTTCTTCACTTTGATATAATAACTTATAAAATATCGTCTCGCGTCAAGACTTCAAAACAATGGCCAGTTTCAGTCCTTTGATTATTTTTTGGATCTATAGCAACATTGAATTAGATCGATACCACACCGAGCATCTGGAATTGCTATCAACAGACAGCCACATAACAATATTTCACTCGTCACTTTTTCTATGAAAGTCGCCTATATAGCCCCAATTCCAAATTAGACGGCCTTGATTGCTTTATTAAGGCCGTCTTATTTTCTATGCCGTTGAGGGAGTAGCATTTCACCGTCCATCTTCGCATTCCCAGTGAAAATGGCATTGAGGTGATTTCCATGTCTCATGATTTGGACACCTGGATATCCCAAGCTTCACATACTTTGATGTTCTGAGCTGCATGGGCTCTATATAAAATATTATCATAGATTTGAGTCTTTTACAGATCAAAATCTTGGACTTTTGATGTCATAGATCTTGCGGAAAGAACTAGTTTCAAGTCGATTCACCACCTTTCATCAGTGTAAAAATTTACAATATTTATATACAGAATTCAAATAGTCAGAATTGATTACCACAAAGCCAATTGCGTATTTCGGGTCTGGACATTCAATAGGTCGTCGGAGTTGAATTCTTTGATGAATAGAGGTTTACCCAGTGCTGTAGTAGTCAAGCGCCTGACAGACAAATTATATACTCGGAACAAATTATAACTCTATGTTCTACAAAGAATTCTGCCTAAGTGTTAGACAAATAAATTCTCGTCTTCGGAACTTTCGTATACGTCCTTTTTTCAAAACGCTGAAGACTAGTGTGATTATCTCTAACAAGGATAAAATTCCCAAAGAAATTTCCTCTTCCATAATTTGTAAATACTCATGTGAACATTGTAATAAATGTTACATTGGGGAAACTAAAAGGCATTTTATCGCTAGAATAAATGAACATATAAAGGCAGTCCGCTATCTGAAATTAGCATGCATTTGCACTTTCCTGACGTCACTAATTTCCAGATCGCGTAGCCTATCATATCAAACCTTGGCTAACCAAAGTGGCTGAAGCTTTATTCATCAAATAATTCAACTCCGACGACCTATTGAATGTCCAGACCCGAACTACGCATTTGGCTTTGCGGTAATCAATTCCGACTATTTGAACTCTGTATATAAATATTGTAAATTTGTACACTGATGAAAGGTGGTGAATCCACCTGAAACATGCATGTTTGTTTCCACAAGAGTCTTTCCTCCTAAAGATATGAATCTGGGCACGATTGCTTTTCTATCAATATATCTCTATTGTCTACTCTAAATCCACCAACCTAAACAAAGAGAAAAGTCGGATATCTATGGTTTGACTTAAAGCTCCCCTTGATGACAGTTCATTAAGCAGCTGTCAAATGGCCCTATATTTTGCTAAAGAATAGCATTCGTCCGTAAAGAATATAAAGAATATAAAGAACTCGTCCTGACCAAGTTCCTGTTGATGACCTCATTAAAAATAGTCAAATAATTTGTATGCATATTTTGTAGAATTTTATTTCACGTTTTAGCTTAAGGAACTAACATTAATTCTCTTACTAGAATTAGATGCAGATTCTAGATAGCGTAATCCCGCTGTGTTAGCTAGATCTTGTATTTTGATTGGAAGCAGACCTGTCCTCTTATTATCTGAATGGGCAGACTGTTAAATAGGATCTTTTCCATATACAGCATAAGTGATAAACATAATTTTGAACAGAACGACTTACTCGCCAATTCATTACACATGAGGAGAGGAGAAGCGTTGTTTGTCTTTCTAGTAAGCATTTTTTTAAAATTTTTAGACATTTTAGTATATAAAAATTTTCCTTTAAATCATATTTCGTACATATTGAAAATTAACTAGTCATTAGCTTGTTTTGTTTTATTTTTAATTTATTTTTAATTTTGTTACCTTGACGCACTTTGCTGCGTTGAATGACCTATATTTTGCTAAAGGTCTTCGATAGCTAAAAAATCGAAACATGGCTCTTTAAAAGACATAAATATTTTGATAGGATTCAAGATAAAATAACTGATGAGTATTTGTGGGATGAATTCACCGTGACCTAAAATTCGTTAAAACGTTTTGCATTCGCATTCATCATCCTGGCTATAGCGCTTTAGGCATGAGTGACTACGTTGTTTGATGCACTTCACTGTACGCAGAGCTTGCTCAAGGTTGTAGTTTTAAATGCTTAAGCGACCCAACTTTTGCGAACAACTGTGAATTATCAATGCAGGCAATCGGCAGGGAATGCATTATATAACCCGCTAAAATTGCAATAGTCTCAAAAGTGTGCTGATGTTGCAGAGGAAGAATCACTGATGAGCATGTCTAGAAATCTAGGGGGATCTAGGAAATATAAAGAAATAAATACGAGTATGTCCTCAGCAAACACGCTTACTCTCATGAGTATCAGATGCGCTTTATTGACAGCCATCCGATCAAATAGAAGAAAAATGCGTAGCTTTGTAGGCTTTTGATGTCAACCAGATCTGCCCAAGACCACCTTGCAGACTTGTGGCCTTGATAAAACCAAGCTGATAAAACTAGATAGCGAATCAATTATCCACAGTGGAATTCACACCCACATCTAAAGCTGCATTCACAAAATGCGAATCCAAATGGAAACCTCTCTTTCCAACGATATCTCTAGGAATTATTGTACACAGCTTTTATTTAATGTGCATGTAAATATAAAATCCTGTATTGTTTTCTATTGGTCTTCAGGAAGCAATAGAAACAGTGCCGTGTTGAGACTGGAAGATTTACCTGACCAAGATTTGCGGTACGGAGGGACGCTGTCACAGTGGTGCAGCGTCAATAGAGCTGGATGGACCATTCGCTGGCAGTATCCAAATGGAAGAATAGTTCACGGTGGTCGTCTCAGAGTCACCAACTTGAGCCAGAGAGATTTCGGAAGATATAATTGCTATGCTCGAAAAACGTCCACAGGTGAACAAATGAGTGCGTATTACAATCTCAGCCCTTAACATCAACTTAGAACGATTTACATTCACATGTACAAGAAAATATAATTGTTCTTAAATGGCCACAATTTGTTTTGTAATAATGCTTTACTGATGGGTTAAAATATCTATGAGATCAGAACCAAAATTTTGAATAAAGGCAAATGTGGGTTAGTCTTACTAATCCTGTTCATTGGGAAATAATAACAGTTAATTTGTAATTTTCCAATTATTCAATGATGGTTCAACTCTGGTGCTAAAAATAAGTTCATCGAGCTCTACATCGATGACTGTTGATAAACCTCACACATCCGAGACATCCTCACTATAATTTCAAAGTAATGACTCGAACGAAAATATTTCAGCTGCACATGAATATTCACAAAACACAGTCGCTAAAGTCCAAAATATACGAAAGCAAAATCTGTTTTGCAAATTACTCATTAACCTTTGAATAATGTGCACAATAATGTCATTTCAAAACATTTTTGAAATATACCGTTGCATCCAAAACTACACATTTGACGCTCATGGTAGACATACTATAGGTAATATTTCGCGCTAAGAACCAAGCCAGCAAAGTACGTAAGTGTGTGAATTCGTCGAGCAAGTTAGAAAGATGCAGTGCATGAAATGTTTGAAAAATTAAATACTTTAACAGAGATGAGTTGCCAGGGACGAGCTTAAATTACACACGATCATCGCATAATGAGGAAGTATACGTACTGTATTCTAGTGAACGAGACGAAAGAAAGATTGAAGAGGACCACAAAATCTCACATTTAGATGGAAAAGCTTCAGTGATTATAGACGAGATGTTTCACATTCGGATTTAACAATATCAAGACGAATTTCAGGAGGCACTGTGAAATCGGTTCGAATCACTGGAAATATCAATGAATGAAAATAGTGCAGAAGAAGCAACTGAAGAGGTGAATGATGTTATTGAAGCGTACAGAGATTAGAAGGTGATGTCAAAGACTCAAAAGAATCAGAAAATAGCTAAGGAAATTGTTGACCCTATCCGAAAACGTGAAGAATTACAAAAAAGAAGGACATAGTCCAGAGGAACGGAGGTAGAATTCATTGAAACAAGAAAACTACATGTAACAACGACAAAGATGAGAGAGGATATAAAGTTGTACAATGAGAAACTCATAGATGATGTGATACAACAAACAAGTTCTTGAAAAAGGGAGCAGCAACTCAGGGAGGAAGAAATTGATCAGAGCGGTGATGAAAATGGCAGAGAAGCAACAAATCGGAGTGGAATCCTGAAAGAAGTGACAGAGTATTTCCCGAAAATTATACAATGATGATGCATCCTCGAACAAAGGGATAATTGAATTAAGATACTTAAGATGAAGAAAAGAGAAATTCCCAGCTCCTAGCGGATGAAGTTCGTGTAGCATTGAGAAATGAAGTACAACCGGGATTCTGGTGAAGATGGCATCGTCACATAATGCCTGAAAGCGGGAGGTGATACGATTGCGGAGTCTTGCCTCAGCTATTCAACAAAAGATTAGCTGATGAAAGTCCAAAATGATGGTATGCTGCGAGTGCGAGCATCATTCTTCTACATAAGAATGGAGAGAAAAGTGACATTCTGAATCACGCGACCAAGCTGGATTCAGGAAACATGTGATCAGTTTGATTCGATTCGATCATTAATCAGATCATTCGATCGTGTGCTCTTGCTGTGTACGGTCGGATTTAGCTAGCGCTGTTACATGCGTTGCTATTGTGTTAACATCGATATCTATCTTGATCTATATTATGCATAGGATTCAATACACTAGGGATGAATTGTTGCAACTTGGTGGAAAGCAATGTGTATGTGTCAGCAGAAAAGTGAGAAGACGACTTTACTATTTTGGAATATATGTGCAGCACATCCTGGTTAGAATATCAAAGAGGCGACTTCCTGTTGAAAAGTACAATATTAAAAAGTCTTCTTCCAAATGTCTAGTTCCTGTACCCACCACTTTGACAAGAAAGCGACGGCGGCCCGGAGAGCGAAGGTATGCATATCCAAAGAAGGTAGTTCTTTCAAATGTCCGATCCATTATCAATAAACAAGATGAAATCAATCAGCCTCTTTTATCCTGTCGACCTGACATTTGTGTGTTTATTGAATCATGGCTTGATCATCTCATCCCTAATGACGCTCTTTCTGTCTCGGGTTTTTGTACTCATCGTCGTGACCGTCTTGATCGCAAGGGTGGCGGAATCGTGTGTTATACCATCGTGACCTATTGACCATCGTGAAATACCATCGCTATCTAATTGTGAGTCGGAATTCCTTGTTCTATTTGTGCAAAATTTCCATCTTCTTCTTGTTTGCTTATACCATCCTTTCTGGAATGATACAGCTGCAAATGAGTCTGCTGTGACTTGCATTGCTGAAGTAGTTGATTATGGTTTCCTACGTTTCGGAGTCAACCTGCGTGTAATTTTATGTGGTGATTTTAATGATCTTCGCCATCAGTTCTCAACAATTTCCAGTATGTGCCGTCTCACTTCCTTGATTGACTTTCCGACTCGTGGAGGTCATTGCTTGGGTCAAATATTCACCAACTTTTCTACGAGCATCAAATGCACGTCCAAGCTTCCGATTGGTTGCTCAGATCATGTCGTCGTTGTTTGGAAACCAGCACAAAATACTCGGCCTACTACCTCAAAAATGATGGTAGGAAAAGTGTCTCGTGCCAACAGTTCGGCCCTTTATTCGGCTATGTCCAGCTCTGATTGGCTTGGCTTGATTCAGAGCACGGACGATTTGAATGATGCCGCAGCCTTGTTATGTGACAGCATATATCATCTATTCGATTTTTTCTTTCCGCATCGAATGGTTAGAGTTCGATCTGATGATCCTCCATGGATGAAGTTGTCACTTAAAATTCTCATTGATGATCGTGATCGGGCCTATTCGAGTGGACAGTTTGTCAAATACAAACGGTTACGTAAAGAAGTCAATCATATTCATCATCTCAAGTTCAAGTTTATGGAATCGACAGCATCGACTGGAGATAACAAGAAACTTTGGAAATCGCTGCGTGTTCTAGGCAATTACACAAGAAACAACAGTCATCATCATGAATTCTCGGTCAGTGATCTGAATGCCTTCTTCACATCGAATTTTCAGAGTGACTCTGGTGCTTTTGAGGCTTACTTTTCAAGTAATTGGAATGAGACCATCCCTATTTTGACAGAAACCGAAGTTTTTCGGATGTTGAGTACTACTTCCAATAAAAGTGCGGGTACTGATGTTGTTCCCCCATGGGTGATCAGAGACTGTGCTGATTTTCTTTGTCCTGCTATAACACATCTATTCAGTCGTTCATTGAGTGAAGGCTGTGTTCCTCTATGCTTAAAGATGTCTATTGTTACACCTGTTCCTAAAATGCGAGAAACCGACGACTGCATCTCACTTTTGCCCTATCTCTATTTTGCTTATTTTGTCAAAAATTTTAGAGAGGATTGTCTGTCAAAAATTTATTTTTCCTGTTATCAAGCACAGAGTGGTGGACCCTCAATTTGCCTATATTCCCCGTCCGGGCTCTGGAGTCACTTCGGCTGTTGTTCTAGCGTATCACAAAGTTATTGAATTTTTGGATAAAAAGTCTGGCGCTGTTAGAACTATGACAACTGATTTTTCTAAGGCTTTTGATAAATTGCTTCACTCTACTATTGTTTCAGCTTGTGTCAAGTTTGATTTGCCTAATTTTGTAGTCAGATAGGTGCATAGTTTCTTGTCTTGTCGAAGACAGCGAGTAAAATTTATCGGTGGTGCGACATCTGATTGGAGTTGTGTACCAAGTGGTGTCCCTCAAGGAAGTGTAATTCGGCCAGTATTGTTCTGCTTGGCTACTGATTCACTTTCTGCTGTCTGTTGGAATACCTTCATGGTGCGCTATGCCGATGATGTTACCTTCCTTCATTTTATTCGAGACAGCTCTGAAGATAATCTCCAGCAACAGCTAAATAGCATTGATAGATGAGCCTCCGATATTGGCTTGCCTCTCAATAAAAATAAGTGTTTTGCAATGGACATTGTAACAAAAAAGAATCTGGTTTTGTCTGATGTTTATTTTCCAGATGGTAATGCCTTGTGTCAGGTCTTATACATTCGCATTCTGGGTGTTACTTTTTCTAGTGACATGAAGTGGAATTTGTATTTAGATGATTTGGTTATGAAAGCGAGGAAGAGACTTTATGTCATGTACAATCTTAAGAGATCGGGTTGCCCTGCTACCCTTATGTACAGATCATATGTCGCATTTATTCGCTCCATATTTTTATTTGCTTATCCAGTTTATTGCAATGTACCGGTCTATCTTTTTAATAAAATAATGCGCTTGGAGAAGCGAGTGTTTAGGCTAATCAATTCCAATGAGTTTCCTTCATTCATCGAAGTTGCCACAAAGATGTGTTAAAAAATGATTTCATCAATTGAGGGGTCGTCTTCTCACCCCTTGTCTGTTATGTTCCAACCACATAATTGTCGACTAATTCGTTCTCAGTGCACTTTGCGTCCACCATTCGCAAAAACTGAACGCTTTCGTTGTTCATTTATAAAATTTTGTATTCTATGATCTTGTGCTTTTGTAATGCGTTTACCGACTGTAACCATGTGAAGCAATGAAGATATTATTATCATTATTGTTATTATTATTATCAATCATGTGATCAATCAGCAGACAGAAAAACATAAGAATGTAGCTCCCACTTTTCTCGTACCACTTACGTTGATCATGAGAAGGCGTCCGACTCACTGAAGCATAGAATGTGATACCAAGCATTGCTAACGTAGGGAATCCGACCGAAGATGATTTGCATGATAGAGCCAATTACCGCTCTTAAGCGCTAATTCCACTCTATATCACTTTTAAATTTCACCAACATAGAAAATTCATAATTGCTCTATGGATGCCATGTATCATATATTTGACATTACAATCTCAATGTTTGTTATATGATAGCTCTACAGGCTAAATGTGACATGATGTATGTTCCGCTAAGTACCGCTAACAGCGGAATCTCCCTGTGTTTGGATAGAGCCTATGTGGCAAGGGCTCACAGCATCAATAAAGTGAAAAAAGCATGGTGAGACATCAAAAGGAGCTAAGCAAGCATATTCTATCCCCAAAACCATTCTCAAGAGAAGTAGAACAACCTTTTTCACCGGTGTATACAAGTTAACTGTGAATATCTGAATGCATTGAGACTTGTGGACGATTTCGTGCTCATATGTTCGGACCCATCCGATCCACAAGAAACTGTATGGCAACTAGGCACAATGAGCAGAGAATCGTCTGAGTCGAATACAAAAGATACCTGCTTCGACTCCTGATTGCAAAGTTCACTAAAGGCAAAATGTTCAGAATTTTAAGTAGTTTTATCGGCAACTGCAACATTCTATCTTCGGTATAACTTCCTCTTTAACATTGCAGTCTGTCATGCCATCAAGAGATTATGGAACTCAAAATTCAATCACGTGCTCATTCAAAAGAGGTGCTGCAAAAGCGCCAGAGCTGGTGACAATTCCTTTCTAAATTGGCGCACGAGCTTGTCATTTTTAATTTGCAGATTGCCATCCAATATTTGACTAGCGACAACTCGTATGTGACACATACAGTCGTCTTGGATTTGGAAGTGAACCACTCATTGTTACAACTTCTGATTGTCTCAAAATTCCATGAGTTCAGGAAGTTACATGTGTAACCAAATTAGTCATACTAAATGCTGTGATGACCTATCATTCCTTTGATCATTAGTCATCAGATTCAATACCATCATTTAGAAGGCCAATTTCCTCTTCTTTTGAGGAAAGATATCATTTTACCGATCAACTGAATTTTTGCTTTGTAATTTTAATGTATTTTAATGTTTTGCAATTATATTCTAAAGTTAATAAGAGCGTCATGACGACCAGTTTTATTGACTAAGCAAAACAAACAGATTGATCTCCTTAAGATGTACTGTTACTTTGAAGCACTGATCGACAATATATAGAAAATATGTAGAAACGGAAGCGATAATTGAGAACTAAGGAAACCAAATTATTTTCAGATTAAACAACACATGCGAATGAAAAATATGCGTGAATTCAGTGATTGAAATTCGAAATAAATTCGATAGGTGATTGAAAGTTCGAATTGACCCTTCAATTGGACGAAGGTCTAATCTAATACGCAGGGACCAAGGACCGTTTAAGTATCTGATTTATGCATGTACAATTGTACATATTGCATGAGCATTCTTCTTCTGTTCGGCAGAATGAAGGACATCCACTGAGTGCTTTCTTAAACAAACGCAATTAAATGAATTCTAGGACGACTAGTTATCTCTATTGCCTTTTTGCAAAGACAAAACGTTTTGCCAGCTCTTTCATGAGGTTCTGTAAATAATTTTTGCCCTATTCTTAAGCTTGCATTTTCAATGTAACGTTTTTCCTTATTACGAGTATGAAACCGCTTTGTATTGTCATCTCAGTTGCTATCACTTTGTACTCTGTTTACCGAATCTATGATTGTGAGGCAATAAAGTCTTTATTATAATTTGAATGAATTACCAGATGTTTTTCACTTTGTACAGTTGCATTGCCTGCTGTCATTTTGCTTCATTGCTATCTGAATGATGTATGGTACGTGACACCGATATTTCATAATTCCACCGAAACGCTGTTCCGTTTCGGAATATTTCTTCATAATAGGATGACAATATAATCTTCATTTCATTGCCTTTTGTATAAATCGATTATTAATCAACCTTGCATTTTTTGTTTTTTTTCTATTCGCTTTGATATTCTTTGGAACATAGGGTTCATGATGCGTTCACGCCAATTGTTGCTCATCCGGCCTCTCGTCAGATGTCATTCATTCTCCCCTCAGAAAGCGCACACCACACTGTAAACTGTAATCAGCCAAATAACAATCTATCAGCCATAATGATCAGACAATTGCAACAGACAACATGTGTGATATCTATGCCCATTGTTGTTGACCAGTGAGGTCTAACAACAATAGGCTATTGTGACTTCATTGACAAACTGCAGTTTATGCAACGAGATTGCATGAACAGTGATCGTTCATGAAACACTCATATTTAAAAGCGTGTTCGTCTCTGAACAATACACATTTTCTCTGGAACTTGTGAATGTTTTGATCTCAGAATACTACATGAGACAATGAACAACCAAAAGTGGCTGTTCAGAGCAGACAAGATGAGACATTTATTCACCAAGATATCAGACAATTCTGTCTACTTTTCTAAAAGCATTATCTCTCAAACTCAAAGTGTTCAAATAAGATCAAACTATTCAACATCAGCTAATGGTAACTAGTCACTCCTAATCACATAGGTTCTAACTCTGCTCCACTCATTCACACTCGAATTATGAACAACTCTGATACTTTGCAAGTTCGTTGTGTCATTGTCAACTTTAGGGAAGTAAGTTGTAAAAAGCTGTTAAAACCTTTAAAACCCTTAAAAGCTGTAAAAAACACTGTAAAAACAGAATTAAAAGATGGCATCAATGCGTCAAATATCCAGACATGTTATTGCCATGCCTCAAGGTGTACACAAAGAACCCTACTTATTTACAACATAGTATATTCTATAATTGAAAATTGTCAAGGATACCATCCAATTTCAATAAAAGTGTATATATTAGTCATAAGTAGTATGATAGGCAGTAAACGCAATAATGTAAATTAGCTCGTGCGATGAGACAAATTGTCTGACAAGCAGGAAATTTGTCTGATAATACGCAGTAAGTGCCAAAATACTCATGTGGTTCATAAATTGTCCGATAAGTGGCTGTTTACAGTTTACAGTGCATCCGACTGCAAAATTCGGTAAGTTTCCTCATGGATTCCATCGGGCACACAGCTTTGCCATTTCCTATGCAGGACAAGGTACTTCGCACCTCTTACATTTTTATTGGGGACGGGTCCTTCCACAAGGGTAAAAGCTTTCCCACACTGATGCTGTAGGACCACATTTAGCAGCTCCTTGAACTATGCCGTCCACCTCGCAATATTGTCTTGAGGAGCACATAGCATGCTTCCACCTACACGTACATCTTTCACATAGTAACCTTCATAATAATCTTTCGTAGCTTGCTCTCTGGATCTCGCCAATCTGTAGATAGCCCTTTCACTTACTCTAGTTCGATTTCCTTTTTCTTCGATCCAAGTCTTTACTCGCGACAATAGTGTGACGACATTCTTCAGTTATAATGCAAAATGCCTAACTGACATAAAAACTGATTTTCAAGGTGTTTTTTTTCTCTTACAACTATTTGGGAGTGCTCTATCTAATTTTAAATCTACTTGAATTTGTCTAAGTTTCAGAATTTAAATCGTTCGCAATTCAAATCAAAAACAGATTTTCTAAAGCACAGCTTAGAATTAAGCTTATTACTGATGATGTACCGTACAATTTCCAATGAGTGTTCAAACAATCGTCCATCAGCTTCGGCAACACATGGTGCTTTGAAGAGCAAAATGGTTGATGGTACGATGGAGCTCATCTGGTTGACGATTTCGCACTTCTTCAAAGATTTTGTACTACAACTCTTTGATGTTTCTCGGAACAAACTGATGACACACGCGAGCCTTCACTTCAAAGTTCCCCACACAAATGATAGTCTAACGAGAACAAATCGGGAGAACGCGGTGGCCAATGGGGAATTTCGTGGATAGAAAATGGAGCTCCATCACGTTGGAGTACAACATTCTTGAGTCTTCATTTGCAATTCAGGTATGAGATGATCACGAAGCACGCTTTGGTGAATGGAATTGCACCCTTCAAGTTGCACACAAATCACAGTTGGAATGGAATCCCATATCACACACTTGTGTCGGTTCACGAGCACATCTGAGTTACATAAGCTTCATCAGAACAAAGAATGTTTGGCAGAATTTCCTTATTCTCGAATATCCACTTCGCAAAATCCAGACTTAAGTTATTTGCAGAATGAGCCAAAAAGAGCTAGAAACTGTGAATAGGTTTCTAGTCTCTTTATGTTAATTAAATAACAAAACCTCTCATATATTCGAATATATCACGTCTTTCTGCTTCTTTTGATATTAAACAGGCCTTTCCTTTTCATACGTTTTCACACAGAATTATTGATTGATTGACTAAGCTGACATCTTCTATGTGCCAAGTGAACAAAATTTGATAGAAGAAACATAAATGCACTGACGCAACTTTCTCGTTCTCGCTGACTTTGCAAAATCATGATGCTACCACAGTTTACTCCTCAGCAAAGAGCCTTCATTGTTGTGGAATATCATCGAACCCGAAGTGTCACTGAAGTTTTGCGACTTTTTCGCCAACGTTTTCCGCATGCAAGATGCCCCTGTCGTCAAACTGTTTATGAAAATATTTCAAAGTATCAGCAAACTGGTACAAGCCGTAACCTTAATAAATCGACAATCACGACAACTGTGGTGGGCGCAAGATGGTGCGCCCTGCCACAAGAGAGGCGATATCAGAAATTGCCTGAAAGAACTTTTCGAAGGAAGAATAATCAATCGACCTCAATCCTCCAGTTGAGTGGCCTCCTACATCACCAGATCTGAGGCCATGGATTTTGTCGAAATGAAGCGTTGGGCATACACATGCCTCCAAAGTCGAGCAATAAGTTGCTGTGTTTCTTGCGTCTTTCCTCGCTTCTAAGATTGTTTAGTTTATAAAGATATCATAGAATAAGTTTATAGTAGTATATAATATACTTACTCTATGAAAGATACTGAGCATGATGCGAAGGCGGCAAGTCAGTGCTCCATCAAGCTTTGACGCTTTGTCGCCGATACGGTTTCACCAATTGATAATCAGTCTCATCCTATGGGATGACAGACAAGAGGAAATATATATGACATGTATAGTATCAAGACATGCAGAAAGACAAGCAGTTTAAGAAAATGCAAACTGTTTTCATATTCATATTAACGCAATGACACTAACGCCCATGTCTAGTTTTTTGACTCACTCAAGACTCATATCTATATGTAAGACTTATAGACTATATATAGACTTATCTCTATATAAGTGTAATAAGCGATGTGGGAATCGCAGCTGTTTAGGAATCTATAAACGAGTGCACTGTAAACTGCACACCGTTAAAAGCAGATAAAATAACCGTTAGGCTTCACAGAAAATATCTGTAAATATCTGTTACAATGATGACGTCACAGCGTGATGAGTCATGACGCAACAGCTAAAATCCGTTCATATCAGATAAAACAAACGTCTTTTTTTACGGATATTTACTGTTCAGACTGCAAAAAACTGTGAAACTAATTTTAGTTGTTTAATTAAAGGATATTTACGGTTTACAGTGTGGTTGAAAACATTTATAAGGAACGAAGTCATGAAAACAAAAGAATATTTTCTATATTTGTTTTGATGTAAAGAAGTTCGGTAGCTCGGCCGAATCGAACGTTCTGTGCACCCTTGCTAAATAATGACAGAGCTGCTAACATTTCCTTTCTGAATTCGCGTACGAGCCTCTTCCCATTTTTAATTTGCAGATTGCTATCCAACATCAGTATTCACATGTAACACATCCAGTCGTCTTGGAAGTGAACCTCTCACTGTTGATCATCGGAAAATTCCATGTTTTCAGGAAGCTACATGTGCAACCGAATTAGTCATACACTGTAAACTGTAGGGCACAAAATTAGGTCCGAAAACCCGAAATTTCGTGCCAGTTAGCGCCTAGTTAGTGCCTTTCTAGTGCGACTAGGCACTAATAGACACCAAACCAAATATTTGATTATTCAATGAAATCGAAGGAGAAATTAATGGGCACGCAGTCGGCACTATGAACTTCGTGCCTACTCGTGCCTTGTATTGGTTAGAATTGATGCCTAAATTTCGTGCCCTAGAGTTTACAGTGGCTGTGATGACCTATCATTCCTTTGATCATTAATCATCAGATTTACCATCATTTTATAAGGCCAATTTCCTCTCCTTTTGAGGAAAGATTGCAATATACCAACCACCTGAATTTTTGCTTTGTATTTTCAATGTAGTGCAATTATGTTTCAGAGCTAATAAGAATGCCCTGACGACCAATTTTATTTCACTCAGCAAAACAGACAGATTGATCTCCTTGAGATGTACAGTTTCTCTGAAGTACTCTACGACTATACATGGAAAAAATATATAAACGGAAGCAATAATTGAGAACTAAGGCAACCAAATTATTTTCCGAGTAAATAATACCTACGACAGAAAAATATGTATGAGTGGATTTGTTTTCAATTCGAGAAAGGTGTGATCTGCGCGGTTACTAGACTATCAAAATTATGAATTCTAAAGTTTAACATGGAGACAATAATAAATAGCTCATGTAGGTAAGTGTCAATGTCACTATGTAAATTCAAATACCTATTTCCAAATAGCGAAACGAAAACACGAGGTTGGGAAACAGCTGTAACATCGCACCTGGGGATATGTATATTTTCTTTGACAATGCAATCCGTAAATGAGCGGTCTTGAACAATTTCCATCGGAGGAATCGGGAATTACTTAATTTTCCTGCAAATTGCTTTTTGATAAAGCTTCGAAGCTAAATCAAAATCCAAAGATTACTCTGTCAGCTAAATAGCCAAAATTCTCTGAAACAGATATACAGCCTACTGAAGTGATTCATTGCCGCTAGTTGCATTGATCTGATCAGATGTGAGACGTCTAGTTGGAAAATGAAAAAGTCAAAAATGATCAATTGGCCAATGTGGTCTTGATCCTGTTTGCGTTATGGCCATTGACCAATCACTGAAACGTGCTGTACCTAAACGAATAGGGCTAAACGAACTAAATAGGGCCTATCATATTTTGCCGGAAGAACAGAACAAAGTTTTTTGTCATGACGCTTTTACTATCTTTAAAAAAATTCCATCGCAGGAAATTCATTTGCACATGTGAGTAGTTCTGCGGATTTCGATTCCTTTGATAAGATAGATAGTCAATCTGAAGAGAGACACTAAAGAAATCAATGCAAAATTGTGGAAAATAAAAGAAAACAAAAGTAACCATATAGAGCTGAAAACAAGTCCATCTTATTTGACATTCTTTTTCCTTAATAATCGGACTCAACCTACTTAACTGCGACAGTCTCAATCTTACACAATTGACAAAGGTCGAGAAGATGTAGACTTTTCAGCTCAAATTTCAAACTTGATCACTTTGTTCTGATGACATTTCCGACAACCGATTAAGTCTGTCATGTATCAAGCATGATGATATGAAGGAATTTCTCCCCGTATCCGGAATATTGTGAAATAACCAAAGAAATTTTTCACAAAGTTCTTTGCCAATCTTCTCAGACATATATTCAAAGCTTTGCAAAATCAAACATGAAGAGGCACATGGCCATTTACAATGACATTGTTACACAGTTGGCTTTGTATCAGCGAATTAAGCATGATAATTTATAAAATATATTGCAATTAATGCTTCATTTAATGGAGAATTCGGAAATGCGAGGAAGTCGTGTTCAAATGATTTTCGCGAAACTGAATCCTGAATGACTGATAGCAGACACTTGAAAATCTGTCTGTGTGGGAAAGCTTCACAGATGGGTTTCATTCAGTTTACACTTTGCATCGGACAATTATGCAAATATCAAATAAACGGGCCTGTAAGTTATGAAATATATGAATGAATGAATTTAATTATTGATAAACACAGAGGAATAGAGAATGAAAGCCTTGCAACAAAAGTAAAGAAAAGGAACAAGCAAGTGTAACGCAGACTATTGGTCTACGTAAGATGCTTGTTAGCAACTTTGTTGATCACCTTCTGTTATGAAAAGTCATTTTTTCATTATTGTGTGGTAGGTGAAGGCAGTCTCGTCTCGGTGAAGGCAAGTCTTGTCTAGTATTCTGCATGTGAAGGCAGAGTTGTCGTTGGATTGGATTATCCATTCCTACAGCTGTCCCCATCACAGAAATTCTCTGTGGGAATCCTGTGGAAATGCCTACAAGCCGCGTGAGTGCATCATTGTATAAATAGTGCTAAACATGCCTGTTTGGTGCACGATATTAACGAATCATGCATACTGTAAAGTATAGGGTTTATATATTGATCTAGGTATCGTATTGCCAGTACATGTATACAACTTAATTGATAGTTTTCATTAGATTATTTTAATTGCATTAAATTATTCTTATTTTTAGATGACAACATTACTTTTAATGAATCTAACCTGGTAACAATTGCACTCTTATATAGCCCACCTGTATGCGGTCTATTGCATGTGCTCCGCAAACGTTGGAACTCATATTTCATATGTTGATTTGAATAAATTGAATGTACATGTATGCTGCAAAATCGATGAAAGGAACGGCAAGTGCTTGCTTCTATGTTCGATGTGCAAACTACTTCATGTACGATAAAACACATATTTGATGTGATTTAGGTATATCAGTAAAACACAATATTCCATTGTTGTTCATCAGACTATACTTATGAACATCATGCTGAACGATAATTCACCTCGAAGTATACTACACGACGTTTTCATAGTTTCTCTAATGTTCTTCTCTTCATTCATGCCAGATGATCCTTGGGCGACCTTGTCTTCTCATTCTTAGCAGCATACCGGTTAAAATACTCTCATCCAGTGGCGTGCGGTGGTCTCAAGCGGTGGGCATGCGATATATTTAGTCTACCATAGTGCATGATAACATGTATGCCTAGCCTTTATAATCTATGTACATGCTGCATGTTATAAGTTATATGTACATGTACATGATCAGCTTATCACCAGCCAATACTTATTATAGTTTCCAACACATTCATCTACATATAAAATTCACAAAACAACTAGTATTATACATTTCAGATATATTCTGTATAAAATCGAAAATAAAAATCATTTAAAGATCCATTCTTTGAGACTTCTTGATAAAGTCATTGATGACAGTGTCGTAGAAGACGGAGGAGTTGTCCTGAAATTTATTCAACAACTCCTTCTCGATGGCGATAGCGGCGAGAGCTGACAATCTCTCTTCACCTTGACTGGTCCTAGTGAAAGAATTGATCCGCTTTAGTGCAGAAAATGATCGTTCACAGGACGCCGTGGTACTGGGAAAGGTCAGTGCCAGTTTCGTGAATTTGTTTGTCTCAGGCAGCGTTGCACCCAAATTTTGTCTTTCGAAATAAACATTCAGTTCATGGATATTGTACGTATGAAATTCATTACTTTTGTAAAGAACGATCAGCTCATTGCGCAACCGAGAAAAATCAAACAAATGGCCGTAGCCTACTTGTCTTTAAACTCGTCAAACAGAGTTTGCGGAAATTGCTCACAGTAACATGATTACCGCCAGATTACAAAAGCGTGTGGCTTTCATACATTGTGTGCACTGAGTGGCATGCACACAACTACAGCGAGAGTTTTCCTTCCCTAATTTGCAAGCATGCGATTGAGCGACCGAATGCTCCCGCCTCTGTACGCTGACGCCTGGCTCCATCGCCGCTGTATGAGGAGTCAATGCATAATGAATGGGAGGTTGGATGCGGCGATGCCTCCACTAAATATTCACCCAGTTATGTAATTCATTTATGAAGATGGAATTTTGTGATGTCGTCATACGCCCTACTGACAATTGGAAGGCCATCTAACTGATACTTGATGAAATAAACGTGTTGAACATAATGAATAATCAGATTACTCAAATTTGCATACGCATTCGCCGCATGCATCGCATATATGGACCGCACGCCACTGCTCTCATCCAATGCTGCTGCTCAACGTGAAATATGTCCTAGGTATCGAAACCTTTTCTTGTTGGAAGACAATCATTTTTCCTGGGTTCCAGCAACCTGCAGCACCGACACATTTGATGTGTGTGATAACCAGTGCACTTTCAATACTCTTCTCAACTTCCTAATCTCGAATGCCTCCGGCTCATAATCTTTCAGCTTGGTCAAGTCCTCAGAGCCATATGTAGCCACCGGCCATGCGAACGTCTCTTTTTCTTTTTGAGGGAAATTTGAATTGAGTGCGACTTCCAAAGAGGGGCCAAATTGCCAAGAATTGCTGCGGCTTTTGCTATTCGGAGACGTAGATGTGATTGCTGAAAATTTGTACTCCCCATTGGATCCTTGTAGCCATGCGTTAAAACTTTACAATGCGGGGATGTCCCGTCACAAGCAGAGTTGGAAAAGTCGGAGTCGGAATTAATTCCGACCCGGAATTAATTCCATTTTTCGTCGGAATTGGAATTGACGATATTTGAATCTACTGGAATTGGAATTGACATTCATAAACCTCAATTACACTTTTTCGATAGACCTGTGATAAATCTATTTGCACAAAAATTGAAATCACAGTATTCTGCCGTTGTGTTAACTGCACGCAGAGATAAGAGAGAGAGAGATACATCGATAGAGATAGTTTTATTCTATTGTTGAATAAAGGGTGCTACTTGTGACTTTGATGGGCCTACAAGTACAGTCCCCGGACAATGTTAATTCAGCAGTTAAGCAAACAATGAAAAGATAATCATCTTTGTTCAATCTGTTATTTAGTTATTTATCATGTAAGTTAATTAATCAAAATAAAACAATAGTTGAATTTATAAAACGATTGGATAAGCACAAAAATTGGAGATTAACTTAATTGCTGTACACACGAAAAACAATCGGTTTGGAAAGAGAAAAATTAACCCTGCATTAAAGGGCAGCCTGTCAGTTCAAACCACAATATAGACAGTGTCAACAAATTATTCTATTAATTAATCATTCAATTAAAATGGCAATGACATGAAATATTATTCAACTTCCAATCACAACAATTGACAATATTAATAGACTATAGTTATACAAATACGATACTCAACGATAAAAGAAAAACTTTAAACTTGCAGTTCACTTCTTGATGTTGAATTCACTTCAATTCGATCGGACTCACTTACACCAAAATAATATCATGAATATCATGAATATCAGTGTCACTTATACCGTCAATCTTCAATCGCGCTCGCTGATGTGTTGCCGCATACGCTACTGTGTTGTTGTTCGCTGGTAGGCAATTGTAGTTGTCACTTCTGTAGTCAAGTTACACCGCGAGAGCCCGGAGTTCTTCTAACAGCTACTGAAGATGTCGTATGTGTTGTTGTTGTTTCAATTTCTCATCGTCTCTAATTTATGCAAATTTTTGACGCTTGACGATAAATCCACTTTCTTTTGAAAATTGAAAGAGTTTCCTTTAATCTCTGCTCGTTAGCTTTCGACCCGACCAAATTTCGTTCTTATCACGGAATTTTTAATCTCCTTTTTTAACATGGACCATTAATCAGTTTTCATAATATCATTTTTATCGTCGTTTTTTCTTTCATCAACAATCACGTTATTCGCACATTTAATAAATATTCGCATCTCTCTCTCTCATAGAAGTAGATAATAGTACACTAAAATGGAAGTTTGATATCTTGCCTATGTACAATGATGGCACATGGAAAAATCTTTGGTTTGTAGATCAGATTCGATCTAAAACATTGTATCATAGTCAAACTATTTGCCAAGTTGGTTGTGGAAGTTGTTGGCAGCAAATTAATGCAGGATTTTTATGAAGATAATATTAAGTGAGATGGTGGCATTGTTTCATGTGGTATAGCCTACTATTCCCTGGGTTGGTATATTGTTTCGATTTGCAGCAATCATTTACAACTATGTTTCAAAATTCGAATTAAAAATTGGTCCACAAAGTCATTATTGAAAGTGGGCGGTGCACTGGTTGTAAGAATATCTCAAGAATTCAATAGAAAAAAAATCTAATTATAGGATGACTTCTCCTTCATATGGTTAAGAAACCTAGCGCTTTTGTCAAATAAACACATTGAAAGCTTCTTCACCGACAATAATTTCTCAGATAAGTGATTGACACATGTGATATAGTGTGATGATATTTTGGAAGCTAATATTCGAAAGCATGTAAAGATTTTGAAAATTGTTCAAATATAGTGAGCAGGGGAGCCCTTTCAAGTAGAATGAATACTCTGAGATTTCTTGACCTCTGATTTCAAGCTGGAGCAATGTATGTTCTGTAAATCGACATTGCAAGTTGCATATGTGACTGATAATACTCTTGATAGATTATAGGAGCGATATTTCAAAATGATGAACGTACAGAACGTTTTAAAGGATTTCTTTCTTTGTCATCCTGTCGCTGCAGTATTTTGTAAATTCACTATTGCTTTTGTGTATGATCTTTGGACAAGGGGCAGCAATCCAGATCACAATTTGGCTTGATAAATATAAATACAAATAAGAAAACATGGAACCCAGCTCGCACAATTTGCGTTTTGCCCCAACTTAGTTCCCCCGGCGTGTGCCATAATTTTCATGCAATTTCCATTCTAGGACTTTCTATGGTGCTGTTAATTTCTATGTTCTCTCTCTCAGCGTTCGATTCTTTGCTGACCGTTAATTTTCTTTTCTCTTTTTCACAAGATGTTGAATATCTCGTTTACGAAACGAAAATGGCGTAGGCTGACCGACTACATATATACATGTACATGTACACAAGAAATATGAATTATGAACATGAGAACGCACATAGGAACGACGTAGGGAACGGCACACAGGAATAAGGAGAATAGGATACGGGCACGTGGGTTAGATTGAAGCGAGGAAACTTTAGATACATTAACATATATGCGTCATGCAATTATCGGAATTGAATCTCATTATGGAATTGGAATTGAATTGAACTGTTTCGACTGGAATTGGAATTGGAATTGAAGTTTCTGCTCTGGAATTGGAATTAAAAAATTTCAGTGGGATTTTTCCAGCCCTGGTCACAAGTCTTATATTGATAAATTTTTCTGTGGACATAATGCCGCGCTTCTGATACATTTAAACTTGTATCCACAGGTGTCCCACATAAGATTTTCCATTAGATAAAAGTTCATTCCCACACCATACACGCAAAATGAGAATTCCGTTCCCAATGGCGATTCCCGGTAGCTTATTCAAAAGAAAAAGTATATATGCAGTACAGACATGCACTACGTCAGAATACAACTACCGGTGAAGATACGTTCGCTGTCGAAGCTAAAGCCTCGTGCAACGACCATTGCCAAAGAAAATTGCAGCATCATGTCAATTCTAAATATCCCTACAGTGTAAACTCTTTATTTAGACTTACCAATGACGAATCAAATGATTTATTTGATTCTGAGAGGTACGAGTTAACTCGTCATTGGCAATGGCAGCAAGCCTCCTGTTTCCAGTGCCAATGACGGTCAGCTTTCATTTGGCTTAATTACGTCCAATTGTAGATTCATTCTATCTAGCTGCAATCTAGCGATTTGACAGTATACATCCGTCCCATAATCAAACACTAGATACCTTCAAGCACCTTCTCAGTTCACGGCAGTCAGAATTAACCATCACATTGAATGACTCACCGTAGGATATTCAGGTATTGGTGTAGGAAAGATATTCTTTTGCATGTAGACTACATGCATGATGCCAATGAACTATGCATATACTATGCATATAAAGTATGCAGATGTGTATATATCAATGATGTTGCACACATAATAATGCACGACAGTGTGTAGCCCATATCCAGTATAGGCGGTATAGGCTATGTGCACACTGTCGAGGTATCAATCGCATAATCAAACTCATCAGTTCCCTACATGTACCGGTATGTATAATGTCCGCTGGATGCATAGATGCCCTCTTGTACATGTATTAGCAATGTCCTAGATACATTTTTGTTCTTCTTGCATCTATGCTACACAAGACACATATAAGATAACAAAAACGTTTACAATCAAGTTTGTGTACTTGATTGTAAGAGTTTTTTGTTATCAACTGTGTGTCCTGAATACATGTTATATCCAAAGCTTTTCACTGCATATAGGTCTAGTAGTCCTTCATTTTCGCATTTTATTTTTTCGATATCATACAGATTAGTTTGAAATATATATGTGAAAAGAAAAAATACTGGTTCCGGACTAGTTTCGATTCACTTGTATTGAATCCTTAGATCCTACAAGTTATAAAATCGCATAAAATTCACATTACATGCAAATTTACATGTGTTCACAAAGGATTCAAGGTCATTGCATGGTTCCACTTTACGTCATTGATGTTACAAGTTCAGAAGAAGAACATGTGATCCATTCCGCTCATTCGATAGATTGTATTCCTTTATCATGATGGATTCAAGAATTAATGGCTGTCTGAAGCGACCAATAATAGTGAAGTTTTCAGCCTTTGGGCTATGCTCGTGCATAGATATCTCTGTAGCACATGGATATCCACGCAAATGCTCACTGATACGAGTATTGAAGTGTCTTTTTGTGGCACCGACGAACTCATAGAACAGCGGTCGCAACTAAATAGAGAAATGTTCGATTTAACGCCACAAGGGACAGGATCTTTTGTTATGAAAGAATTTTTTTAATTTTGAAGTTCTATAGGCAACTTTTATTTCAGAATTTTGAAGATGACGGTCTTAATTTCTCAATTTTAGACTGTAGCTCTTTTGAGCCTTCCTTTCTTTTTTATACGATCAATCAGGTCGTCCGTAAGACCGTTCAATTTGAAGATGTTGCCAATACGAAAAGCAGCCTTTTCATACAAATGGCTCTCTGAGCATATTCTTAAGGCTCTATAAAACAAAGAGCGAATGGCTGCAGTTTTGTAACTGATTGGCGCATATGCACCAGAAGGAGTATAGACTCCCGTGTTAGTGTCTTTTAAATGAAAGTCAATTTAAGTTTGCTATTTTTGAGAGTGAGTTTGGTATCAAGAAAAGTAAGAGACTTCTTCTGAACTTGTAACATCAATGACGTAAAGTGGAACCATGCAATGACCTTGACTCCTATGTGAACAAATGTAAATTTGTATGTAATGTGAATTTTATGCGATTTTATAACTTGTAGCGCTAAGGATGATTCAATACAAGTGAATCGAAACTAGTCCGGAACCAGTATTCTTTCTTTTCACGTTCATGCATGCAGAGACTGGTTACACTTTGCTGCAATATATATAATTTCGAGGAATTGAATCAATTTCCGTCAAAGTGCTCAACTGTGAAAGGAACAACGTATACCCAAAGTTTGGAGGAAAAACTCAGAACTCCGTACTCCGAGTTTCATGTTAACACAATGATCAGCCAAAGCTAAGGAACGAATTTTACAAAGTTAAAATATTGAAGTAAATATGTAATCGGAGTAACCGTGACCTTTACAATTTAAAGAAATATACACAGTTACAATAGAAGAATATGGATTCGGTGTCTATCGTGACCTTTGCAAAGCAGGACACAAAGAAAGTTAATGTCTTGATAGCAAATACCCCACTTAATTGGAATTTTCTCGAAGATGTGCCTGTATGCATTCAGCACATGTAATATTATTAAACATTATAGAGACATGTAACCCAATTGAAAAAGATTGTGAAATATGTGAAACACTTGAAACATGTTACCATGGGTAAATTTGTGTAACAACTTACTAAGAAGATAGCGCTAATTGTTGTATCGATGAGTTTAGTCGTCTTAGCAATAGAGACTAAACACTTTTGTTGACTTACGCCCGTATGCACAGACATTACTTAAACGAAAATTTGAATGTGAATGTGGTCTGAGTGAGATTTTGCATTCACAGTCCACCCTCAGCTTGAACTTTTCAACATTGAGTGTAGCTCATTGAGTGTTCTTTGAGTGTGGCTCATTGAGTGCAGTTGGCAGTTTCGTATGCACAGTCGTCCCTCAATGAGGAATTCCCACAGATTTCCCAAAAATTGAGTGAGAAATAAAGTGGTCGTTGTAGCATACTTAAGAACATCGAATAAGCGACATCATTGTTAATCGATCTATTCTCACATCATGACTGCGAGAAGACACACAGACGAATTCTACTTCTTCACGAGCATCACAGAAAACCTGGTCGCCTATTAAGAGATTCGCAAAATCCTCTTGAAATAATAGATGAAGCTGAATTTCAACTGCGATTTCGTTTGACGAAACAGATGGTGCTAGAGCTGCTGGATTTAACATCGTTTGACAACGACAAGAATGTACGTGGGCTACCTGTCCCTCCTCTGCTATCGATGCTTATTTGTCCTCGTTATTTTGCAACAGGATCTTTTCAAGTTGTGCAAGGTGATCAATCGACTGTGAGTAGAATTGTTTCACGAATGACAAGAGCTATTGCTATGTTGAGACCAAATTTAATCAGACTTCCGACAGATGCCGAGAGTTCAATCATTGAGCGAGATTTTTGCAGAATCGCTTCCTTCCCCGAAGTGATGGCCGCTATTGATTGCACTCACGTACCAATCCAAAGCCCTGGAGGTCCTGATGCAGAACTGTTTCGCAACCGGAAAGGTTGGAAGCCAATGGACCTACCGATTGCATTTCAAATTTAATGAGCCTACATGAGAGCGCGTAATTAGGAATATACGTGTAAAAGCAAATCTCTAGCTCATTCAGTACGGGAAACACGTCATTAAAACTATTGAGAAAATAACCCTAACTGCAATACAGACTCGATCGTCTGTGAGGCCTACCTGCTAGTGTGGGATGTACATAATCATAATTCTTGACAGACATCAGACCCACACAAGATAAACTTAACATTTATGTGATACGACGCATCTTCGTCGTATGGATTGTCTAGCGGATTCATTTGCGAAGGCAGTAGACCTATTATTTGCGAGGAAATGGGATGAGTTATATTCAGACATTCATCAGGGCCACCACCAGTTTTCCGCCGCTCTCGCTTTTCCGTGACAACATCAATCTTTGCGCGCGATTTCATATTTTCCCAACACTTCCTTAGTTGAGCGCTGGTTCTCCTGACGACTTCCTTTTGCTTGTTGAAATCTTCCGTAATATGATCCCAAGTTGTGACCTTCTTGGCGATTCTTCGAGTTGGATTCCTTTGACTCAATTATATCTATGCTTGCTTGCACTAGAGCCACAAGAATTTCCTCCTCGCAATCAGAGATTTGTTTCGATCTTGTTTTCTTCCTTTCACACTCACCTTCCATTACAAAGA
Organism: Prostheceraeus crozeri; assembly: GCA_907163375.1. Classification (NCBI taxonomy): domain Eukaryota; kingdom Metazoa; phylum Platyhelminthes; order Polycladida; family Euryleptidae; genus Prostheceraeus; species Prostheceraeus crozeri. The sequence goes on along the minus strand of CAJQUW010007361.1, from coordinate 76,068 downwards.
AAGTTGTTATAGAAAACCAGTTTTAGCGGGAACGGTTAAGCCTTTTAGTAGACTGCAAGCGCGTCTGCCGATAAGGGTCAGATAGTAGTCAACGTCGTTGGCCGTTGTAATCTTAGAGTTTATCTTGCAGTAGTGACTAAAACGTTCGTGCCATTCGACTACTTGTACAGGGTCGTCTATGTCCAGTTCTTCTAAGCGGCCCTCCATTAGTAAGGATTACGCGAACAAGGTACGTAATCGGTCCTATTAACGTTAATTAAACGTTGTGTAACCGTCCTTTTCGTCACGTACAGTAGGCCGATAGATTACGTAAACAGTACGTAATCTGCAACACGTTCTATGACGTCCCAACTTAGCCTTAACGTCCTTAGCATCACGTCCTTAGCCTTAACGTAGCTTTAGTAAGCCCTCAAACGTGTAATGATTGTGATGTTAATAATACGTGTTTAACTTACGGTGATAGGGGTGTGTAAGTGTGTAATAGTGAACTGCCGACCAAGAAAGACCTGCAGTGAATGTTCACGATGGTACCGGGTAAGGTAACCAATCGTCGTATGTATTAGCTTTAGTTTGGGCTCGAAGAGGCACTTTTCAGGGCCAGCAGGAACAGCAGATCGGCTGGTAGATGCAGCAGCACTTCTCGGGGCCAATAGAATGGCTTGTAGATGCAGCAGCGCTTCTCGGGGCCAATAGAATGGCTTGTAGATGCAGCAGCACTTCTCGGGGCCAATAGAATGGCTTGTAGATGCAGCAGTGGACACGAAGAAGTCCTTTAAAGCAATCGGAGAAGCCTTGTAGATCGCGACGCCAATTTGTTATAGAAAACCAGTTTGGATTCCGAGATGAGTGTGTTGTATTAAGGTAAAGACAATGTTTATATACAAATCAGAGACAATCAATTATTCATTTGAACATAGGTCATCAATCAGCGACTTGCTGCAACATTTAATAACGCGGTCATCAATGAAACTAAAAGATGACGAAATATTCGATGACGTCATACAATGACAACGTCCGAGAAAGTTTCACCAAGGACAATAACGTCCGATATCATTGTCAGTTTGACGACACAATGCCCCATCCACGACATGACGATTGCTGTCGCAAAAGTACACTTATGCAGACTGACTTTAGACAATACTGAATACAACGTCAGCACATGTGCAGCTCCCGTCCTTCTCGTCTGTGGTGTGGACTGTCTATCAGCGCTTTTAGCTGATTGGCTGATTTCAACTGCGCAGTTAAATCAGTGTCTATCAATGAAGTTATAAATATGCAATGACGCGATCCTAGCATGAATTGAGCCAAAATTATCACCGCAGCCACACCGAGCCGTACTCAGCTGAGTGGAGGTTGAATGACGACTGTGAATACGAAAATCGCCACTCAATCTGAGCCGCACTCAGCTAAGTGCAAACTTCCATTCAGTGTGAGTGATGACTGTGCATACGGGGGTTAACTCTTAATTGGCAGTAGGCGCTTTAAAATGATCTGATTTCGCAACAATTTCTTGCTTTGATTCTGTCTCGTGCGGGAGTAGCTTAGAATGACCTTGACTTCATTTTGAACTGATCCCGGCTGACTATTTTCTGCGGGATTCCTATAGACCAGTTCTTGCAGTATTGTGGAACCTTTTGCTAAAGGATTTTTCCTTTAAATCCGGTAGAAATTTCGTAATGGATTGCGTTGGCTTTCCAACAGAGATGCTTTCAAGGTGTTGCTCTGAGTCATCAATCGCAGTCTAATGCTGTTATTCTATCTTTTACATTTTCAAGTGATCTCTTTAACATGTGACGCCGTCTTTGCGCACTTGACACACGTTTATCTATCAAGCAAATACGCCAGAAAACATGGATAAAGACTGTCCATGACAAGTTGCATATGTTTCTTCCATCATCAAATTAACGCTTATCATAATTGATCCAATCAATTTGAATACACAAAATATCGCCGTCATTTTGATGGAAGTATATTTATTTAGATCTTCAGCAGCTCCTAGTAGTGCTATTTGTCGACATATCATCGATTGTGACCGCTTTAGAGGCAATTAATGTTCTCCTTCTACTTTTCAGTATTAAGTGTTCCTCGCTTTTCTTTTACTTTGCCTATCATAGAGTCTCTTTACATCTTTGCCTCCGTCCGTTACTTTGTGTTCAAAAGGAACTCAAACATGCTTTGTCTTTGCCTTGGTGATTTTTTTTCTTTTGTCATTATGATTTCATTCCCTTTTTATCTTATTTACATTTTTTCTGTATCCTATTTTACAATAAGATGGTAATATACAAGGTGTTTCAAAAGTAGGCTAACAGTAGAAATTGGCCTTGAAAAGCTATGTCTTAATGCTATAGATTAATAAGCTATGTCATAATAATCTTTTTCACGATGCCACAGATAGCTAATATGCCTTGTATTCGTAAGGGGCAAAAATTCAATACTCTTTGACATCGCGTAAATCATATTAAAATGTCTCATGATCTCCAGTGTTTTCATGCCTACATATTTCACTACAACCCAATTTGAATCTATACCGATCATGAGAAGTCGAATAACTATCCAACATCTATCAAAAAAAATTATTAGGAAACCATGTAAACAAGATAGTAGTTGTTTCAGTGTTACTGCGGAGAAGGAAGAACAGCTGACATTCGAATGTCCTCCGCGCCCCTCAGCCTGGTGCACGAAGACGCTGTTGTCAACACAAGACAGGGAGGCGAAGAAGGAAGAACAGCTGACATCCAAATGTCCTTCACCTTTGTTAATTCCAGCCTCCTCTTAGACCATCGTCAGAAGCTTCTGACGATGGCCTAGAGGAGGCTGAAATTAATAAAGGTATTAACATTAAAACAACTACCATTTTGTTTGCTTGGTTTCCTAACAAAAAAATGAACAAATGAATAACCAAGGCCTATTCAACATATCAAAAAATTAATCAACTTAAAGTTGCAAAAATTCACGAACGCAAATGCTCAAAATGTCCACCATGGACATCGGCACATTCTTGTAGTCTTTCGGCCACACTGTGGCACACAGTTCTGCATAAGTTCCTGTCATCACTGATCTCTTGACAGGCATCTGTGATGTAGGAGCGGAGTTGAGAAAGTGTGTGAGGTTTTCGTCCGTACACTTTCTCCTTTACAACACCCCAAAAGAAAAAGTCCATCGGAGTTAGATCGGGAGAGCGAGGAGGCCAAAGGATGCTACCACATCTCCCGATCCACTTTCCTGGAAAAGTGTCATTCAGATAGCTTCTGACACTCACTGCAAAATGCGCTGGTGCACCATCCTGCTGAAAGTACAGCTCATTGAAGTTGTTCAATGACTGCATCTCAGGAATCGCAAAGGATTGGAGCATTTGAAGGTACACCTCAGCCGTCACAGTTCTTTCAAAAAATACTGGCCCAATCACACCGTTGCTTGACATATCGTCCCAGACGGTTAAGCCAGGCTGGTTCAGCTCATTTGTTGATACCATGTGCGGATTTTCAGGGAACCAGTAGACACAGTTATGTCTATTTACGTGACCTGATAGTTTGAAACTGGCTTCGTCAGACCAAACTATCTTGTCAAGCAAATCTGGGTTCTCCCGAATTTCCGACAACATGAGCACAGCAAACTGCAAGCGTCGTTCAGCATCATCCGGTAGAAGGGGCTGCAACAGTCTGGGTCGGTATGGTTTCAACTCAATTTTCCTCATCAGTCTCCAAGTAGAGCTTAGAGAAATGTCCAACTCCAATGAGGCTCTTCTTGTTGACTTCTTCGGACTTTGAACAAATGTTTGGGCCACTAGCTCCTCGTTTGATGTTATTGAAACTGATAGAGGGCGTCCTGACTTCGGTGCATTCTCTACCGAACCGGTCTTTTCAAATTTATCTCGAATGCGATAAATAGCAAATCTTGATGGAGGATTGCTGTGAAAGGCATCTCTCCATTCCATTCGCACCTTTTCAGCATTCTTGTTTTTCCAAAAGGATTTCAAAATCCATTTTCTCTGATCATCTTTTAGATGACCTGACATGACAGAAGCAGCAAATTCAAAAAAGCTTCAAGCTTGTTTAATTCACTTCAAGTCAAACTAACAGTGTTTGATTCAAATCAAATTAATTGAACATATCCATGTACGTAATGTCAGATTGGTGCTATATCTTGTCCATGATAGATTTCAAAATTCCTTTGCCAATGGAATGCTACTGCATAGACTTCTAAATGATAGTAGCAATTACTTCGAAGTCTATGGCTCATGTTGGACTGATCATGGATATCCATCGACTGATTCAGGTGTAAATCGCCAATAGAACGGTCAACATAGATTTCCTAGGGCAAAATCAACTGTTAGCCTACTTTTGAAACACCTTGTATAGATAGGATAAGATAAATCTATAAAAGGAAAATAGATAAGATAAATAGAAGAGCTACGTGCCCTCTGTCTTTAGTAAGTTTATTTGTCATTGCTTCGTTTCTACCTGCATGACGTCATGTCAGTGGCTTATAGATCTCTGTGTCTCTATTGATTAAGTATTCGTTGTGTTTGTGACTGAATCTCTGTTCTGTCTTTGTCATTACAGCCCTACTTCTCATGAAGAGAGGCCGTGAAAGCGCTCAGGAGTCTACCAAATAAACTTCCATCAAAATGACGGCGATATTTTGTGTATTCATAACATAGTTGAACTCCAAATTCCTGGCAACTCATTGCGTTGATGGATTGAAGTGCATGCATTATTTATAATAAAATGATATAAATGATTCTTACATAGCAAAAAGTGCTATTATCAGTGCAATAATGAAATATATTGCAAAAGGAACATCTTTATTCTTATATATTATTGATAAATATAGCATAATAATACACAAAGCACCCAAGTAATTCATGAATCTTTCATATATCATACATTTCAAAATTCATAGACATACATAATTGCATAGTAAATTACTGGAGCAATTTATTGCATATAATAGATAATCTCAAGACTGAAATCATGAATTAAATTAGAAATATGTCTGCCAAATAGAAAAAGCGATCAATTGATACAGAGTTTAAATAGATCGGAAATGTAAGTTTATTAAACAGAGAGCATTGCTAGTAATCCATCGATGAAGCTAGCGTTCATGCTATTATTTAATGATGATCATACATTCTTGCTTGTGCGTTTTATGTGAGTCGTCAAATAATTTAATAAACCGCTAATGGATGGATGTCATTACTTTAGCTTTATTTAATGACAACAACATAATTATGTTATTATTTTGATCAATTGCACTAAATTTATTTTGTAAGCGATAATTTTGTCAAGTTGTGAATAATGGATTATTAATGAACATTAAATTGATTGCTAAAAATTAAATAATTGATCAGTTATCATTCAATTATAATAATTGTTTATAAAACCCAATACTGATACAATCAGTTATCTATGGCAGCCGCTAACAAGTATCATGGATCAGACATGTATTGCAAATGCCAATAGCACAAGAATGCTCAACAACATAGAATTATCAAATATTCATACATAATAAGAATTATTGAAATATGTTCTATTTTACAAACAAGTTGATGCAACAGTTCCTGAAGAAAATTTCTTAGAGGATGTGAGCAACAGATCCATCCTTCAAGAATTTAAAACTCAAACCTTCAAGAAATTCTATTCTTGCAGGACCAATATTTTTCGTACAGGAACTTAGAAATCCTGAAGAAAATAATCAGTAGGGATGGTCGTTAGGATGCGCCAAACTTTGTATTCAGTCGAATGACTAGACTCGACATGAATGGCCTTTGACTCACCGCTAGAGGTCGTATCATTGCTGTTATCGTCCGATGGATTTTTGTGCAACGATACTGAATTTGTTCTTTTCCAACATTCTTTCATTGCCTTCATCGCATCTGATGATGTCTTCGCCTTCTCTGTTTCTTCAGAAGGTTGATGATCGATCTTGGAAATTTGTGGATCATCCTCTTCTTTGGCACAATTCATTCTCCACAGCAAATTCAAACAGCATGTCAATATGTGTTCAATAAGTCACGTGGTTACAATCTGCAACGAAGAAAAGGTTATTTGAATACTACGTATGAACAATTAAACAATAGGTAATGTTAGTTAAATATTGGCAAAACCAAGTGACGTCTGCATCAACGTGAACTTGAACACTTAAGTGGCAATAGTGCCATTGCAAAACACATAGAACAATGTAACCATTGTTTTCGTAACTACAATGATTGCTTTAAAATCATTTACCGTGGAAACTCGGACTTTGAGATTAGTATTGTTGAATCTATAAAAATTTTTAGTAGCAATCCATTGCTTAACCGAACATTAGGTTATAATGCTCTTATTTCTTAAAGATATTTAACTAACATTACCTATTGTTTAATTGTTCATACGTAGTATTTAAATAACCGTTTCTTCGTTGCAGATTGTAACCACGTGACTTATTGAACACATATTGACTGATTAGATCTCCACCGTCTAAACATTCAAACAGCATGTCTTCACGCTGTTCTCTTTCCGAACATGAATTAAAGGTTATGAAGACATTGAATCATGACCGATTGATTTGTGTAGTGATCTTGCTCTTTCTTAGTTCAATAGCTTTTTTCACTTCCAAAACAATATTTGTAAAATACAAAATTTCTTTCATTTCGTGCCATGAGGCATAACTAATCCAAAATAAATTTATTATTTTACAATTTATTACCTCATTTACAGGCAAAGAAATGATAAAAACTTTCGGCAAAATTCTCGCCATCAGATGTTAGAATGAATGATAAAGATAAAGTTACATTGAAGTTAGCGTGAATTTTGCAGAAAAAATCGTCTTATTTGTATGGTTTTTATTGTTTCTTTGTCTGTAAATGAGGTAATGAAGTTTAAAATGAGAAATTTTTTTTAAAACAATATTTGCTCAGAAAAATTAAATTATAGAAACATGGCAAAAGAATTAACCGGATTTTTGGAGATAGTTTAACCGGTTTTCGGTATTTCGAAAAAATGGAAAATGCCGGTAAAACCGGTAGCGGTAATACCGATAGTGCGACCCCAACTCTCTGTTGAATGAGTGGTAAATTATGTAAACCTGTTTGCTTGATGTGAGATTGTTTTCTGATCGTGTTCGTGATAATTGATATTAGATGCGACAGAAGGTACATTTTTGATAAAATAAAGGTCAAATCTGAAACTGTTATGATGATTGCAAACAATTGTCTGATAGGCGATTAGAAATTTATGTATGAAAGCAGCATTGTACAGGATCTTATTAATCAGGTTTAGATTTCAGATGAAAAAGCTCTCTGTGTATTAAATGGATATTCATTGAGTTTCAGTGAAAATATCTGAACCGAGACAATGAAAAACGGAATTGAATTAGTCTCATCAGTCAAAAAATTTATTGATAGACATACGGAATATCCTGAATACAAGACATGTTTTTACACTAGGGTGAGATCAGAAGTAACAACGCCTGTGCACCTTGTATTTCAGAAAATGTTCATGTCTCAGAAGCCTTTCATGCCCTTTTAATGCCTTGTCAAGAAAATCAGTGAAATGTGAATATTTAGATTGACCTTTGCAGGGAAACAATGATATAGCAGCTAGAAATTGACTTATTCAATTCTGAGAAATTGTTCAACCAAATTCAAATTCAAACAAATTTGCACCATTTGATTACGGAACTTAGCCAGATTTTATGCAGAAGTGTTTTATTCTAGCAATTTTTCTTTGTATTACCCTACAAAATTAATTATTTTCTTGTCATACCTAGACAAATCATTTACAAAGAATATGCAATTCAGGAAATGTGTCTGATAAATTTCGGACCCTTGTTATACCCTTAATACGGACTATTTTCCCGAACAGTATATTGCGAATGACATTTGGAAGTGTACTCCTCAGAATTTTGTAGTTTCAAGTTTTTGTAGATATACGTAACAATCAAAACTGAATGGATCTCAACATGCGAGATTGCAATTAGCAAGCTAGTGAAATTTCGACGGGTATTCATTGAACATGACTTTAAACACATAACGGACAAGTCGCCTAAGTTAGGGCGCCAGGAAAAACTAATAAATACTGGTTTTTTGCAAACACCATGTATATAGAATAATCAAATTTTGAGTCGCATCCTCATTTGGAAAAATGGAACACATACAGTTAGTTGACATTTCATCCAATATAAGGGACCATAAGCAAAACTAGTTCACATCTTTCACCATCGACACAACTCCCCATTTAATGTTGCAGAAATACCCGGTCAAATTTGAGATTTTCAGCCAGCAAGTTGATGAAACTTCGGCTATTCAGGTTTATCCCCATTTTTCAACTGAGCATGCAGCTCAATATTCAATTATTCTATTTTCATTGTGTTCACAAAAACCAGCATTAATTGATTATTACAGGCGCACTAATTTAGGTGACTTGTCAGCTGTGTGCCTAAAGTGATTCTTAATGAACAACCGTCGAAATCTTACTAGTTTGTTGACTGCACATCTTAATTTTACCCGGGCATGGTTGCAACTTTGAATCAGAGATGCGGAGTCTGAGTAGGAGTCCTATCAAATGATAGGAATCCGGTCTATAACTAGACCTTAGAAATAATATAAATATTATATATACAATATATAATATTATATAATATATATACATAATTATTTATTCTCGAGCATATGCTCTGTCATTGTCTTATTGTCAACTTTCTCCGTCAAACAAAAGTACAGAGAGACTGCAGCATGCAAAGCTTGTAATAGTTGAGGGAATGAATTACCCTCATTGTGAAAAAAGGATTGTCTTTTCACTCGGTGATTTAGTAGAGAAGACAAGCCTTTCTAGCCTCGGTCACACCTATACGCAACAAAGGTCACATCAGAGACAAAAATGAAATGCTAATTTGTTTTAGAACATTACCTCTTACCCTCACGTTAATATTGTATGTGATGGCTCTTCCGATGCGAATATTAAAATCGAAAGAGTATTCATATTTTTTAGAGAAAGATGGGGGATTTTCTGCCTGGTAGAGACTGGAGAAAAACCGTGTAAAGCACACATTAAGAAGATGGGAGGAGCTGAGTCGTATGCATCCAACTGAAAGCGACATTTGATTGACAATTGATACAGCAATGATCACTAAAAATAGGTTCAGCTAAGCCTATAATGATCTATGATGTAGGTTGCTGGTTCATTGTTAAAAAAAATGATAGGACTCCGCATCCCTGCTTTGAATAGGGAGTTGTGTCGATGTTGAGAGATGTAAACTAGACTTGCTGAGGATTCCTGACATTGGATGAAATCATAGAGTACACTTAGTATATTAGGTAGAGCACAAAACTAGGCATTTATTAGATCCCCAATGTGTTTACAGTTTCATTTTATTGAATGAACTCCGGGGGATATAGTTGGTAATTGCTAGATGTGACTACCAAAACTAACTGTGACTGCTAGAAGTAACTGCCAAATGTGAGATATGCAAATTTTTGCAGTTTTGAAGAAATTGCCACGGAATTGAGTGATCATAATTATAATGAAGAAGGAAGGATGGTGTTTTACAGATTCTCAGCGTCATGACAGCCTTGGAGAGGTAATGTTTGTTAAATTATAATTTGACAGTTGCTATAGCAACTCAATGACCTATTATTCCTCTTCGGCATGACAACAGATATACACGTAACTGAGTAAGCTAAATCACTTTCACAAGTATGTTTTTGGCACTTTTCTTTGCGTCAAATCGCACTAAAATTGGCAAAAACAAAACGGTTTTCAACATGAAAATAATGACACCTACTATATAGAGAACGTATATATAGTGCAAATTTTTCCAGTTTTGAAGAAGTTACCACGGAATAGATTGATCATGATAGTACTGCATAAGGAATGATAGTGTCTTGCAGATCCTCCGTGTCATGACAGCATTGGGAGAGGCTCCTTTTTTTGGTTCCTATTACTTTCATGCTCAACCTAAGGCTTAAGAGTATTTTCTCAAGCATGATCATATCACAGGCAACCTGCCACTGTTAGAGCAAAATAACATAATCAAAGACACTGATTTCAATTAACTTTAAAAAATGTAAATGGGTCCACATCAATACTCAGATTCAAGAAATGAAACAGAAATTTAGTGAATAATAAAATCATACCGATGAAACTTGAATTAAAAACCTGAAATTTCAGCCAAGAGAGCAAAATAAGATCGCGACTATTTCATGAAGACTTTTATTTATTTATTTATTGAGGTAAGGCAGCAGAAATGCTGATATACAAGACAATGAAGCAAAAAGACAGTGCATAATGTTAGAGTGAACGGAAGTACGAGAGTAGTCTGCGATTGAATACGCACGGATCAGATATGCCGCACAATGAGAGGGGGAGACTGTTCCAGAGAGAGATGGAAGATGGCAAGAATGATCTTTCGTACTGATGAGATGATTGAGGACCAACATGAATAACAAACATTAGGTGATGTGACGATGAAGCTAGTCTTGATGAGCGTGAAAAAGAAATTTGCTCAAGTTCGATGGACTCTAGAATTAGCTGAGGTGACAATCCATGCACGATCCGATGAAAAAATTTGATCTGTGTGATCATGCGACGAAAGTGAAGACAAGATAACACATATTGAAAATCAGGTTCAGCTCCGATAAAGGCAACAAATCGTCGTTGAAGGCGATCAATCTTATTGATAAAGATCTGATTGATTGGCGTGATAATCGGAGAACCATACTCCAAACCCGAACGCATGACTGCTTTAGAAATATTGAGTTTAGCACGTATTGAAAGCCTGTATCCATTTCTCCACAAAATTTCCAGTTTCATGTACGCCTGCTTCAGTTTATTGGTGATGTGAGGTGACCATGAAAGATCAGAGGAAATGCAAAAACCTAGAGTCTTGATAAAACTTTTAGAAGTAAGTGTGCTGTCTTGAAATTCCATAGAATGCTCGATAAAGCATCTGTTTGGGCGCCGAATGACCAAATATTGAGACTTAGATGAGGAAAATTCCATCTGCCTAAGCGAAGCCCATTCAGAAACTCTTACTAGAGTATTACGAACATTGCAAGAATCTGTAGAATATACAGTGATATCGTCAGCAAAGAGAAGCAAATTGCAATCAGACACAACGTCAGGTAAATCGTTCATAAACAGTAAAAATAGAATTGGCCCGAGGACGCTTCCCTGAGGCACACCAGTTGATAGTGTACCGAGAGATGATGATGCTCCATTGACCACTACATATTGACGACGATTTTGGAGATAAGCTTCAATCCAATTTAATAGCTTTCCAGTTGAGCCATATGCCCGACACTTTGATATCAGACCATTAATCCAGACTCGCAAAAAAGCGGAAACTAGGTCCAAAGAAACAACATGGGTTGGATTTAAACGCTCGAGTGATAAGTTACAGTCATTCATCAACAGAAAAATAGGGTGGATAGTGGAGTGACCGTTACGAAATCCGAATTGCCTCTTCGATTGTGCTACATTCATTAAGATACTTGTTAATGTATGAGACAACAATCCTTTCCATAATTTTTGAAATTATGCAGAGCAAGCTGATGGGACGGTAGTTGGAAGAGGAACTTTTATTCCCTTTTTTGTGAATCGGAACGACTTGAGCAGTACGCCACTGAAGTGGGACGAATCCAGATTCGAAAAACTTGCGAAACAGTATTATTAAAACTATCGTATTAAACAGTATTAAAAAACTAGCGAACTTGTATTATAATGCCGTTAATGAAATTCCCTTGATAATCAGCTAAATTTCCGCTTAATTAATATGCTTGTTAGCAGATATTCATTCCTGTTGATGTCCAACATGCTTCATACTACTTTTATCGTGTTTGTGTCAATAGTACACAATAGCATGTATAGCTTTTCAAAACTCCTCATATAATTTTTGGACCTCAAGAACGCAATCTCAGTAAAAACTGAATCTTTTGATGTAAAAATTTTCACTGTATACAGATGCTTTTTTGAGTCGACACTCCACTTACTATATGATTGCTCTATGAGTGAAATGGCAGCTATTCAGGTCTGTTCCCATAATTCAACTGAGGATGCATCGGAATATTTGATTATTCTATTTGCATTTATGCGACTTATTGATTGGCTACCTGAAAAATGCAGTCATTATTGAGCCCGATCATAAAGAAGTGAACAAGAATTAGGCTACGTCTATCAAAACTGAAGGGTGATGACGCAACCAATCAGCAATGTGATTTATTTGCAACATTTCGAAGTATTTGGGTCAAGGCTGCGAAGCAATCGACCCATGATCGTCCGGCTGCCATTTCTTGTCAGGATCAAAGAAAAATATGTTGACCGAAATGGAAGCAGCTGAGTAAATGAACATCATGAGTCTAAAACCAGACTTCTGGCGTAAAATGTCTTCAAATTATTAACTAGTCTTAATGTAACTTTGTCTATGAAGCTGAGCACATTCAGTTTTGTCAAGCCTCTTAATGTCAGCAAACACAACATTTTGGACAATTTAATTAAAATTTTACCGAATTTTTGCAAACATCACTGATTGTCAAAATGAACATAACACATACGTACACATAATAGAAAGTTCTATGGCAAAAGATTATGACTTTAGACCTAGTGATTTTCACTTAGACAAAGAGAAAGCTGTTGAGAAAAATCGGAACTATCTGTGAATATGAAAAGTACGACAACCTGGAATAAAACAAGTAAATAAGTAATGCGCTTCAAATTATCTGACTTCCGACGGCGTTTATCCGCACCGTTTGACACAAGAAGTGTCGTGCTGCATATCCGATTCAGAAGCAATCACAGAATTAGATTATTTAAACGTGTCACTTTCCTAGAAGTGCAAACTGATTGAAAACGATGGTATACCATCGTGAACTTACTAAGTGGGCAAAAGAAATTTTCAGTGCCTTACGGAGATAGGAAAAATAGTCGTGTGTCGCTTGCGGATTGCTGTGAATTCCTTCAAAAAGCTCCGATCGCCACAATTCCTTCAGATTCGAAGAATTCTGATCACTGCACAAAAGTTTTCTCGATAATGTTGGGTCCTCCGATCATCATTAAAAAATTTTTCGCAGGCACACGAAAAAGCGTTCACAAACTTCTCTGCAGAGCTTGACATCAACTGTGTCTCTTCGCTGTATGATCCGGTTGATAACAGTCATTGAAACTTCGCACAATTCCATGTTGACTAGCTGATCATTGTTCGATTGCTACAATATTATGTGTGCAGATTGTGCCATTTAATTGACCTTACATGTTCCAATGCCTCCCTTCTATCCAAACAGAAGAATAGACGACCTGTCTAATTCTGTGGAAGCAATAGTCAGCACGTGCAGATAAGCGGAAAACAGACTTACACATCCACTTGCCGAACTCAGTGTATTGACATGTCACTTTTTGATTACTACAGAAAAAGCTTATATACTCAACTTTTGCGTGTGGAGGATTTTCTTTCAAGCAGCAACCATTCAATCCGTGCAAGTCTGAATACTTTCAAATGGGATAAACCAATACACTCCGAAGCGCATTGAAATCCTAAACGAATGCCCAATCCTCCACCTCCACAATCTTTAAACTTCTACAATATCGCTCCGGATCACATAGTATCCATACAAATCCGACTTTTCGCTTTGTTTGCTTCGGTGAGACTAGGATGGCCAGTAACGGGTTGTTCATGGTCATTTCAGCTGCTGATTTAGGCAGTGATCTAGATCAATTTTGCCAGAACTTAAGAAGAATCAAATTAATGACGCAACAACGATCTTTTGCAAGTTATAAATAGTGATGCTTTAATAAGTAGAAGTGAAAATAGCGGCGAATATTTGCAAAGGACTCTGATGAGCTTCCCATTGTCAATCACTGGAAGCTACCATCGCTCATCTACGCCTTTAAAGAGCAACCCTCACGAAAATTCTTTATGAGAACTCATGAAATTTAATGTGGATTCATGAGATTTTATGAGAACTCATGAGATTATGATGAGTCTTATGATATTCTCATAAGACAATATTTAACCTATGATGTTCTCATGATGCTTTGATGAGAATATAATGAGTGGTAATGAGAGCATTCATGAGTATAATATCTGATTATGCGTTCATGGGAAAATCATGAGCATTCATGTGGTTTTTGTGAAAATAAGTTTATAAGTAGTAAGGTATGCATGTTGGTCGCGAAAGGAAAGAGTCATTAGAAAGGTTATTCAATCAAAAAGAATCTCCAGATTTAGTCTACAAAGGATAAAAAGGAAAAAAACATAGAATACATGTATATTATAACGATCTGTAACAGCCTGTTCGAAATGATGCATATATAATTTGACTTTACAATTGGCATTACTATGCAAGATGTTGAAAATAGACATTTATACAATCACAATTCAAAATCTTATCATGATAAAAAAGACTTTTCATTGCGAACGCTGAAATACTGAAAGAATATTGAGGACACTTTGAGGACACAGCGTCGGAATGATCTGGGGCAAGGCTCTGGCGAGGCCAAGAAAGCTTCAATAACTAAATGCCAGAAAAATAAATTCAGAAGTATGACAAAGCTACTGCTAATTTATTAGCTAATGAGATTTTATGAGAAACTCATGAAATTAGATAAGATATTTCATGCCAAAGCGTTCCAAATCCGCATCAAATTCCATGAGATACGTATGAGCAAAATTCTCATAAAAGTCATGAAGAATTTTTGTGAGGGGGTTCATGTTTCAAAAATGGATATTAATATAAAAATGCTATATATTCTGGATACAAAATTGCTTTCTTTCGTATGTAATCAGTATCACTAACGTCATGAAATCAAAATTTGAATTGGACAAAAATTTGCGATTTTCAGATAATACTTTACATTGTTGTCAATGCTATGATGTCCCCATGGGCAAGGTTGATTAAAGTTAGATTTGTTATCAGAAATATGTAGAAACTAAAAGTTTCAGCAAATTGGAGTCAAAGCTAATAATTATTTAGCTAACAGCTTCTTATTCCAAATAATTATACTAATAACTGCGCACACCAGTCCCGACAATAATTTCTTGTCTGTTGACTCTTACTTTATCGGTGTTTACCCAATTTGGGTGCAATATTTGTCTGTCTCCGTTGTGCTAATTTTTATTTCGACAAATATATAATTATTATTATTTTCTCAAAAGACTAGAATACACTCTAATGTCAATCAAAAATTATTTTGTAGAGTTGACTTATAAATGGTTAGAATCATGTTGCTCTATGCGCTTCGAATTCGACATCTGCATGCGGACTAATTCAGTTCTCTGAGGTATGATTTCAAATTCACTAAACAAGTTTCATTTCTTAGATGAATTTAATTGTGAACCCACTTGGGTGTTTATCTTAAAGTTAGAACGTTGTCTTGAATTTTTTCATCTTCTTCTCTCAGTATCAAGTAATTTGTGGTATGAAAAGTGCAAGAACATGCTCTTGCTAGCAGGACCTTCATTGAGGTTAATTAAAAAAAGCGATTACTTTCCCAAAGTTATCACTAATCAGTGATTCGAAAGATTAATATAATACGGGGTACTATCATTTAATGGTAGTTTCTCCAAAGCAGAAAAGTGCACATCTCATATATTTGGCATTAGATCTCCACTCTCGAAAGGATAGTCGTGAAGAAGTGGGTTGCACCCTATCTACAAAACATTGACGATACTCAGTTCGCCTACCTACCCCAACCTGGCTCGGGGTCAACATGTGCCACTAGCGTTACATACATGAGCATTCTCCGTCATCTCGATCAGTCATCCGGTGCCGTGCGTGTCCTCTCCATTGATTTTGCCAAGGCCTTCGACAAACTGCCCCATAATGCCATCCTATCCACCATCATCGACTTAAAGCTACATTTTGAGGCTGTTTCTTGGATAACTGACTTCTTATCCAACCGACTCCAGCGTGTCGTGCACAACAACGCCACCTCCGAATGGTGCTCCGCACCCAGCGGAGTTCCTCAGGGAAGCGTGCTCGGATCGTACCTTTTCTGTGCTGTCATCGCATCGCTACGTCCTGTGTGTTCTAACACTCGTTATGTTAAATACGCTGACGACGTAACTGTACTCCACTTTATGCGAGATGCACACGAAGACAACCTCCAACGCGAATTCGAACACATTTGCCAGTGGTCGGCTAGAGCGGGCTTCCTCTAAACACTTCCAAATCCGCGGTGATGGACATCGCCACCAGAATTGGTATTCGACTCGAAGAAATTGCGGACGTTGCAGGAGCTGTCATTCCAAGCGTGACCTCTATGAAAATCCTCGGTGTCCATTTCGCAAAGGATCTTCGCTGAGATATTCACTGCAAGGAGATCTTCAAGAAGGCATCTAAACGCATTTTTGTCCTCAGAAACCTGAAGAGAGCAGGTTGCAACGCTCAGATTTTATGGAGAGTCCACCGACAAACTATCCAATCCCTTCTCACCTACTGCCATCCGTGCTGCTGCAATATGTCCCAAAAAGGTTGCAAGTTCCTTGCCAAAGTAGAGAGACGAGCCTCTAAAATAATTTTCGGTACTTCCCATGGACCAGACTCAATAACTACTACCACATTGGCACGCGCCAACCAAAGGTCTGGGACCCGCCTATTCCACAGTGTTATGTCAACTATCAACCAACCTTTGCGTCAATTTTTCGACGAAAGGTTCCCAACTCACAGGAATTCTTCCACCCTCAAAAAACCCAGATGCCGTACTGTCCGCTTCTCCAACTCTTTCATCAAGTACTGCTCTACGTGTTCATAATTTCCTCTCTCCATGATGGTTATCATGCTTCATTCATTCATTGTCTCTTTTGTATCATGAACTCTGCAGTGTTTGTAACTGTTTCATGCCTCTGTACTGCGCGCACTGCAGATGTGTGCCAATAAAGTTATTATTATTATTAGATGTCAACAATAGTTGGTTCAATAATATCGGAACTGGTTAGAGATGCAATTAACACTGATTATGCATGTGCTTACACTCCAAGAGTCGCATGTACCGGAATGTGATGACTAAGATGAACAAAAATATCACGAGTGACAAATTTAGATTTGCACTCTATAAGGGAGTGGAGTTGGGACTGTTTGATGACAATTAACAAGCTCTATATGTGTTGATAATTGTCAACTTCCTCGAATTAACGGACAGCTTGAAAGTATTTATATGAAAATCACTTCATTTACGTCACAGAATAATTCAAACCGCCCTACAACAGAATGAACCTCCAAACTATGAGGCGAGCAGCTATTCTGCTGTTTATCGTCATCTTTTACGTCCTTTTGGTAAGTGATCAACAACTTCGAAATATTTGAAATATGCTTAAACCATAGAAAAGCTGAAACTTCGGTTTGTTTAATTACGTTATGAGGAAATACATTTGCCTCTTGTTGACGGTCATTTCAGCCGATGATTTAGGCACCAATCTAGGACAATGTTGCCAGATTTTGAGAAGAATTTAATTGCTGAAACATGCAGCAGTCATAGATTCCTGCCAGGCGTGAGGCGATTGATATCAAGCTGTATAATCATGGCGCTAGAGAAATTTTTACAATCGCAAATCTTTACGAAGTACGCTGATAAGCTGCAGGCATCAAGATTGGACCTTGGGTTTTGGGTCGACCTTGGGTAAGTGATATAAAACTTGGGTTTTCTATTAATGCTGAATATACACAGATCAAGTTACAAAAATTTGTATTTTGATTTGAATCTTAGGAGAGCTACAGGATAAGAGCATTCTGATATTTTATCAAATTTCCACTGTATTCACAGAATATTTCAAAAATGAAATACTTGTGATTATTAGCTATTTCATTCTGGGCTTGACAATACCGCGCATTGAAAGTTCATACTTATTGTATCTACTGTAAGCTTACATGTATTTTGTTGCTTTTGAACTTATTGAATTTTTATATATTCCGTATAGCCTATTTTACATCTTCGCAGTCATCTTCGCACCCTTAACTTTCTGCGATAGCCGACATTTATTCAAAAATAAATTCATTCCAATTTCGAATTCTAAATATGTTTAACCATGCTCTTGCTGCGCTGCTATTATATTTATCAAGTTTGTTTATATTTCTGAATGATAAAATGAAAACAATTGATTTGTTATGAGCAATGCGCAACTCAATCGTAATTAAATCAAAGATCTTCAATTAGTCAGTATATCAGTCTAGGTTAAACTGAAAGAAAACTTTATGACATAATACATGTACTTAGGCTACTAATAACAATTATTGCAATAATAAATCGTTTCACACTAATATCACACTTCTCATGAGCCCAATAGGAATTTTGGCCTATGGAAGAATCTCTATGTCAACACAAAATACAAAGAATGCACTTCGTTTACTTGACTTCATTCATTTATTTAAACTTGGTCTTGGGTTTTGGGTTTTGACCCCAAGTTTTGGCCTAACCTTGCAGACATCTTCCTATTGTCAGCCTGGTGGAAGCGTTTAGGTACCGGTGTCACGACAGCACCTGTCCACGATGTGCAATGCTTTCAATGTCCACGTCTGTTGTAGTCTTCAATGCTTTTAGAGTTTCACATTTCTATTGTTTAATCGTAGAAATTCGACTTCCCACTTTTTCTCATTGGAAGATTCACAATTCTCCACAATCTCTCCATAGGAATAGAAGCACTTTGATGAAATAGCATGCAGGATATCACCTTTCGCTACAAAATTTCAACCACTACATGTTTCACAAAATTGACTCTTCTTTAGAAGATCTAGCAGTAAGCGCCTGGCCGAGCAGTTTAAATAGTCATAAACAAACAGGTGCTGATGTCTTTTCCTGTGTCCACGAGCTCAGACAATGCGAAATGTCAGAATTTCTATGTGTAAATCAATTGTGAAACCGGCACTTTCTCCGTGTATTTCAAGAAACTGTTCAGAAGTAACTTTCCTCTAGCTATGATCAGATTGCCAAGTAAAAAGTCTATCTAAAACAATCACAAAAGACTGCATGATCAGATCGAAAATATTTCGACGAGTCCAAAACGAGGAGCTGAAATGAGACCATCAACAAATGGTGGGTTTCCATTCTTGTCCTTCTAGCTTAAATAAGGTGAGAAGTTGGATTTCTATGATAATTTCAGTTACTTACTTAGATACCGAAATAGTTCAATGTCCTTTTCTTTGCGTAGTGTAGTTGGTAGAACACAACCAGTGTACATGTAATTGGTAAAAAGAAAACAAATTTTGACATGAAGGTCATAGGACTTTCATGCTTTATTACTTTGTTTTTACTGTTTTAGTGCTGTTTTGTAGAAAAAGAACAAAATTCATGTCTTATTTTCCCATTTTATTTGAGTGGAGCTGAAAATCGTGATATCCGTTTAATTCCAGTTCATTATAAATACGCGTCATCACACACACAAAACAATCGGTTTATAGAGCAATATACTTGTCAATTTTACTGCCATGTGAGGCAAAGGAAAGAGCCAATGTCTGCAACCAAATGAAAATCGGATTAAGGAAGCATGCAATAGTTAAACATTTTCATGGCCATTTATAGATTCTCATGGGATTCTTATGGACATGTTTAGTAAGTTGCTTTTTCATATTGAATTTACACTCAAAGAGAAATGAAAGTAATCATTTCTCAACAAATTTCGTTGACAAGTTGCCGATGATTAACCATTTTCTGTCACTGAGGTATTTTCAGCCACCGTTACTCTTTTACTGTTGGCGGCTATTGCTATCAGCATGCATCTCCGTTTAGCTTTGGTTTTGTTCGAGTACATCGCAATTGTCGCAATAATAGTAAAATGTAATTTTCCTTAAGCAGCATTTTGATGGAATTTTAAGTTGATTATGATTATGTTGTAATCATAAGTTATGTTATTATATAACTTATGACATTATATCATTAGATATTAGATTATACACAGTATAGATAATATTCTATACTTGTACAACTTGAGAATGGAGTCATAACTCCGAAATATTGTTTTAAAAACTAATAAAAACTAATAAAATAAAGTAATGCTATCAAATATTTTATTCAACAATTAGTAGCAAGGCTTGTCGCAATAATGCCTGTCATGTGATTTTCATGGTCAAATACAATAATTAAAATGTAATTTTTAAGTGTAAAAGCAGTGTCCATTAAAATGTGGCTTTCAGAGTCAAATGCAAAGTGATCTTCACCTATAATGTTGTTTTTAAAGTCAATCGCGATACTTTACATGTCCTTTGAGATAGCTTTTTATGGATACCAGGACCAATGCTCGATCTCTCTTCTCACGCTGCACGGAGGCAGTTTAGTTCTTGTTTTTTGTAGCTTTTTTATATACTTTTTATAGGATGTATGTGCATCATACTTAATGTCACAATAATTGTAAAATGCCACTATGTACATAATCTACATTTTTTAATCTAATAATATAGTAGGCCCTATTGTATTGTAGAAATAGTATGAGCTTGTTTCTTTATTTGGGATTTGTCATTCGTTGTACAAACATCGACTGCACATTTGAAAGGGGATTTCTAGAATGAATAATCGTCAGCAATCAACTTCATCTTCAGAATCAGCAGGACTACTAATGCATACAAATATCAGAAGTGTCTCCATGCCACTTCCTTCCCTTCAATCGAATTCTATGATTTCCATAATTTCCATTGAGACATTGTTTTGCATGTCTTTCTATACTAACTCATAATATGCATGAATTTTGAATTGCCTCTCGTTGCAAAATCATTCCTCTGTTGATGACCAGAGAGCTCGTCGATAACAAGAAAACACATAAAATCAAACATAACACTTTAGAAATACTTAGATTCCTCTAATATGTTGTGTTCAAGTAAATGATTTAAGGAAACTTCACATGTATATGTAGTTGACCAGGTGATGGGAGATTCTCTTTATGAGAAACTGAGAAAAAATTTATCAAAATTCCCTTTTTCAATTTACAGGCCGATATAATAAAGTAAAAGTTAGACGTTGAAGGCGCTGGACGCCGACTGCCTGTCTCTCAAACGTTTTGCTTTTATTCTCGGATGACTATTGACGCGAGGTATGCCATAATTTTTCGGAAAACACAACTGTGTAGTCTCTCCCCAAGCTTTATTGCCGATAAAAGTGATTTTATAAAAGAAAAGAAACACCGGACCAACGTTTCGCTCACCGTCCGAGCTTGCTCACGGTCACGCGCATAAATGGTGGGCAAGAAGTACAAATTACTTTAAATAGCAAGCACCTCAAACACAGTTCTTAATAAGTTAACTCGTGTTTTCTATTGATTTCAGGTTCCAACATTCTAATATATCGACTTTCAGCAGTTCTAGCAAGTACAGGCGTACTGACTTGGCAAAGAATATCTAAATGAAAGTCACTGATGGTCATAGAGATATTGCGATGTTCGGCGATTATGTGTTCGGACAGAGCACTATGGCGGTCTTTATTGTCTATACTCCTTTTGTGTTCATGAAAACGAGATTTAATAGGACGACTGGTCTGTCCGATATACGCTTTGTTGCAAATACTACACATGAACCTATACACGACATGTCCGCTCAAACAAGTGTGGGGGGAGTTATTTTCACAAATGTCGCACGTACAATTATTTAGATTAGCATTATATCTTAATTTGTTGCTAATGCTCTTACCAGGCTTATTAATTACACTTACAGGTAAATTGTACTTTTTTATTAGACTTTTTATTTTGAGGTTGCAACTATCACTGATGAAATCAATGTCTAAAGTAGCTTTGTTTATTTCTTTGATGTATTCATTAGTACTGTTTTTACTTTTATTATTTTCTACAACATTAGAATGATTAGTTCTAAAGCCGTTATTAGTCAGACGAATTTTCATTTTTTCTACAGATTTACTTTCATCCTCAACGTTGGAACAACGCCTTTTGACATAATTAATACTATTTCTAACGAAATTACTCTTAACGTGATTGGGAAGCCAACAATCATTACGAAGAGTGATTCCAGAATGGCAACTTTTGGTATACCATTTGTAGTTAATCTCATCTTTTATGTAAATGCTTATATCAAGAAAATTCAATACATTATTCGGAGGTAATTCTAATGTAAACTGTATGTGTTTATTTATATTGTTGAAATTATTCAAAATAAGACTGCATAGGTCATTGTTATTGGGGAATGGTCCCATAATAATATCGTCGATGTACCTTTTATAAATTTGGGGCCTAATGTTATGGTTTTCCGCTAGAGATTTAAGTGCTAATGATTCTATGTGATTCATCATTATTATAGCGAACGGTGGGGAAAATAATGATGAATCACATAGAATCATTAGCACTTAAATCTCTAGCGGAAAACCATAACATTAGGCCCCAAATTTATAAAAGGTACATCGACGATATTATTATGGGACCATTCCCAATAACAATGACCTATGCAGTCTTATTTTGAATAATTTCAACAATATAAATAAACACATACAGTTTACATTAGAATTACCTCCGAATAATGTATTGAATTTTCTTGATATAAGCATTTACATAAAAGATGAGATTAACTACAAATGGTATACCAAAAGTTGCCATTCTGGAATCACTCTTCGTAATGATTGTTGGCTTCCCAATCACGTTAAGAGTAATTTCGTTAGAAATAGTATTAATTATGTCAAAAGGCGTTGTTCCAACGTTGAGGATGAAAGTAAATCTGTAGAAAAAATGAAAATTCGTCTGACTAATAACGGCTTTAGAACTAATCATTCTAATGTTGTAGAAAATAATAAAAGTAAAAACAGTACTAATGAATACATCAAAGAAATAAACAAAGCTACTTTAGACATTGATTTCATCAGTGATAGTTGCAACCGCAAAATAAAAAGTCTAATAAAAAAGTACAATTTACCTGTAAGTGTAATTAATAAGCCTGGTAAGAGCATTAGCAACAAATTAAGATATAATGCTAATCTAAATAATTGTACGTGCGACATTTGTGAAAATAACTCCCCCCACACTTGTTTGAGCAGACATGTCGTGTATAGGTTCATGTGTAGTATTTGCAACAAAGCGTATATCGGACAGACCAGTCGTCCTATTAAATCTCGTTTTCATGAACACAAAAGGAGTATAGACAATAAAGACCGCCATAGTGCTCTGTCCGAACACATAATCGCCGAACATCGCAATATCTCCATGACCATCAGTGACTTTCATTTAGATATTCTTTGCCAAGTCAGTACGCCTGTACTTGCTAGAACTGCTGAAAGTCGATATATTAGAATGTTGGAACCTGAAATCAATAGAAAACACGAGTTAACTTATTAAGAACTGTGTTTGAGGTGCTTGCTATTTAAAGTAATTTGTACTTCTTGCCCACCATTTATGCGCGTGACCGTGAGCAAGCTCGGACGGTGAGCGAAACGTTGGTCCGGTGTTTCTTTTCTTTTATAAAATCACTTTTATCGGCAATAAAGCTTGGGGAGAGACTACACAGTTGTGTTTTCCGAAAAAGTTTTGCTTTTACTTTATTATATCGATTTGAAAATTGAAAAGAGGAGCATTGATAAATTTTTTCTCACTTCCTCAGAAACTTCACATGTCTAATAACATAATGTCATGACTTTTACAACAACAACATGATCATTTATATGATTACGTCATGATCATCTAAACATTATTAACATGATTCATGTAACAACATCATCTCATGAATCACAGCAGCATAATCTCAAAGTCTTTAGTTTGAATCACTAAATATCTGAAGTCTTCGAATTTCAACACGCAATGTGAAATTTCTGCATCTTCTACGTCCCTCGCCAGCCTGCAAAGTGACAAGAAATTCGACTGTCTGCTGAAATTCGATCACACCAGAGCACAGTTGTGATGTACGACTGTTCATTTCAAGCCATTATGTCACATAAACAGTAAAATGTGCCTGTCTCAAATAATTACTCAATCGGCGACGTCGGGCTATTTAGTAATGACGCTAATACTTGACATAAATGTATGGCAATTAATATCTTTCACTAAACACTCACAAATCTGATATCAAATGACATTAAACAACAAAATTGCACTGTGGTTGTCCATTAATGAGCATCTTCATGCACTTTTGATTTGCTGTCAAAATTTAGATCTGTAATTTTCTATGACTCATCTAAGGACGTGTATTTCGCAGTCCTACAATTCGTAATTAATTTTTGATTCAAACTCGTCCATCTCCTCCAACGCTTAAATTATCAAATAAAGCAAATCCTTAATACAGATTGACTGCTAGCAAACGAATGTGCCTCAAACACGAGATGAAATTCAAAATAAGCTTATTGAATACTGATAGTAACTGCGTCCAGCCGACATCGGAGAATCGATTGCGCAATTCAGTGCTTCTGGCTTTTCACGAGGTCGACAGATCTGTTCGAATTGCGCAGAATTCACTGAATTGCGCAATCATTGAATATTGTACGCACATGTAACTCCCTAAAATTTGGACAATACTTGTACATGTATTAAATTTGTTTAATTCTGTACCAAATCAAAAATAACAAAGTTTTCCCGTTTTTCACCCTGTCAGATCAAATAATGAACTTATCAATTTGTTTCATTTGGAGTGAATCGGTATGTCATACTGTAGAATAAAGCATTTTCTAGCTCCCCTTTTCAAAAATGTGGTCAAAGTCAACAGCTATCAAACAAAAAATCTTGAAAATCGGAAGCAACTTGAAATGAAGTTGATTAGACTTACTTCTTTCGTCTCACTTAATCAGAGAAAACACAAAAAAGGCTTCTTTGATCTCGCCTGAAAGAGAAAAGAAAGCGGGTAGAGCTCGACAGACGCGCAGATTCGTAGCAGACATGGGTTGCACCGAAGACAGTGAAATACTACTGTTTGGCGTGCATTACATTACATTCTGTGAAAGTATCATTTCTGGCCTCGTTGACGGCAGAAACATGCACTGGCCGCACTGTAAGTGGTATGCTGCATAGGGAGCAGTGGCGGCCGCGATTCCGAATCATGCGACTCATGCGCGATTGATCGAAAATCGTGCGATTCTGAATATTTTAAGATCCTTTCAGATTAAGTGTTTGGAAGCATACATTTAGTCTGGTTGACAAATTGTCCTTAATTTCTAGATCATTAGTTTCATAACTTTTTGAACTGCTATCTACAATAACAAGACGACCGAGTTGGTAAATGCTGATGCCACCATTGGAACGGGCGGACGCCAACTGTCTCGTGCAACAACTTGGGGGACGATTGAACGATAGGAACATCAAAGTTAAAGGGGGGATGCAGTCCCACCCCCCTCCCGAGTTCTCAGAGCTCAAAGTAGCTCGGTTAAAACAGGGTTAGGCAGGGGTGGGGTTCTTATCACTTTAAGATCTTCGAAATTGACACTCGAAATAGGGTCAGAATTAATAAACGCTAAAATGAATAAGGCAATTCATTAACTAGTGTATTTCAGTATGCATCGGTATCACATTCTAGAGACTTATGATCAAACGTTGTCGCGATAAGTGTATCAGGGATGCTGAGTCCTTTCATTTTGATAGGACTCCGACTCCGACTCTGGGTTGATAGGACTCCAAGTGGCAATTATATAGAGCCTAGTTTTTAAAAAACCTAAATCATAGATCATTTTATAGGCTTATCTGAACATATTTTTAGTGATCATTGCTGTATCCATAGACATCGGCTGCATCAATTACCAATCATTTTCGATGAAAGTTTATCAAATGTCGGTTTAAGTTGGATGCATAACACTCGGCTCCTCCCATCTTGCTAATGCGTGCTTCACACGGTTATTCTTTAGTCTCTACCAGGCAGGAAATCCCCATCCTTCTTCAAAAAATATGAGTACACTTTCGATTTTAATATGCGCTTTGGAGGAGCCATCACACACGATTAACGTGAGGGTAAGAGGTAATGTTCTCAAACAAACTAGTATGTATTTCATTTTTGTCTCTGATGTGACCTTTGGTGCGTAGGTGTGATCGAGGCTAGGAAGGCTTGTCTTCTGTACTGAATCATCGAGTGAAAAGGCAATCCTTTTTTCACAATCACGGTTCATTCCCTCAACTATTACAAGCTTTGCATGCTGCAATTTCTCTGCACTTTTGTTTGACGGAGAAAGTTGACATCAAAACAGTGACAGCTATGCACGCACGAGGATAAGTAATTTGTTTGCATTATATTTCGGGTCTAGTTATAGGCCGGGGTCCGGAGTCCTATCATTTGATAGGACTCCGACTCCAGGAAAAATGATAGTACTCCGGGACTCCGACTCCGACTCCGCATCTCTGAAATGTACACACATACATGTATCTACGTACGTGAAAGTCGAACATGGGCACATTCTACTGATTTTGCCAATGTAAAATGGCCAACATGCCAATGTAACGATCTCCTGACTTCATGATAATCAAGAGTCACCGTCCGAAATATTTGCATCAAGGTAATGACCATTTGTTCAAGAAGCAAACTGCTGTCAGACAGGAACACAATAGCATTCAGCTCACTATAATGATCATTTGAATCCGACGAACCTCCAAGCTGCTTTTAGTCTGAAGATTATTGCAGTAATAGTAACAGTAATTATTACAGTATTACAGTTTTTATTTTCAGACCAATTAAATGATGGCATTAGGAACCGGGAAGTTAATGGATGAATTCACTTCGTATTTATGGCTCTGTGCATGCCGTGATACTTCTGTCAATAAATACTATCCTAGAAAAAACCTATTGAAGGGCATTGAGTTCCTCTTCAGCCGTTTTCAGTCCACTGCTGGATGAAGGTCTCTACACGATGTCGCGCATCCATATTTTTCCTGCCCCTTTTGGTTAGACTATCTTCTCAACGCGTTCTCTGTCATCCTCTTCTTCTTTTGCCATCCCTCGGATACCATTCCGTCAACCGATTTTGTCTAACTCCCATCTTGTCTTCTTGCCACATGTCCAGGACATCACTTACTCCTGTCTGTTGTCTAATCCATGTGTTCTTTTTATCTCGTGTTGCAATCTTCAACATTGCTCTTTGGGTAACTTGAAGTTTATTTCTATGTTTCTTCGTAGTCCTCCACACTTCGCATCCATATGTCAACACAGGGAGAATGCACTGATTGAAGATTTGGCCGCTTATTACGGAATATCTTAGGCCTAATGTGAGGAATGTGCGATCATCACAGGCGAAAAAGTTCAACCAATATCAAATTTATTGGCCAAAGAATTAACATTGAAATAAAACATACACATCAAGCAAGAACTCGACTCCTCTTTTTTATGTCAATGTCTAGCAATAAACTGCAGATCAAGTTCTGTAATGCCTTGTAAGGCATGCTTTTAAAGAATCACGGTGCACAGATCGACCCACAGTCTTTTATTCTCTTTTTCATAGCAACAGTATGATGAGAGAATCTGCTTTCTCATTTAACATGCAGTTTTTCAATATTTGGCATGTTAGATCAGAATCCGAAGAATTAGTGAGGAATCAAAAGCCACTTTGAAATTTCTGAGTTACGTTTAGTCCCATTTGTCTGGGGAAGATGACAGATCTTTACAATTTATTCTTCCGTGACATTCCCTGGCTTTACATAGGGTTAATTTGGATGGTATAATTGTTACGTCGCCTTCAGTAAGTTCTCAAAAGGCAGTCGCCAAATTGTTTCCGTCATTCTCCATATACGACTTTTATGTTTCTTCAAGTGATATTTCATGAGATTTTGTCATAGATGCAGGATAAGACTGCCACAAGAAAGCACACTAGCTCTCTTGTATAGGTACAGCAGTGAAATCTGTGCTCATGCTACTTGTAAAAGTCACAAGTAGTGATGAGAGTGGTCTCAAATTCAAATCATATTTTGGAAACATACACGCACTAGAGTTGTAATCCCGGAGGAAAACTGAGCCCGGGCTCCCGATGTAACATTTCTTTAAGCCCGGGCTTGAAAACAGTGTATTACAAAATTGTAATCTATCTAAAATTATACTTATATTATGTCATAATATCTCACTATTGATGTCTATTGTGTTTATGAAGTTTGTGAAGTGCTTGCTCATAACGTCAATTAGTTCCGTAGCTGCGTTTTTAGTGTGTGCTGAAATCTTGGATGCTTATTACATGTGTGAAGAACTGGCTCTTGAGTGGAAGCACAGTTTGCACGTGTAAGTGAATCACAGAAAATTAACAATATACTGGTGACCTTTGATTTCTGTAGCACACTGACGATAGTTTGACTTGCACGTACTTAGGAAGGAATTATAGTACTAAGTGACCGTAATTACAGCATGTTTGATGTCATGACATACACGCACATGTATGAATGAATACTTCTAAATCTTAAAAGGCATTTTGAAACTTTAAGAGAATATTTCATTTATAAACATGGGCTGTTTATGTAACAAGGCACATTCCATGGGCTGGAGTGTGCTAGACAGTTGACCTATAGACCTACTAATAGGTTGATCAATATCTGAATGCCACTGATGCTTGTCAAGCCTCACAACCGATCAAAATAACCAATATTCGTCCATATAAAGTCGGGATTCCGAGCTTGGAGGCCCAAGCCCGATGCTGGTGAGAGATATTGTTCCAGTCCCGGCCGCGGACTCATATTCGATTTTTTCACAAGCCCGGGCTCAATCTCGGGCTAAATCCCGGGATTACAACCCTAGCACACACTGATGCACTTTTTCTGAACAATTAAGATTTCAGAGTAGCCTGCTTTGCGGTCCTTCCGCATATTTAAGCATTCTAGATGTTAAGCTCTGATTTTGGCCTTTCCCAGCCGTGCAGATAATATGTGCTTGCATCATAAGATTTTGACAGATATCCGTGAGCGGTCAGCAAAATTTGTTCACAGAGTTGATCAGATCTGTTTCCTCTTCCCAATGTCACATTGAAGACTGCCAATGTCACTGCCGATTGTTGACCGTCCGTAATCCTTGTAGTATGGCACGATGCAGCAGTGGAAACACCAACTGTTTTGGTTTCATGTCCTTTGATTGAGATAATTACTTATTTTTTAACACTTCCGTTTTTGCATTTTTCTCAGCATGCAAAAAGAAATTCTAAAAAAGATAAAAAGAAAATTCTTTAAATGATGATAATAAGATGAATATCTACAAAATTTGACTAAGTTTGTATCATATAGGCATCATGCCATGCACACACATGTATTACTCAAAGCTGGAGACGGACCTAACTTTAAGGCCCAAGCCGTTAGTACACAGTTTCAGGTCCGTTATAAAATATTTGTATTGTAAACGAATCAAGCAAAATTAAGCTATCTGATGATGACACACTGCCATTAAAATGCCAATGTGCTGCATTGTACAAAGTGATATATTTTACCGATGTGTATATATAATGTGCATAGAATTTTACCGACTACTGTATACACTAGGTAAATTCGCTAGAGCAGTCACGTAGAGTCTAAACATATTATGTCATGAATGAGAAAATAACTGTGCAAAATATTTCTCGTTTAGTACAATGTAGTTATAGTAGACAGTGACATAACCGGGATTTTCGGACGTTGTCCCTTGAACTAACATAACTTGCGTAACATTTTACTATATTATTATTATTACTACTAAATACTACTGCAGATATAATCAAAGAAGATAATGCATTGCCTTCAACCAATAATGCAAGGCCGGCTTTTTCTTTTTAATGCAGATTTGATACGCAAATTTGATAGAAGGAAAATCCACCAGGCTTGTCGGTTTTAGTCTAGCAGCCAGAACGAGTTTCTGCAGGGAACGAGGCCGAAAGTGAGACTTTCACACAATGATGTGCATCTTCTGCCTACTACGAATCGACACGTCTGCCGAGTTCTAGTGTGTTCCTCTTCTTGTCAGACATGATCAAAGAAAAACACATGTAAATCCAATGGGACGCAGATTGCACTTTTTGGATAAAATGAAATTTTGTATGTTTTCTCTAATTAAACGAAGCGTACTGAGCACAGAGTCATAATTTTTGGCAAGGAATGTCATCAGGTCATTTCCTTTCATAGTCATGCACCCCTGTCTATAAAGCTAAACATAAGAAAATTGAAGGGCTGTGTGCCGGTTCCATTATCAAAAAATCTCTGTTCTCAGCACGAAATTCTTTATTGCCCGATATTTCGCCAACGAGTTCGGTAGGCATCCTCAGAGACAGTGGCTATCATTAACATTGAACACTTTTAAGAGAAGAAAGAAACAATAGAAATAATCATTAAGACAAAAAGACAAAAAGGAAGTCACCGTAGATAATCACTGGCGCTGAGTGGAGCTCCACGCTCTAACCACGTCCTCGTAGCAAGCAGGAATAGGTTCCGTTCGATTAACACAATTGTCACTCGCTTGAATGTGCCAGCTTTCTAAAAATAGCCTCTCTCGATAGCGAGATTCCTGCACAATAACCTAGGAATTCCACCAGTCAATGCGATGACTGTCTTCATACGCATGCGATGGCTGACTTTTCAATTTGTAGACTTCTCCACGCTGCTTCGTGCTGTTTTATTCTTGTGATCAATGCATTGTTCGTCTGGCCAATATAGTGTTTATCACAGTCGGCACAGTTGATCTTGTAAACTACGCCTTTCTTTTTATCTTCTGGAGGGCGGTCTTTTGGAACATTTAAAATGTCTGAAAGTCTTGTAGGAGGTCGAAAGAACACTTTAAAATTAAAGTCGTTTAATACTCGACCGATTCTGTCCGTCACATTCTGCACATAAGGTAGGGTTACCTTCCGTTCCGCCTCTACCTCCTCTCTGGCATTATTTCTATTAGTTTCGAAGAGCATATGTCTAGGATAACCATTCCCCGACAGAGCTCTACGAATCTCCACGCGCTCCTCATCTGCGGTTGCAACATCTGAGCAATGAGTAGAGACTCGATCAAATAAATTCCTTACCACTGACTTTTTGTGACCTGGTGGATGGTGCGAAGAGAAATCAAGATACTTATTAGTGTGAGTATGCTTGCGGTAAACTCGATATGATATCTCATTATCCGGTAGACGCTGCACCATTACATCCAAAAAGGCTAGACACTGACTGTCATCTTCCAATTCCATAGTAAAGTCAATAGACGATTCTACAGTATTCATATAATTAAAGAAAGAAATGACCTCCTCTTCCGGCAAAATCACAAAAGTATCGTCAACATGACGTTTCCAATACCGGACAGAGAAATTCTGATTGGCCAGGATACGATTTTCAACGTCTTCCATCACTAGGTTAGCTACTAGAGCAGAAACAGGAGAGCCCATCGCACATCCAAAAACCTGTCTGTAAAATGCTCCTTGGTAAATAAACTGAGTAGCTTCCAAACAAAAACTCAGCAATTCGATAATGTCTACAACTGCCAAAGCTGTACGTTCTTGAAGACATGTATCTCTCTCCAATCTTTCTTGTGCTACCCTTATTGCAAGTTCTCTGGGCACTCGAGTGAATAACGATACCATATCGTAAGAAACCATTACGTATCCAGGAGGAACCGTAACCTCTTTGAGAAACTCGCAAAATTTGATACTATTCTCCACCACACGACCAGTGTTCCCCACTACCGGAGCCAAAATGTCTGCCAGATGTCTTGACAAACTGTATGTAGGCGATCCCCGAAATGATACTATGGGACGCAAGGGAAAACCCTCCTTGTGTATCTTGACCCTTCCAAAAAATGCTGGAGTCATACCATCTGTACATCTCAGTCTGTAATAAAGACTATCACACAGCTTCTCGTCGCGCTTTAATCGTAGAAGGATTTGGTTCATTTTTCTCTCCATTGCTTGGGCTGGATCTCTCTTGAGTTTGTTGTAAACATTTGTGTCCGATACGATAGCAGTCATCTTCTGCTCGTAGTCTTTCCTGTCCATTACAACGACACAATTCCCTTTATCAGTAGGACCAATAATGATCGACGTATCCCTTTTGAGACTTGAAATAGCTTGCCATTCCTCTCTGGTAGTATTAGGGACCGGTGCCTTAGCATGACATAAAATACGTGACACTTCTCCGCGAATCTGCATCTTTTCTCCATCAGGTATAGAAACAATTGCGGCTTCAGTGCTTGCCAGTATTTGATCTACTTTAACATTAGACGGAGAAATCGCGAAACTAAGTCCTTTCTGCAATACTTGAAGCTCCATGTCTGTTAACTCACGAGAGGATAAATTTCGAACCCATCCAGACTTGTCGAAATCTCTTCTTTTCCGATGTGTTTTCTCTCTTAACTTGCTCAATTTCTGAAAATGCTGAGAACAGAGATTTTTTGAAAGCTAAACATGTTTAACACATTATTTTTTGACATGAAATGTCTTCAGGTTATTTTCTATGATGTGCATGTGATATTATGAAGCTTTTGATCGGCGATGTATGTGAGAATGTGGTTGAATATATGGATAAAGTAGCTCAAAATGTTTGTGTTTGCCGACATTAAGAGGCTCACCAAATCTATATGCGCTTAGCTATATAGACAGGGGTGCATGAAGATGAAAGGATATGACCTGAAGACATTTCATACCAAAAATTTTGACTCTGGGCTCAGTACGCTTCGTTTAATTAGAGAAAACATACAAAATTTCATTTTATCCAAAAAGTGCAATCTGCGTCCCATTGGATTTACATGTGTTTTTCTTTGATCCTGTCTGACAAGAAGAGGAACACACTAGAACTCGGCAGACGTGTCGATTCGTAGTAGGCAGAAGATGCACATCATTGTGTGAAAGTCTCACTTTCGGCCTCGTTCCCTGCAGAAACTCGTTCTGGCTGCCGGACTATTTGGTGAATTACTACTTCATGATATTTAATTATTTGTTTCAAAGACATAAGATCAATTTTCTCATCAGTTGCAGTATGATTTGTATCCGTCTTAGTTCAGATCCGTATTTGCAGAGCTCAGTTTGTCTCTTGAGATACAGTCAGGGACGCCGGCAAGGGTGTTGCAAGTGTTACAGATGATAACAACATATTACAACAGATGATAACTGATAACAAAATTATAGGCAAACAAATCGTAGAATCATTTGATGTAGCGAACAAATTATCTCGTATTTTTAACAACGTGCTTGTACAATGTACAATCGTTATAAGTGATACAGTAACGTGATGTTGCAGTTTAGCATTTGCGAATGTTTTTCGGAATGTGTTTGACAAGACAATATTGCATGCTTCTGTGATTTTTGATTAATTAAATCTATTACTGCAAAATCGACATAACTTTACATATATATTCTTGTGTGCATATTTTTGAAAACTAATTTCTATTTTTTCAAATATTTCATATTTGTGCACCATAGATCGAGATCTAAAGTGTGATGACAACACGTAGTTATGTAGCATATCTTTGCATTGAACATATTTTAGAGGTTCCTTGATCTTTTTCAAGCATAGCATATTCATTTACACGGCTGGCTCCCTTAGGACACCAATTTTAGAATTTTTTCGTATTCTGAGCAAGAGCGATATTAAGTGAAAATTGTCAAAATTTTCGATTTTTCATCCTTGAAACGTAATCTGCTATATTATTGACTTTCTTCCAACCAAATAGCATGCTCCCCTGTACTGATGATTAGAAAAGTGTGTATCCTATGGGATCCGTCTCATGTGCTGAGATTCTTCATCAAGTTAGGGATTGAATTGTTTTGCAACTTTTTCTATGCATGCACATAGGCAATATCTAAAAGTTGATTGTTTCTAAATTCGTGTTGTTTTCACTGAACGACTACAATTCATTCAAGACCTGTAATTGTTTTAGAGAACAAGTTTATAGTTGAAATTATCCTAGTTGAAATTTTAAAGATGCATGATATATCGGTATTCATTTCATTCTGGAAAAGCAATACTATAGAAGTTCTCTTCCACTGGATAATTGCGAGTCACTTCCATGGAGAATGGGATGGTTTTACTTAACATAAGATCTATTTAAATAGAAATTGATTTTTCACCTGTGTTGCAGTACAAAAGTGTCACTCACATTTACATATATGCCGTGCAGTAAAAATTTGCACGTCTATGATCTTCTCTTGCTCCTTCGGGCAGTCTCACTAACGTCGCATAGCGTTGAGTGCGTAAAACTCCTCTTATCTGACTTGTGGAACATTTACAGCCTCAGAATTAGACAACTGCTCGTCATTTGTCTGTAGACAACAATCACATGAAGTTCACGATCACAGCTGTACCTTGTATTCTAACTGAGCATCCAAGGGACCAATCCTTCATCCCAGGGTTAACGTAAGACTTCTCAGTCGTGTTGTAGTGTCACTCAGTGACAGATCAAGTCTATTCTAAGTCCAATGTGACTAACTTTGGCGAAATTATGATTTTGAAAAACTTGAAAATTGTGGGTGGGGGAAAGAATAGAAGCACCGACATGTCCTTACTTAAAATGATAATTTCCATGGACTTTGAAGCTGTGATTTACAAACAGATGAAGTTTCAAATGCACCGATATTCCACCTCTCTTTCATCTTTTCGAAAGACACAGTTTGGTGTTGCTATATCAATTGCGGACTTTCGCTTATTCACTGTCTGTGATGTGAAGAGGAAGCGATGCAATTTTGATTACAGTTTCATCCCTGTATAAGTCTATTAGCCCTAGCTAGAATCGTTGTCCGGTAAATGAAAATTTCGATTGGCAGGTTGAGTTGCTGCATCCAATGTTCGAGAACTAATCGCATTATTGACATTTTTCTTTTTGTTAGTTTCAATGTCAACTCCAGTGTTCGAATTGAGATCTAATTATCCATTGAAAGTCAATGCGAACATCAAACTTTCTTTATTATGGTCATTTCGGAGTGACCACAATTTACGACTTGCCTGAATTTTGTCAGATGCACCAGATGTGAGATAGTAAATGTCATTTATCTGAATATGTGCCGATCTTCCAATTCAGCTAGTTCAAGTGGTGTTTGGCATCTCCAGGTTCGACAAAACCAGCCCCTGATTTGTCATTTCCAGCATGTACTTGCTAGTATCCTACAATCAACTTCTATTCAGTAATAGAAATTTCCCTACACGTAATTAATGATCATTATTAAATTGTTCAATATCGGCTGCAAATTGTCGACTTCCGTTTACAATTGCTGTGACTGTCTTTATGATCGATCTTTATTCCTCGATCATTTATTAAGGCGATCTAAATAAGAACCACATCACAGATTATATCTCTGAGTGATGAAGCGAACAACTCTACTGATCGTTTTCGTCGCGCTCTTCGTTACACTGGTAAGTAGGTAAATGCATTACAAATATCAAATGATCTAACAGAATTCAGGCGTATGCTTACATTATGCACTCCTTGTATTTCTAAAATAGCTGCTGAAGATGGAATGTCGTCAACATATTTGAAGGATCATGAAAGTTAAAAAATGGAAATTAAGAAAATTATTGCAAGTGCTTTAATGAATAGCGAGAGTCATTTGATAATCAGTGAGCCATGATTATCAAATTTTAATCAAAATAGAATTAGTTTCTTCTTTCTTTTAGAAAAAAGTTTCTTTCTAATGAGCATGTTGCTTCTTTTTGGTGTCATTTGCCATTAAATTTTATCTGATGAGCTCATACATGTATTGGAATTTGCTGCATCAGCCTGGGCATTGTGAGCATTAAAGACTTACTCGTAAAATGTCAATGTAATACATATTTATTTTCTGTGTTTTTATTACATTTCCTAATTTAATCCTCAACTACCACTAAAAGCACTTCAAGGCATGATTTCGAAAATGCTTTGGTATCGACGATATTTATGAGTGTTTGACATTAGCTCAAGCTGTGTAACAGTATAACACATTTTATGTGTATTCATTATGAGTGAATGTATAAAAAATCAAAAGTTCAGTCGAATTTCAATCACTTAATTTGGCTGAACAGTGAACACATGCGTGCGTCTATTTAGTTGATATTTTCCAGAAAATTATTTATGCAGAAGAATCAATCTCTCCAAATTATTGGTCTTATAGACCCCTTCACGCACGAATTATTTTCAAAAAAGAAGTTTTTTTAAAAAGCAATTTAAACACAGCTTGTGGGAGTTCTAGGCATCGCACGATGTAAGGGTATGGTTCAAATCTCGTTAATCTCATATTTCTTTTTCATCAACTGCCTTCAGATTTAGCTATTATTAGTTAATTTTGCAGTTCTGGGGCTTCGCAATAATCAAGAAAATCGAAATGTATGCTGTTGACATAGGAACTGTATGTATGAAAAGGTTAAAGCAAGGATTAAGTAAGGTCAGGTGCTGTCTCCGATAATAATTTGAATTGACTTCACGTACTTCTAGTGTTCAAATATTCAAGAAACATCGAAATTGTGGACATAGATCCCACAGCGCAGACCACAAGCAGTCAAGTCAACTGCCTGGAAATTTATTTTTGATAATTCGCTTTAGCCATTCGCAAATCCAATGTGTTGATTGCTAGTAAATAGTTATGAGTGAAGCATCAGCTAAATCGCCATCTACTGTGCAATATATACAATAAACGAAACTGCTTAGGGTTGAATCTAATTGTCAAAATTGACAGTAAAGATTCACCCTCTAAAAAGACCAAAATTTCTGCGTTCATTGGGCACTACAATCCTTTCTTACAATGAAAGCATTTTCTAACTCAAAGTCCACGATCCACTAAATAAATTTTAACTTTGTGTACCACTCACGTTCACAATATTTTAGGTGATGCATGTCATCGTCAATTTGGAGGCGTGCTATGCGGAGTGCCCTCAACACTAAATTTCTGAACAGGAGAATTCGGAACTTTATCTTCCGTAACAAACTGACAATATTTGTAGATTCTAGCTTATTCTAGATTTCTTCTGTGGGGAAGTTCCGCAACTAACTCATCCGATTAGAGCAGCGGTTCCCAACCTGGGGTACACTTACCCCTCGGTTGTACGCGAAGGAATTTTCAGGGGTACGCAGAATATGGGAGATTTATTATAATTCTATTTTACTTTCATTGCTTTCATGTTAATGGGTCAGTTGAACTGCTAAATTTGTGCGCATTCCGCATTGGATTATTATCATCTGGCCTTGAAGCAACCATTGCTAATTAGCGACCATCAACTCGACCCCAACGTTCATTAAAAGTAAAAACAAAGAGCCGGTTTGATGTTGGAGCATGGCTTTCGCTGCGCTTGTCATTTACGCCCAGTTAAATTTTTGTGTTATTCAACTACAAATTTCAAATATTTATGCACGTAATTAAATTTTTTATTGTGATTGAATTCTTACTATTTTTTTATTAAGTGAGGGTGCGCGAAATAATGAAAATTCCTATGATTTTTCTACTGTGGGGTACGCAGCATGAAAAGGTTGGGAACCCCTGGATTAGAAGATTCCAATTAACTCGCCGTTTAACGTTTCGGCTGCGAAATTGGATTCTTTTCGTTCAGGAATAATGTTTTGTATTTGAAAACCGATTATCTTCCACAATTGCCCACATTTCATCAAATCATCTAATTGCTTGATGAATGGATCAAAGACTAATAAAAAAGAGTCTCACCTCCGCGGAATCGAATAGCTTCATGTAATTATATTGATGTTCTATCACCGTGATTAATGTAATTAATTTAATTTTTGCTATAATCAGCGTTCAAAATCTGTATTTAATGTTTTACTCTTCATATAGGTATTTGTAACTTTAAACAGCGGCATGTAATTTGTCACAGCATTATGTAAACCAGGTGGCCATGACACATATGAATGGAAATGGAAATATAGAACTGCAAAAATGTTAAATGCGGTATTAAACTTCATCATGATGTTGATCATCATAAAACTTCATCATGATGACGAGAATCACGTTTCAAATGTTAATTTCAAATTGTATGTGAGAATTTGGTATATGTTTGTATGTAATTTTCGTATCCAGCGATTTACAGTGTACCTGTAAATCGTACAAATCAAACTCGATGTGCACCAGCGAAGCATAAAAGAAATGTCAAGTTCAGAACAATAGCAAGCAAAACCACCTTGAAAACCGGCGACCGGGACCCGGCTGGGCTGGGTTCCCACTCTGACGGGGGAGGCCTCGGGATCTCGAGGTGATGAAGAAAGAAAGCTTTTAGAACATAGTGTCTGGCTGCGGCGGCAGAAAAAAAGATAGAGACGCGGCAGAATCCGCCAGGGTTAAATAGGGTTACAGAGTTCATCATTACTTACGACTAGCATTCAGTAGAAAGGGATTTGAGCGTTAACCGGCGAATTTTGAGAAATATGATTTTCTTGTTCTTGAGATTTTGTAGTAAAACTCGCAAATTTTGGCAATATTACTGAATTTTAATACTGTCTAACGAAAAAACCTGGCACCGACACTTTCAATGGCAATTAAATAACTACAAGATGATCAGAGTGATAATTCTTCGTTTCCGATCGGAATTATGTGCATTGAAATATTCTTGCTAATATTCTCGCCTGTCATGGTGGACTGAAAGCAACGGCGAGCTTCTCCATATACAACAATATCTTGACTGATGAGCGTCATCATCTTACCTAAGAGTAGCCTATTAGCAAATGATTTCTGTTGCACAATGTTTTCATAATAATTAGAAAAAATATTGGGAATTAAGGTACGTATGTCTTTTGACATCTTAATAGTTCTATTGTTGGACATTAGGAATCTAAAAGGGTATGTGAAACGAAAGATTCGTAAACGTTTTCCGATGAATTTGATTGCTATTTATGTTGACTAGAATTATAAGAGAGTTAAAGAGTTGAAATTGAGAAAGTGAAGGATCCCTCTTATTTACATGTTAAGTTGAACTTCTATCCTTCATCGGAATATCTTGGCAAATGAGAATTGACTTTTTATTTGGCTTGACAAAAGATCGCCGGGTTATTCCACAAATATATATAATTTTTGCGAAATGAAAGCGATGAATATTTTTCAATAAATGCTATATTTTGTTGCTGCCTTTTTTTTAACCCATTAAATCAGATATTTCACAAATTATTGCGACTTACACTGAAAATGCAGTAGACTTAGAGCAACATCTGCTTCCAGACCAGGTATTTTGCATGATATAGGTAGTCCAGCAGCCACAACTCGTTTCTGCAGGGAACGAGGCCGAAAGTGAGACTTTCATAGAATGATGTGCATCTTCTGCCTACTAAGAATCGACACGTCTGCCGAGTTCTAGTGTGTTCCTCTTCTTGTCAGACATGATCAAAGAAAAGCACATGTAAATCCAATGGGACGCAGATTGCACTTTTTGGCTAAAATGAAATTTTGTGTGTTTTCTCTAATTAAACGAAATGTACTGAGCACAGAGTCATAATTTTTGGCATGGAATGTCATCAGTTCATTTCCTTTCACAGTCATGCACCCCTGTCTATAAAGCTAAACACATTTAACACATAATTTTTGACATGATATGTCTTCAGGTTATTTTCTATGATGTGCATGTGATATTATGAAGCTTTTGATCGGCAATGTATGTGAGAATGTGGTTGAATATGGATAAAGTAGCTCAAAATGTTTGTGTTTGCCGACATTAAGAGGCTTACCAAATCTATATGCGCTTAGCTATATAGACAGGGGTGCATGAAGATGAAGGAAAATGACCTGAAGACATTTCATGTCAAAAATTTTGACACTGGGCTTAGTACTTTTCGTTTAATCAGAAAAACATACAAATTTTCATTTTTTCCAAAAAGTGCAATCTGCGTCCCATTGGATTTACATGTGTTTTTCTTTGATCCTGTCTGACAAGAAGAGGAAGATACTAGAACTCAGCAGACGTGTCGATTCGTAGTAGGCATGGGGTGTACATCATTGTGTGAAAGTCTCACTTTCGGCCTCGTTCCCTGCAGAAACTTGTTCTGGCTTACGACTTAAGGGTGACGATGCCAATTCGGCTTTTTACCCCGCAGACGTTTCAAAGACTAATACAGAACGTGTTGTAGACGCAATAAATATCGGACTGAAAGTATGCGAATAAGTTTTGTCCTCTGACATTGTCATATATAATTAGTGTGCCGATTTCAAGTCACCCATTTGAACATAGCATCGCAATTTCGCCATCTTTCAATTTATGCACAAAGTGATAAATGCTGTAAAATATTGAAAATAATTTTCCTATGGAAAGAGAATCAATACAAATTCGATTAATTGAAACATTTGTCGCGATTATGCATCATTGTAGCGAATCTCACATCTTCAGAGAAAAAATAACATCAATAAACAAGTTATCAGGGTATCATTAGGTACTTTCCGCTTTTATTTACTTGAAATTAAAATTTGCTAAGAGGTGTAGACTAGAGACATCTAAGAAAATCATCATTAGCATTTCTTGAAGATAAGCAGAAGTCATTGTTTCCAGCATATTAATATTCTTCTTACTTAAATTCATGATTAAAATTGTGACAAATTTGGGTACTTATGGGCTATCTCCCCCCCCCCTACATTTTCAATTTTGTCCTAAATCCGTAGAAATGAATCAATCGTCACAAAACTGTAAGTACATGTAATTGAGGATATTCTCCACATACACACCAAAATTTGAGCAAATCAGACTAGTACGTGTTGAATTAGGAGCGAGACCTTGAACTACAGCGATGCCGACAGCTAGATTTGACTTCTGACCTCATCGTCGGAGCAGAAAGCACTTCAGGTCAATAAGGTAATTTCCTGACAACTTGTGAACAGAGATGGAAAAGTCGGCATTGGAATAATTCCATTTTTTCGTTAGAATTGGAATTGGAATTGACAATATTTAAATCAACTGTAAATTGGAATTGGAATTGACCTTGATAAACCCCAATTCCACTTTTTCGATAGACCTGTGATAAATCTATTTGTGCAAAAATTGAAATCACAGTACTCGGCCGTTGTGTTAACTGCACGCAGAGATGAGAGAGAGAGAGATAAATCGACAGAGGCAGCTTTATTCTATTGTTGAATAAAAGGTGCTTTTTGTGACTTTGATGGACAAAAATACAGCCCCGGACAATGTTATTTCAGCGATTAAACAGACATTGAAAAGACAATCATCTTTGTTCAATCTGTTATTTAGATATTTATCAAGTAAGATGATTAATCAAAATACAGCAATTGTTGAATTTAGTTCTTGATACGATAGGCACAAAAATTGGAGATTAACTTGATTGTTGTACACACAAAAAACAATTTGTTTGGAAAGAGGAAAATTAACGCTGCATTAAAGGGCAGCGACCCTGTCAGTTCAAATCATAATATAGACAGTGTCAGCAAATTATTCTGATAATTAATTATTCAATTACATGAACTATTATTCAACTTCCAATCACAACAATTAACAATATCAATTTTTAAGACTATAGTTATATAGATACGATACGCAGCGATAAAAGAAAACTTTACACTTACAGTTCACTTCTTAATGTTGAATTCACTTCAATTCGATCGGACTCACTTATACCAAAATAATATCATAAATATCACTCATACCGTCAATCTTCAATCGCGCTCGCTGATGTGTTGCCGTATGCGTTGCTGTATTGCTGTTCGCTGGCGGGCAGTTGTGGTTGTTACTTCTGCAGTTACACCGCGAGAGCCTGGAGTTCTTCTAACAGCTACTGAAGATGTCGCATATTATGTTGTTGTTGTGTCAATTTCTCATCGTTTCTAATTTATACAAATTTTTTAGACTTAACGATAACACCACTTTCTTTTGAAAATTGAAAGAGTTTCCTTTAATCACTGCTCGTTAGCTTTCGACCCGACCACATTTCGCTCTTATCACGGAATTTTTAATCTCCTTTTTTAACATGGACCATTGATCAGATTTCATGATATCATTCTTATTGTCGTTTTTTCTTTCATCAACAATCACGTTATTCGCACATTGAATTTCTTTCTTTTGTCAGTTTATTAATAGATTTATTCGCATCTCATCTCTCTCTCCCTCTCTCTCTCAGCGTCTGATTCTTTGCTGACCGTTAACTTTCTTTTCTTTTGTTCACGAGATATTGAATCTCTCGTTTACGAAACGAAAATGGCGTAGGCTGACCGGTTACACATATACATGTACACAAGAAATATAAACTATGAACATGAAAACGCACATAGGAACGACGCAGGGAACGGCAAACAGGAACAATGAGGATAGGATAAGGGCACATGGGTTAGATTGAAACGAACAATCGCTGGATACAATAACATAAGACACTATACGCGACATGCAATTATCGGAATTGAATCTTATTATGGAATTGGAATTGAATTGAACTGTTTCGACTGGAATTGGAATTGGATTTGGAATTGAAATTTCTGCTCCAGAATTGGAATTGGAATTAAAAAAATTCAGTGGAACTTTTCCAGCTCTGATCGTGAAGCGATGATGACCGGGCACATCCCCTACACTAATATGCTTGGCTTAAAAAAGGTGCGGCAAGGTGATGGTCGTGGGAAGATCGTGGTCATCGAAAAAAGAGAGAACAATGCACACACGAGCAACAATAATGCGTCGAACAGACGAAGTCAGATCAAGCAGCTGACATCGGTACACTTCACGTGATCGTCTCTAATGCAAAAAGTACTTGTCCGATCTGCATGAAATTTTGTGTGTGGGTAGAAAATATGCTTAATTACTTCTACCTGAAGTTTGGTGACGATTGATGCATTTTTAGCAAATTTTAGACAAATTTGAAAACTTGGGGGGGGGTAGATAACCCATAAGTATCCAAATTTGTAGCAGGGACTAAGGGGTTTAGCTACATGCATAAGTCGGAAAGTTTCCGCTTTTAATGCATTTAGACAGGAGTTTGGAGTAACAAAGAAGAGACAGAATAAGGAACGAAAAAATAATAATAAGAAGAAATATTAAGGACGTAAGGATTTTAATTGGATCGGGGAAAGCCATCTGGTGAGGAGAAACAGCAAGCGATAGACACGACAGGCGACCGTGGAATCCTAGAAATTCATCCAGAAGAAGTGTCGCCTTCAACACAATAGGTGGAGAAACGAATTTCCCAGAAGACGATAGAAGGCCTCTCAGAACGTATATCTGTCGAAATTGAAAGTCTGCCGCAATTTTGTTGGTAGGTTAGCCCTATCAGCTAGATAACTTAAAAGATCCTCTTGCCACATTGCAGAGCACTGTATTCATAGAACATTAACTTTCTGATGAACGCTGTAGACAATATGCAGCGACATGCATTTAGAGCTGGAAGCAGGCTGGGCCCTGGAGTTGCTAATTACGGGTTTAATTAATTCAAGCATGAGCCGGGTCGGTAAAAGGTGAAGCTGGGACAGTTTCATAACATTGCTAGATTATCATTGCATTTTATTAAAATTTATATTTTTCCAAATTTTGTTTCGGTGCCCATTTGCACATTTTTTATTAGTATTTGTCTTGATAGCATCAGATGCTATCAGACGTGTCAGATTTGTTGGCCGCTTAATTCCAGCATTCCATGGATTCTTTATTGGTCTGAAAGCTTTTCTCAAAACCTTTCACTACAAAGTTGACACCCACCAAGAAGCTGTGTAACAGTATAACACATTTTATATATATTCCTTATGAGTGACTGTATAAAAAATCAAAAGTTCAGGGAAATGTAAATCACTAAATTTGGCTGAACAGTGAACACATGCGTGCTTCTATTTAGTTGATATTTTCCAGAAAATTATTTATGCAGAAGAATCAATCTCTTCAAATTATTGGTCTTATAGACCCCTTCACGAACCCCTTCAGCCTACATGAACAAATCTGCATAAATCAATGGTCAAAATGAAAGCTATCATTTTATTCATAGTTCAACACTAAAAGCAGACTGTTGGCAAAGTTTTCACATCAGTAATTGATGAGTTTGAGATCTCCACAGCTGTTTTGAGGGTCTTAAAATGCAGCAGTTATGGCTCAGTTTAGGCCCATTTCCGATTGGTATGGATAAATTTGAAAAAATTGACCAAATGTAAGGGTCATGCTGCATGGAATAAATCAATTTCATTAAAATCAACTATCTGAGGTTACAAGGCGACAGCAAACATCATAAAATTGACTCTCAGTACAACTGATCCTGTGCTAGATGTGGTTGAATAACAAAAACACCAAATTTTTGCATGTGTTTACTGAGAAGGCTGAAAGATACTCAAAGGATTAGTTACATCGACTTTCTGCACTCAAATATCATTGTTTTACTTAAAATCAACTTTCCTAATGATTTGATATCGATTCAAGCAGGTAAACAAGGAATTTGAAAAAGGGTTTAATGCTCAGCCTTATTAATAAGAGTATTTCTTAAGTGTTATCATATTACAAGCTACCTTCCACTTAATATATAATTGAGCAAAATATCATAATCAAAGACAATGATCATAATTAGCTTTGAAAGATGAAGGTCCACATTTGTAATCAGATTCAGAAAAGAAATGAAACTTAGATAAAGTGAATCATAAAATCGTGAAAATTGAATTAAAAGCTTGACATTTCAGCTGAGTAGCACAAACAGGATTTCAACTTTTCTATGAAGACTTGCATTATAATGCTGTTCATGACATTTCCTTGATAATCTACTTAGCTTCCGCTTAATTATGTTTCCTGTTTGCAGATGTTCATTCTT
This sequence comes from Prostheceraeus crozeri, assembly GCA_907163375.1. NCBI lineage: Eukaryota > Metazoa > Platyhelminthes > Polycladida > Euryleptidae > Prostheceraeus > Prostheceraeus crozeri. The sequence continues at coordinate 31,646 of CAJQUW010007361.1, read as the reverse complement.
TTTGATATCTAGTAAGTTTCATGCCATTTATTGTATGTAGTGAGTCCACGTCGTTAGTATATAAACACAGGAATAATTTTCAACAATTTAGCTGAAAACATAAGGTCGTACGTCGGTGTGAATATGCAAAAACGAGTTGTTCCACGACGTTAAATGGGTTTATTAGCCGATATTTCACAACCAGTTCGGGTTGCGTCGTCAGGGCAGAATGAAATAGACAGCTTGCGAAACAGATCGTCAACATTACTCGCTAGACAGAATGGCGCCATAAACAATAAAAGAATAGAACAGCTATAGACACAAAAGCAGCATGGAATCTTAAAAACAATACTGAATAGAAAGTCATAGAAATCACAGAAATTAGATAATACTGTATACCGAGGGGACAGGAAGTTCACATCGATTCATTGTAGGCATTCGCTTTGAGTGCCATGCCTCAAGAAACAGTCTTTTGTGGTAATTGGTTTCAAATTCAAGCTTCAACAGACAGCGGACCGCTCAGGATGCATTAGCCTTAAGGCGTTTAAGCAGTTACCAGACTGTCCAATATATGAAAGTTCACAATCTTGACAAGGAATCTTATAAACAACACCACCTCTCTGACCGGATCGACCTTATCCTTAGGACCAGGTATTCCTTATGCGCAGATAAGGCTTGTAAAAAGTCTTAACATTAAATTGACGAAGAATCCTGGCAATCGTTTCGTTTGAGTTACACAACGGACAACAGTTACACATACTTTTTGTATTTGACTTGAGCGGTCCGCTGTCGCAGAGCATTCACTTCACTCAATAAATTTGAAGCTCTTGAATTTGAAACCAATTACCACAAAAGACTGTTTCTTGAGGCATGGCACTCAAAGCGAATGCCTACAATGAATCGATGTGAACTTCCTGTCCCCTCGGTATACAGTATTATCTAATTTCTGTGATTTCTATGACTTTCTATTCGGTATTGTTTTTAAGATTCCATGCTGCTTTTGTGTCTATAGCTGTTCTATTCTTTTATTGTTTATGGCGCCATTCTGTCTAGCGAGTAATGTTGACGATCTGTTTCGCAAGCTGTCTATTTCATTCTGCCCTGACGACGCAACCCGAACTGGTTGTGAAATATCGGCTAATAAACCCATTTAACGTCGTGGAACAACTCGTTTTTGCAACAATTTAGCTGCTTAAAAAGTGATCAAATATTTTTTAGACCACAGGAGCGTAATCTCAGCAAAAAATTGAAACATTTGATCTAAAATTTTCACTGTATCGTAAATTTTTTATGCATGCAGTCACATCCTTGAGGATTTATTCTAATGAAGTATTTTGCGCTTTAGGAAATAGATGGTATGACGAATGCAAGCCGTTTGTCAAGAAGGGCGTATTATAATGATGACACGGATTACGTGAGTATAATTGAAGTGAAATAATAATTTCTACACGGTCCATACTTCAAAAATTTGTTTCAGGTTATCCCACTCATGTCGCATGAGACGAGTAATGGTGAATGGGATGCTCAAGGGCATAGATATTTTACCGATCGATGAGATTTGATGAAAAAGATGTCTGATTTGATACAATGCATTTGGTGAGTGATAATCGTGCACATGATTTCCAAGTATTATCATGTAATAATCTGATTTGCTGCATAAAAGAGAATATGACAAAATGTCAATTAACTTCAACAGTTCAGGTAAATTGATTTAACATTTATTATGTTAAATGTGTTTAGACAAGTAACCTGGCAAATGATAAATTTTATCAAATCTCAACAGATGCAACCACCACGAGACATGTTTCGGCCTGTTGGGCCTCATTAGTCGTGGTTAGGTTTGAACCAGCGACGTTTGAGGTATAGGACGTATTAATGACCAAGTTATTTCATTTCCTGTATTTATTTGTAGCCTACATTACATGTATAATTTGTTTTAGTCCTGATATCTTGCGACAACATTCAGATTTTGTTGATTAGTTTAATTATTATCAATTATTACATAATTATTATTGCTGTTTTTATTTGAATATAAAATGTCATTTGATCTTGGTACACAAATGCATGTCGATGATAATCAAGTGTAATAGGTTGAAATGATCTCGTATGCGATTCAATTACCATTGTTTTAATAAGCAATTCCAACCATATCTTATTCATAAATTCATTTATATGACATGCATGATTTAACGTTTCTTACAAAAGTAATTTGCTTAACATACTATACTGAACTACCCGTTATTATTCGACGCCATGCCGCATAGAATTAACAGGTGGAATCGTCGCGTCGTCTATCACATTAAATCCAATACTTCCGTGCTAAGTCTTCACTATTGAGGCCTACTCCAATCCGAAGCCCATATTTTTCGATGAGAATATTATGAAGATGTCTAATATCTTTATCATTATATAATGTGTACTGCACACGCAAACTTCCTTAGCATGATATACTTAGGCCTGCTTGTATGCTATACAGCACACTGTATATGCAATTTTGCCAAAAATGCCTCATGGAAATAAGGCTACGATTGTCTCCTCGAAATGAGATTCCAGTCGTGTTTTCGTTCATTTATTCCACAGACTCATATTAGGGGAGAGTGGGGCAGAACGAAACACTTCAATTTTTCTCTGCTTTTATCATTTGTGTGTCAGGAACACTTAATATAACAAAAAACTAATCATTTTAATATATTTCATTTTTTTCTTGCATGAATGTGGGTCCTGTGTTTCTAAATAATCGTGTTTTGGGAGTTTTGATATATTTTTGAGACTTAGAATATAAGGGAAATCAGCACTTTGTAAGCGACTTGATACATTCCTAATGTCAAATCCTATTAGTACCGATTATGAAGATTTTTTATTCTTGTTTAGAACGAACTGGAAGCAAAACTGTTTTCAAAATTTGAAAATCACCTAGGTCATCGAGTATGGGGCAGAACGGAACATATTGTTCTGTTCTGCCCCGCGGTGCTTCATACTTCCCACAGTGGCTGTCATAATTATTAAATTAACGTAGTCGCTTCACCTGTAGCCTCTCATGAATAAAAATACATAAAATTAATTGCTTTAAATTCATACTCGGATGTTCGCATTTAATCATATATTGCAACATACATAATTTAAATTTCTTTAGATATATAATTCCGTTTATGAGATTAATTTTGTCTATGAGTATGGCAACTGCTTCAATTGTAGTTCATTTCTCGATCTGATGTGTATTTCTCCAAAGATAGAAATCTATGATGAAATTCAAACCAAACAACTTTGCCAACAATCACACGTTTTCTCTCAATATGCTATTGCTTTGTAAAGCAATATTCATTCAACGGCTAGATAGTCACAAAGCTGTGGTAATGGTGTGGAATTATGCTAGAAAGGCTGCGCGCGGAAACTAGAGCTCGGACATTATGAAACAAGCCATAGAAGATGTCAATGATAGTTGGTAAATTTTTCGAAATATTGAGGGCATGTTTAGATTGCCATGAATACTGGTCCCATCAAATTTGAAATGTGGATGAAAGCGGATTAACTGATGTCCAGGCGCCTAGTGAGATCTTAGCTAAAAGAAGGGCAAAGTAAGTGGCAAAAAAACAAGTGCTGAAAAGAGGGGCAAACAGCTTTACTATAACATGTATGAGCGATAAATTCGGTTCGCTTCCAATAGATTTTTATTGAAATGATTTCAACATGTAAAGCAGAGCATATTCCGCTCTGCCCCGCCTATGTGTTCTGTCCTGCCTCCCAGTGTTCCGTTCTGCCCGTGTGGGGCAGAACGGAACACATAACAGTCTCATAATTTCTGCGATTTTTACATTTAGTACTAATATTTGAGCATCTATTTTGCTTGTTTTTACATTGTACAATTGCTATTAATAATATTAGCGATTGACTGTGAAAATATAGTAAGAATAATTGAAGTAGTGACAAATCAATGTTAAGCGTTCAGTTCTGCCCCACTCTCCCCTAATCCTCAAGACAAATAGATCCCATTCTACATATTTTTATCAGTCAATGTTTGAAGATATGAAGTGCTTGAGTTGAAGTACAATACACATGTGCAAGCATATTGACAATACTTCGGATACTTTTTGTTTTCTGGTCAGGTCATTCATTTAAGAGCTACATTATGTAGATGTTTTTATGTTCTATTGACTTCTTCTGTGGGCCTTCGCCATAGCATAGGGAACCGTAGTTTCCGCATATAATGCACATTTTTATCGACATTTTGTGATCAGGTTTTGGGTGCGTAGTCATGGCAAAAGGAGTAGATAGAAGTCATGGTAAATACTGCTATAATAGTATAATAATAAGACTAATATAAGGTGCAATAAGATGCGCGAAGCTATTATTGGGCACGAAAACACAAATAAGGAAATTAGATTTCTTGAATAAGGTCCACTTTGTCATATGTGCAACAGACCGTACCGAGAGTGCTTTGCGTTACTGACTCCTAAGTCGCTAAATTCGGTATCAAAATAAGTGACAGTCAATCGAACGCTACTACTGGCTGGACTCTGTCCTTCTTTCAAATGCCTGAGGTACATTTCAGTGAATAGTGACTCTATTTTTTTTTTGATAGATGCTAATCTTTCTCTATTATAAATTTAGTGCATCTTAAATGTACAGGCGCTTGGTCGGGTTCCAGGATTAGCGGTCGAAACGCGATCGTCCTGACCAAGTCGTTTACATTTGGTAGATTTTAGATAGCGTAATCCCGCTGTGCTATTAGCCAGATCTGGTATTTTGATTGGAAACAGACCTGTCCTCTTATCATCTGAATGGGCAGACTGTTAAATAGGATCTTTTCAATATATAAGTGATAAACATAATTTTGAACAGAACGACTTACTCGCCAATTCATTACACAGACATTTTAGGATATAAAAAATTATACTTTGTACGCTTTTTTTTTAACTTTGTTACCTTGACGCACTTTGCTACGTTGAATTGAAGCGATAATGAGCAAAACATGCAGCAAGAATCTTTCTCTCTAAACCTCATCTCGAGAAATTCCTGCGCACACAAAACCTGCTACTTTCTATATAAATATCAAACACCACAGAGAAAAGGACTAGTTCTATCCCTCAAGGCCTGTTGCCTCTGGCATTAACAATCCAACTAACAAGGTTGATTGGTTATTAACTTAAATCCTTTGTCAATTGCTTCAGTTTGTTTTTACTAAAGCAAAAAATTCCATTACACTTTTAGAACTTCAATGCCCACTATATTACAAATAGCGTTTACATGTCACCTGACGTTGCGAATCTATGCCCCACTCTTGCTATGCAATGCAGAATGGAAGTAGCATCAGTTCATGAAACTACACTGGGATACTATTGGGACCTTCAACTGAGAAAAAAGGTGATATAATTACTTACTTCAAATTTGTATGCTACTATATTTAAAGTATAACGATATAACTACCGTCAAATAGAAGGTTGCCCGATTGGAGTCCAGTTTACCACCAGCCTTCACCATAATCTGCATGCATCACATAGCAAAGACTGTCTTTGTCTTTGCCACATAGAGCAGTCATCCCTGTCTTTTCTGAAAAAGATTTCTACAATGTAATCCACATCTATTCGGTTGGCCATATCGACGACATAATCATTGGACCCTTCAAGATAAGCGATACACTAGGTGACATGCCACGCTCAATTATGCGTAATTCACGCGTAAACTACGCGTATATACACATGACCCTAAACATCCGTGGCTATGCGGGACATTGCTGCAACATCGTTATGTAAGTTAGTATAGTTGGCAGTCCTGTTATATAGACTTTGCGTCTCATGTGTCTGCATGTATCAGAGGCTAAACAATGTGATAAGACTTCAATGCTATGCTCAGGGAAGACAGAATATGCTTAGCGGTTCATCCGTGGTTCTAGCGGCAACGCAGACAACCGTAGACGACGCGCAAACTGTAAGCGCTCGCCCGCGCTTATTCATAAACATTTCCCATGTTTTGACAGGATCAGATCAAGTGATTTCTGACTCTTAGTGCAGCGCGTATGTACGCGGGTAGAAGAATAGAATGTCTTTAACCACGGATGTTTGGGGTGTTCCGTAATTACGCGTGAATTACGCCTGGCATGTCACCTAGTGCAGTAAGACAATGTATATCACAGAAGTTTTTCTACTCTATTTCTGATGTTATTGAATCCTCCTTCGGAATCCGATGACAATAGCCTCAGTTTCAGAGTATAGATATCTATTTCGTACAATAACCACCTCGAGTGCATTTGGTATGCAAAAGATGATCACTCTGGGATATCTTTACGCAAAAGTATTTGGATACCTAGTCACATAGAATCAGATTTTTTGAAAAATAGTCAAAACACTGTCATCAACCGTTGTTCCAGTAGTAAGGAGAGAAAATAAATCGCCGAAATTCCTTTACCGTGACAAAACAGTTATTACAAAAGCGACTATGACCGAAAACAGAGACATAAAAGGAAAAGCCATGACCAGAAGAAAGTTAGATGCAAAGTCAAAAATGTCAGCAACCACTGCAATAGAAAATTAGCAAAATTAGCGAAACATTGTGACTGACCGGTTCAGATTGTCAATAGACTAGGGTGTACTCTGTGCTAAGTATGGCAATGAACACAAAAACTGCGTCCTAGGTTATCAACTTTAAAAAACTTTTGCTTGCTCTGATCGGTGTTATGATGTTTTCCCACCTTCCCACCCCCCCCCCCCAATCTTCATTGCTGCGCGGAAAACGTTAATTAAGAACTTCTTTGTCCCACAAAGGCGGTGAGCACATTACCGAGGTGACAAAGACAGGCAAAAATGAGAAACTTGCATAAATGAGTACTTTACAAAAGAAACACGAAAACGAGCGCTTTTTGTTAATGAACGCTTCAGATTACAATGATTTCTGCTTCTTTTACTGACGCGTTCATTGAAAAATGATCTCAAGGGATGCGATGGAGACAACAAAACATTTTTGAGCATCCGTCGACCCATTAAATTACCTGCTGAGAATAATGATGTTTCATGAAGGTTTTCACCGATGATTTTGTATATCCTTCTCTCGACACTCAACAACCTCCTGCGAAGGTACTGTAACCATACAACAGGATAGGTCGTATAAATAAACAGCATACGTTGAACATCAGGGAGGCGGGACATCCAGATTTTTTAAGTTGCAATGCATGATGGACTTTGACGCCTTTTGAACAATATACTCGATGTGATTATACATTTTAGATTTCGAGAAAAAACACAGCCGAAAATGCTAAGATGATCAACATTTTGCACAACAGAATTTTCGGGAAAGTTGACTGTAGTTGTCTGTATTGATGTTTTGGTGACAATTTCCATAAGATGACACTTTGATTGGTTCTCACTTAAGCCATACTGATGAGTTCACTGGAAAATGTTGTTGAGCTCCATCTGCACATTGTCTTCAGAATTATTTCGCATAAAATGCAGTACAGTTCAGTCATCCGCGTATTTGATATACAGTTTTCACACTTAGCTGACATTGTGTCCATTACTAAAGTAAATAACAGCGGGCCAAGAACGCTCCCTTGAGTCACAACACTAGATATATTTTCCCATGAAGAAACATTACCATTTGCCCACACTCTCTGTTGCCTGTCTGTCAAATAAGTTAAAAGCCACACAATGAGTTCAGAGGGTAGTCTGAGAGTGATACATGCTTCAATGATGGTGGAATGCAGAAGTTTGTCAAACACCTTTGTCAAGTCTATTGTTGCAACAAGAACCGCTCCGAAATAATGGTCCATATGCTTAAAACTGTGCAAGTGAATGAATGTCAAAAGAATGCACTGCCCTTACCAGGGCCAGGGATGTAAGCAATCTGGTTCATATTCAATTTGCTAGTGATATAATATAGCAACCACTTCGAAGCTACAGGTTCCTCAAATACTTTCGATACGTTAGGGAGTAACGAAATCGGCCGAAAATCATTTACTTTTGATGGATTGTTTTTCTTGGGAATTGTAATTACATTCAGAAATTCCGAATATTCAGTGTTTCAGAAAGCCGCTATTGCATAATTTCCACCTCGGGATAAAGTGGTAAACAGATTCTTCCACGACGCAGTTTTAATCTTTTAATCAGTCTAAATCTTAGCACAAACGGAAGTGCAAGCTTAATAACGCATCCTTGAGAAGCCTCAAGTCTCGATATCTGCATTGCATCTTCAGGTAGAATAGTTGAACAACACTTTCAAAATAAAGAGGGGAAACTGAATAACACGGAAGCTAAGAGTAAACTTCCAAAAATTGAAACTGTTTTTCTCCTGAAAATTCTAATGTACGTTACACCTTTCTCCCGGAAAATCGGAGTAAGGGAAAGAGAGAATAATGACTCCGGAGCTGATGATAAAAAACGGACCACTCAAATTTCGCTTAAATTCAATCGATTCTCATGTCTTTCAATCGTATCGCACATCAGCGTACCATACATCATTTGAAAGCTTGCATTCTCAGCTTCAAAGTGAGCTGTGATAGACTTCCATCCCATCCGTTATTGTTTTTGCTGAGCAGTGCTCAAAACATGAAAACCACTCAATTTACAAATCGCAAATTTTCAAAAAGAAAACATGACAGTGTGATAATGAATCAGGCACGTGTAGATAGAGCATTTTCTGAGCTATCTGGAAAAGAACTGTTGAACTTATATAAATATAATTTATATATTCGTACCCTTCATCACATCGCAAGGATTCTGAAGATACCCAACACTATCATTTTTGATAAAAAAGGGTAAGAGCCATTTTCAACCAAAAGGGTCATGATTTTGTGAAAACTTCACGACATCACTAATTTTTTATTAGTTCACCAATTTTGATGACCAGTATGTCAAAAGAGAGCTCAGAAAATGCTCTGTCTCCCCGTGCTGATCATTATCATCATTACATTCACTACTTTTTTTAAATTTGCGATTTTGCGAAATTGTAATTGTGTGGGTTTTGGAGTTTGAGCACCGCTCAAAAAAAACAAAAACACGATGGAAGAAAGTCTAATATCACAGCACTTTTTGAGCTGAGAATGCAAGCTTTCAAATAATGTATGGTACGCTGATGTGCGATACGACTGAAAGACATGAGAATCGATTGAATTTCAGTGAAATTTGAGTGGTCTGTTTTTTATCATCATCTCTGCAGCAAAAAGTGCGACTCGCTCTTTATTAGGTCAAAGAGCACCAGCACGATATTAGTAGGTTCATAAGAACAAAAGTAATGCTTTTTATGAACACCACAATAAATTCCATTGGGGTGATGTCGTTCTCTGTATTGAAGATTTCACACTTTAGATATTCTAGACAAAGGTGATAATGCTTTAGAATGCAGAATAAGCGAAGCTCGACAGATTGATAGACTAAACCAAACATCAATCATAAGCGTGAACTTCTTAACTTCTGACCCACTGAACGCATCTCGATCTCATTGCGACTGATGTATAAAATATCTCCTGAGAGACTGCACTGTCTAACCTTGAAATGTCCGTGACTCGAATCGCTGTAAAATTATTACTTTTTGTACTGTGAATGTGTTACCTCAAAAGTAATACAAAGAGGAGTGACAAAGGTTTTTTGATTGCTCTGAACATGCTATTGAACTGCCGCCTTGCTCACTACCTTCAAATTTATAAACGTGTACTCAATCCAATGTCTGTAGAAAACGTTTTAATTTCTTTAAACTATGCTGACCATTGTCCTATTGTATTTCCACTACCAGCTTTTGTAGTCGGCACAGTATATTAGACGTCTGTTTTGACCGTGTATGCAGCAGTGTTTGGAATCTATGGTAGTAGTATATTAACAGTAAGAATGATTAGTGTTGCAAGTCTTAAGATTTCCATTTTTACCAGATATTGGGCCAAAGATGATCAATTTTAATTCGTTGCCACGAGAAAGCTCCATTGAGTTCTTTTAAGAACTGATTAATCCAATGGCTACAACAGCATTGCATTTGTATACTTGCGGATTGGAGAACGCCATCAGTCCTCGTCTGGACTACCTCAATTAATAATTTAAATTAGCAAGCATTATATTCTATTATAAATGGCTACTGGGATCATTTTCATCATCGCATGAGAATGGTTCATGGACTCATGTTCATGAAATACTGCATCACATTGAAAATCGAGGTTCTTCGTTTACCCTATCAGGACCGGGAGATTTTTAGCGTCATGGGACCGCCGTGACCCGCCTGAAATTTTCCATGTTCCGATAGATAAAACTTGTTAAAAAACGTGTTACTACATATTTCGAGTCTCTTCTTTCATATCTAAAAATTCACATCAAAACCTCATATAAAACTTTCACATCTGCATCTGCATGCAGGCCTGTAGACGTCATTTACGTCATTACCGCCCTTTGTAATTGACACTAAAGAATTATTATTATTATAGGCTACTATATATGTATATTACATATGCATGTAATTGTACATATTCATTTTGGGATATAAGATGAAGGTGTATGTCAGCAATACTGAATTGCATCAATTTTCTAAAAAGTATTTTTTAAAATGACTTTTAAAACTGACTTCACAGTAAATCAATTTTGCCCAAATTTTTACTGAAACTTCAGCATAAATACAAACTAAAAATCACAAAAAATCAAACTTCTATCTGCCTTATTTTCGGAGTTTACCCCGATCCTTAAAGTTGAAAGTTTTATTTCACAAAATGATTGCAAAAGTGGCAAAATTCAGAACCGCAAAAAAGCACTTTTCAAAATCGGTAATGAACTTGACCTTACCAAATCCAGTGAAAGTTTAAAAACATACTCTGAGACAGAAGTCCGTATCCGAATCCTCACCCCCCTCCCCAAACGCGATATCGAAAAGGTTAAAGCAGAAAATACATAAATTCTAGGCTACATCAACAATCAGTCAATTTTCTGGTGACTATATGCTATATTGCCTGAGAATATGCAAGACCCTTAAGTGAGCACAGCGATTTCAGACAACAAAAAATATTTAGAACATTTAAGAATTGAATCGAAAATCCTCCATAGGTTATAAGGGATAGCGTAGAGATATCTTAGAAAGGTGGTTAGTACCACGTCATTGCGATTCCATTCCCGAAATATTGCCAAGATAACACCCACAAAAATGTGCATTTGATTGCTATAAATTCTAATAATTTGATTCTCATTAACTTACCATGCCTTTTCTTTCATTGCAGGTCAGAAATTTGAGTTGGCTTTTATGAAAGGGAACTTTCTTCGCGTATTTGTAAAATGAATTAAATTACTTTCTTACAATTTATTCGTTTTAATAATTTAGAAAAAAATCTCTCGAAATGGTAATTGAAATTCTATGGATACATGCATGTATTGTGTGATGTCACATTACCTTCAGTGCTTCATGTCAAAAAGGTTCAATATTGTGATGAGCCTTATGTTGTACTTTCTGGGTTGGGAATTAATTTACGTATTTTACATTGGAGTAGGTCTGATAAAGCACTACAAATGCTTACAAGCATGTTGCGAGGGTATAAATAGTCAAATGTCAACTGTGAGCATGCATTTAGGGCTCATCATCAATCGCGACTGAAGATACACGCACTTTGCAGGCTTGCATTCATGCCAATTGCGCACATAATTCGCAATAACTTGCGCCAATATTATTCGAAAGACCCGATTAAAAATAAGCGATAAGCCCATGGAACAAGCCATATATGAAAAATTTGATTACAAAACCTGATAATCGCCACATTGGTCATTTAGAGAAACCGGGATTTTCTGATATGTGAAAAATATCAAATTAATTAGCACTATTTCGGCTGGTGGTAATTGAATAGCTGGTAAGTGATAGATTCGGACTGTTATTTGAAAATGTCTAATCGCCGTTTCCTATGCAAAATAACAATATGCTAATTTCTTTTGCAAAGCGCGAGATGAACCATCATTCCTTTTTGATGAAAAACACGATAACGGCAAGAGTGCTGGATTATGTCATTCTAGAGTGATGCGTATACTTACAATGTGCTATGTCGTCACATTTTGAACAAAACCTCAACACACTTGGTTTTTTCCAGTTCATGCAAAACATGTGATCAGACATCACTGAAGTGAGTGGAGAAAGATGACGTCATTCCAGTATCGATGAGTGAAGAATTTACCATAATTCACAACTAAGATCATTGCGCATTAAGGCAAAACTTAGGATAATCCGAAAAATGGGATAGACAATACAACATTGCCTTCGGAGGCGTCGTCGATAGTTTGAGGGAGTGCTCAGATAATTTTCCGAATTGTTACGAATTTTAGTGACTTACCCTGTTTCAGTAGCGTCTGCTTAGCGTTCCTTCAGTTGTCTCAGGCGTCTGACAACGTTGTCGCGCTCACGAATGGGGGAGGGAAGACTTTCCGAATTTTCATAATTCACATGCATCCGAATATTTCGATTCCTGTTGAAAAAGTAATCGACACCCTTTCCATATCAAAACGCCGATTGAACTCAATGTTTGAAATATGATTGCAGAAATGAAGTTTATGTTTCTTTTATTGTTGCAGTGCTTAGCGACATGCTAGGAGGCCTTCAACAGAGACCAATTTCGAACTATCCTAAAATGTATTGTGTGACCTCCCCCCATGATCAATTAGTCCGGCAGCCAGAACGAGTTTCTGCAGGGAAAGAGGCCGAAAGTGAGACTTTCACAGAATGATGTACACCATGTGCCTACTACGAATCGGCACGCCTGCCAAGTTCTAGTGAGTTCCTCTTCTGGTCAGACAAGATCAGCGAAAAGAAATCCAATGGGACGCAAATTGCAGTTTTTGGCTAAAATGAAATTTTGTGTGTTTTCTCTGATTGAACGAAACGTTCTAAGCGTAGAGTCCTAATTTTCTTTCATGTTCATCCACACCTGTCTATACAGCAAAGCGCATTTAGATTTGGCAAGCCTCTTAATGTCGGCAAACACAAGCAGTTTGAGCTACTTTATCCACATTCAGTCACATTCTCACATACATCACCGATTAGATGCATGATAAAAGCACAGGTACATCATAGGAAATGACCTGATGACATTCCATGCCACAAATTATGACTCTGGGCTTAGCACTTTGTCATTTAATCAGAGAAAACATTAAAAAAATTAGCCAGAAACTGCAACCTGTGTCCTATTGGATTTACATGTGTTTTTCTTTTATCTTGTCTGTCAAGAAGAGGAACTCACTAGAACTCGGCAGACGTGCCGATTCGTAGTAGGCATAGGGTGTACATCATTCTGTGAAAGTCTCATTTTCGGCCTCATTCCCTGCAGAAACTCGTTCTGGCTGTCGGACTCTAAGTCCAAGATCCGCCACTACCGCAAATTCCTTTAAGTCGCCACGGTGGGTTTAAATTTCGAAAAAGTCAGAAAAAAATGCCCGGCCAATTTGTCATCATTTTTTGATAATATACCAATAGCTCATCATTTTAAGACAAAAACGAAAATCTTTTAACGATGGCTTTCTGAGAAAATGGCGAAAAGCGCTTTTCATACTACTTATGAAATAGTTTTCAAACTTATAGTGAAAACTAAAAGATTAGAGCTTAGTATTGTTACAGTTTTGTAATCAATGATGATCAGTGGTCCATCTATAGATAGAATGACGATCCCTGGTGACCTCGCCTTTTATTATATTCAATTAATGTCCCTCAAATACTACTTACAAGAGCGAAATCCTTTTTGATGTTAAAATGTTATGTATTACTTTTGATATATTTTGCACTGTTTCTGAATCCTACTATTCATTATGAAATCGAAATACAGAGCTCAGATGAGCTTCTTTTCGATAATGATATTGATACGATACACGTGGGCTACATGATATACCGGCATTGGTTATTTAAAAGAAATTAATTACTGTGCAAATGCTTTTGCGATAACAAGAAAAATCCTCATTTTACAAATATATGCACTCGTCTAGAAAGAATAGACCTAGCTAAACAATTTTCTGAGAACTCTTTTTTTTAGTCGAAGCTGCTTAGAGCTCTTGCTAGAGTAGAGTATCTGTGTTGTCGATATCTTTGATGTTTTACAATAGAATAGAGCTACATGTATATAGCAATTGGTATTCAGTTTTGAAATTATCAATGAAAATCTATGAATGTGAAAATCTATCATGCTATCAAGCTATATGGCCTTGAGCATAACAGTGACTCCAAAGGTCCATTGTGTTTTCTATCATGTGAAAGAATTTTGTTTGAAGAATGAAGCTTCACTTGGTCGATCTTCAGAACAGTCACTCGAAGCTATTCACAGTGACTTTAAATCGACATGGTCCAAGTGCAAAGTGCCAGAGAATCATCCAAATTATCCGACCGCACTACTTTGTGCTGCGCGTGAGTACAATAGTAAGCATATTTAGTTTGTTCACCAGTCTATGTTTATTATATTTCGCGGCATTTTATGCATGTGTTTTCTGTAATTTCTAAAATACATACTTACTCCGTATCGTTGTCAATGTTGATCATTTTTTTAATGTAAATCAAGTTGATTTCCATGAAAATTGTTCTGATATCATAAAGATGCAGACACACCAACGTGGGTATCATAATTAATGGAATTACATTATTGTGGATATTTTGCATAAATGTGATTTGCAAATTGATGTTCATCTTTTCGACTTCATATCAGGATTTTGCTCTTGTAAGTAGTATTTGAGGGACATTAATTGAATATAATAAAAGGCGAGGTCACCAGGGATCGTCATTCTATCTATAGATGGACCACTGATCATCATTGATTACAAAACTGTAACAATACTAAGCTCTAATCTTTTAGTTTTCACCATAAGTTTGAAAACTATTTCATAAGTAGTATGAAAAGCTCTTTTCGCTATTTTCTCAGAAAGTCATCGTTAAAAGATTTTCGTTTTTGTCTTAAAATGATGAGCTATTGGTATATTATCAAAAAATGATGACAAATTGGCCGGGCATTTTTTTCTGACTTTTTCGAAATTTAAACCCACCGTGCGATGTCTTCCATGACACCCCGATTCCTGCGACACACCGGTAGATATTGATTTAGGATGTCACTCGCTGACATTTGACAAAAACAAATCAGAGGGAAATTGGAACACGGTTACAATTTTATTTATATTCTGATGAAATTTCAGGCCCATGCACCAAAATTCCAGGCTTAAAAAGCACGGCCCAGGCCCGGCCCGATTCCAACTCTGGCAGAAACAAACAAACATGTGAGCGCTTATTGTTGCACTTAAAAACAGAATACTGTACCCTGATGGTGGTGCAAATATCGACCGACAATGAGTATATGACTTTTATTTCCGAGCCGCATGAGTCTCAAGGCACATTTCAGCACCTACTGTTTATCGATGCACCCAGTAGCGAATGATTCCATCTTCCATGCCTGTCCGTGATGACGTCATCATCAATTCTATTTTCGGCTGTTTTGCGCAAACGACGCTACTTGACATGATGAGAGGTGTCTCGTTTAACTCAGGAGAAGACAGAGAAAATGTTGAGACCAAGTCAAAAATTCGACCTAACTACTTCTTTAATTCTTTAACGGGTCATCGTTCCGTAGATCGCTGCCTGAACAAAGCAACGTGTCATCAAATGTGCAACACAACGGGAGAAGTACCATCAGTTGGAAGTGCTCACCGATTCATTTGAAAATAATTAAAACGTGAAATTAGAGATATCATTTGTAAATTCCTCAAAAAATCACATTATCTGTCCTTCTCAATTGCGCAAATCCTTTTTATCTATTGAGATGCACTGTACTATCTCGATTACAACACACGAGACATTATGACCGAGCTGCACGACGTGAGGATCTATTTTTTGTCTAGACATGTCTAGGAATGATAACATGTGTACATCCTCGCATCCGTACAAAATTTCACAGAAGCAATCCGATTTTAATTTTGCGTGAACCGAAGCTTGACTTCCGAATGTTCTTGTTTTCTTCTTATGAAAGTTCGTTCTTCGTTAAGACTAATCTTATTATCTCTCATTATTCGTGCTCAATGCATGTACGTAGAAGCACACTTGTTTTGTAACCTACATGCACATGACATCGGCTACATTTCGTCTAACCCCTGCTCGAATTTCATGTTGCGCAATTGCACAGTCAGAAGAGATGCTGTAGTGATTAGTCTCAGGATAAATTGCGACCAATGACCCCAAACTGCGAAGATTTGATGTTGCCTTAAATCGAGTGACGTATCATGTATTTCATCTCAAATTAAGTTAAAGGTGTTTTGAAGATTATTATTAATTAATTTTAATAATCTTAATTATTATTAATTATTACGTATTGCAATGAATATACTAGGTGTATGGGAATTGGACAACACAGGTTTTGTGGTAGGGAGCTCTAATATCATGCATTACATCAATCTGAACTTTTGGCAATTGCAATTTTTGGTTCTCTTGTGTTGGATGAAATACATGGCAGATATCTGTGACATTTTTTAAATTCTATTTATACCAGTGGTAGACAATAAGAGATACAAGTATTATCTAGCTGCATTGATATGAAGATTCTTCATTCTATACATGTCATATTGAAGAAATGCATCTACGACTTTAATCTATGATTCAATAAAGTCGCGCTTTTTCCAATTGTTTTTTCAAAAGTTTGCTTTGAGATGAATGAATATTAGTTTATTACTTATTCGAGTCATATGCTTTCTCAACTTGCTTACCTTTGATATTTATCACCTGCCCTGACTCACAAACTATTTGATGATTTCATATTCGCAGAGGAGCTTTCTGGATACAAAGGACTTTGGCTAATTGTAATTCAGATTACAACATGAATAGTATACGATACAAACACAGCTTGGTTGGAACGAGACATCTTGAGTTAAATACGATTGGTTGACAAAAGGAGTCGTCAAACAGGATGTTTTACATATGCATATTCTCAGCACGGTAGCTAGCACCAAGTTGTGAAGGGAACTAGACCGTACTTGAAACATTCACACAACATTGTACAATTCTTGACTGCTACAAAACGGCATGTCTTCCAGAGCAGGCCTACCTTTCATTGGTCGAAAGATTGGATTGACAAACTCCATGTATTTACTATGGAGCAGTTGTGATAAGTTGGCTACAAACGCTATTTTATTGAATTAGAGACTGCAGATAAATTCGAAGATGTATTTCTTCAATATGATATGTACATGTATATAAAATGCATTGTGGAACGTTGTCAGTCATCTTGTTGTCTACTGTATTGTTGGTTAGGGTTAGGGTTGCCTTTGTCACGTCTGTCTATTGTTCAGCTTTCATGCATGTCGAGATCGTTGTGTGCAAGTATTCATCTAAGTGTCTGATTGGTCAGCTGCGTTGATGGCTGTGGTCTATATGATTCCAAGTGTCTTTACAAACCGTCGTTGTCAATTTGTCGTGAACATGGCTAGTGGACGCTAGCGTTAGTCGAAAACGTTCGACTGTATCATTTTAAAAAAATATAAATAAATGAAGGATCATTTGAATTTGAGTCCTTCCGCTATTCAAATCTAGGATGTAATTAGCGATGCAGTTTTGAAGAAGTTCACAAGTACAGGCACAGGTTTCAGGTGCGACTTTGTCCCCCGGCACACCACATCGTGCTATCAACCACAGCAATGTCTTTGCTGATTGAAGTAGAGCATCTGAATGTAACTGTCTTTTCATCTATTTATGATCTTTCTTCAACATGTTTTCCCACAAATCAAAAGACGTAGGCCGTCATAGGCGGATAGTAGTCTTTTGACTTCCAAAGAATGATACAGATTCTTTGAAAAAACCGTTGACAATGTACAATTATGTGTCTCTAAGCGGAAAATATTAGTGAAGTAGAAGATTTATAATTGAAATCAGTCTTTGAAAATCAATCAAATTAATTTAATCCCTCAACCCTCAAACGACCATCTGCTTACATTTGTAAGATTTCAACTTCATCTGCCTATAAAACTAAATCATGATTTCGTATTGAAACGAAACTTCATTTCCATGTTTAGAGACTTATGCCATTTCAAATTTTCGAATGGTGTCGATCTGTCAATTTTGGTTTCGATATGAGCTTAAACACCTTCATCCGTCCACCAGCTTACACTTGTAAGATGAGCTAAATATTGATATGATTAGGTGCAATTCTCGTTTGATTGCCTTTAATTGTTTCATCTTGCATTATCATGAATAGATCTGTGTTAGCAGATGTCTACTCGTATATGCCACTCTCCATTCCATTCTGACGGGGTTCGACAGGTTGGAATAACCGAAAAGACAGTAATGAATCTCTCTTCATTTCATTTCAATGGTAGTCGTAATGTATTTATTGACAGATACTTTACGAGTCATTCATTGTGCTGCAACTTACTAGAAAAAGGTCTTGCGATGACTGGAGCTATTTCAGCCAACCGCAGAGATGTCTCAAAGGAGATGAAATCTGCGAAGGATCGATTGTTGCACTCTACGATGGAGCTGTGGGATCGTGAAAATAGAATATTATTGCTGTCATATATTCCTAAGAAGGGAAAAAGTGTTTTAATGATGACATCATCTCACTCATATCCAGGCATTCAAGCGGATCGTTCAGACAAAAGTCATTGGTGATTCACTGTTACAATCAAGGTAAAGGAGGGGTCGATTTACTGGACTGTATTGAAGATTTTACCACAAAACGGAAAACGAATCGTTATACGCTTCTGATTTTTTTTCAATATCTTAGACATTTGCATATACATGTATAACTCTTATAATAGATCAGAGTTCGCCCTCAATAAAAACGAAGAATTGCAGAAGAAAATTCATGATGCAAATTGCAGAGGTGTTGGCCAAAGAAAATATGATGTCTAGACTGATGAATCCAGTCATATATGCGTAAGCAAAGGATTCCTTCTGGCGATTCGTGCTGAACAGGCCTTTTGCTCAAAGTGTTCAGCAGCATCCTCTGGATAAAACACCTAAGCAATGTTCGTTGTGTCGCAAAACAACTCGCAATATTTGCGATAATTATACGAAACGAATTTGCGGTATGCATAAGAAAACATCTATTTTGTGTTTGGAATGTAGCGATTCATTATAGGCACATGTACAATGTACATGTATAGCTGATGACCTATTTCATTATTTATCTCGTTGTTCTTTGCATCTCGTAACATAGTGCTCATGTTGTTTTGCATGTAGTGCACACACTGTTTACACGTTATCATGCTGTTTATATTTTATTGCTTTTTTTATAGAATTTTCACCCCTAGCATAGCTATGAGCCATGAACGAAGCTAGGGGTTACGCAATGAAACGTAACAAATTGTATTATTTTAAGTAGATAAAATGAAAAAACAGAATCTTCTAATCTGATTGAGCTGTCCCCATCAGAAACCTGTTCACACGCTTCTTGAAAGTATCAAGATTTGGTCAAGGAGAAAGGGAAGGGGTATCAAAGTATTGGTCAGGGAAAGTGGTCTGGGGAAGCTGATTCCAAAGCTATACCGTGCGGACAAAAAAGCTTTTCGAGCGACTCACCGTACGTGCGCGTTCTAAGCTCACATGATAGCATGTGAGTGCATTAGCTCTGCGTGTGCTTCTGAAGAAGATCTTAGGTTTGGCCACGCACTCATTTACTGCAGAGCTGCTTCTACCGAAATAGTACCTGTAGAAGAGACTGAGTGAAGCAACATCCCGTCTGACGGAGAGCGGCTGCAACTTGTTCGCAAGTTTTTCACCCATGAGATTCTTGACACGTTTCTCAACCCGCTCAAGGAGGTTAAGATGCGTTTGTGGGGCGCCTGCCCACAGATGACAACAATACTCCATCAGATGACGAATAGTGGACTTGTAAAGATAGCAGACAGTCAGTGGTGGAAGATAGCTGCTGGCACGATAGAGACTACCAATGCGTTGAGTTGCCTGCTTGCTAATGGATTGGATGTACGGTTTCCATGACAAATCTTTCGTAACCGCCAATCCAAGGAAGGAGATGGAATCTTGTTCTCTGATCCTATTATCTGACATCTTAATGCTATGATCATCATCATCTCCTTTAAGTCGTGAGTGCAGAATACTCTGAGTTTTTGAAGGATTGAAGGAAACAACCCAATTGGCGCCCCATTCTGAGACCCTGCGTAAGTCTTCATTAAGAACGTCGCATAACTGCTGACGTTGCTGAGTGTTCTTAGCAAGTCGCTCATTGGAATTGAAGAGTGTCGTGTCATCTGCATACATCACCAATTTACTCACTAGGCAGTCTGGGAGGTCGTTGATGTACAGCAGAAAAAGAGTGGGTCTTGCCAGCAAATGGAAGCAGGCTGATTGGACGGTAACTAGATGGAAGAGATGAATGAGAACCTTTCTTTGGAACTGGAACGACGGAAGCTACTTTCCAACAAGAGGGAAACTCACCGGTGGATACACATCTACTGAACAGTTTAGATAAAAGTGGAGAAAGCTCAGGTGAGAGATGCTTGAAGACCGAAACCGGGATGTCATCTGGTCCACTAGACTTAGAGCTATCGAGTCATGCGATGATCTTTTTGACGTTTCGGACTGTGACTGAAGGAGGACTAACTGTCTCATCAGTGCGCTTAGGAATTGGAGGTGGAATTCTGCCTCCATCGTCTAATGACGAATTCTTCGCAAACTCCTTGCAAAGAAGCTCGGCTTTGTCTGCTGAGGTTGTCGCCACAGAAGTACTGACATCGGCATGACGGAGTGCTGGGATGGAGGATTTGTTCCTATTGGTCATACTGTTGTAAATCCTCCAGAAGTCCTTAGAGCCAATCTTTTGGGTTGCAATGGATTTCCGTACATACAAAGCGTAACGGCTTTTGGCCTGATGTATGGTTTCCTTGCAATCTCTACGTGCGGTTTTGTACAATTCAAGATTGCCAGCGCTGCTGTCACGCTTATACTTATGAAAAAAGTAGTCACGCTGGCAGGTTGCAGCTGCACATTCTGGTGCAAACCAAGGTTGTGAGTGAGGCTTCATTTGGAAAGTACGGTGAGGAATGTAGGCCAACATCCCTATCTGAAGCCACTCTGTCAGTTCTTGCGCCGACTTGTGGACGTTCTCTCTCAGAATCAAATTCTCAGCTTGAACTTGACTAAGAAAAGTGCGGAAGCCACACCAGTCTGCTTTGGAGAATTGATAAACTGTTCTATGGAAAGGTGCAGACGGTGTGGAGCAAATTTGTTTGCCAGAAATTGTGATAACACAGTGATCAGACGTGCTGAGGGGAGAAGTAACCTTGTGTGAAAAACAAGTTGGATTTGAGGTGAGAAACATGTCAAGGAGATATCCAGTATCCCCAGCTCGGTCAGGCACTCTGGTAGGACAAGTGACAATTTGACTAAGGCTGTGAGAGACAGCGAAATCCTCGGCTACCTGACCGGAGAGATCGGTGGTGCGTGAGTGCACAAGCCAGTCAACATTGTGCAGTGTGCACGTTGAAGTCATCAAAAACGGCAACCTCAGAGCTGGGATACTTTTGTAGAAGATAATCGATCTTGTCAGAAAGAACATTGAAAATATCCGCATTGGTTGATGGAGAGCGGTACAAAATAGAAGAAGAGTGGTTTTCTGTAGCGCCGCAATGAAGGGAAGATACTCATGCCTTGGATCCTCTGAGCTACGGATCCTTCTCAAGGGAAGGCTAAGGCTTGTCTTGGCATAGATTCCAAGACCATGATGAGGTGCTTTATCCATTCGGTGAAATATGTATCCATCAGGAGTAACGTCGCTTGATGACACACTGGGATCTTACCTGAAGCTGATCCTGAGAGGGCTTTGAGCTTGACGGCTTGACTACGTTTCTTGTGTGTCTTTCTCATTTTCATAATTTCTCGTAGAATATCAATCAAATAAACAAAAATTATTCTGTACCACAAAGTGATACAGGAAAGTTTGGAAGGCGTCAGAAAAATGTAAATAATAGCAAAAAAAGCTGCAATAAATAACACACAAAAAAGACACTTATAGGCACAGTTCATGTCTCAAAAGCTTGAAGAAACGCAAATGAAAACCCCTTTGCCGTAACAATGGGTACAAGTCAGGCAGGCCACAGAGGAACCGGATACAGCTACACGGGCTAAACCCCTCAGTAAAGCTACCCACGCATGTCCGTGGCAGTGGAATTGTACCGCCTTTTTTCGAGCAGTTGGCCAGTCCTGCCTCCCAAAGCATTAGCAGTGGGTTCGGGACCCTCGAACTGCTTGACGCCCGTATGCCGTGAATACGTTGGATCTGTCAGACCTTAACCTGCAACAAATGGGGAAGTGCAAAAGAGAGCAGTGGAAGGAAGTTCGATCAAAAATGAGCCAAATAAGTGCCATGCCCAAAAACCTGATTCAACAACATGAAACATTTGATGACTGTTCATATCTGGCAAACCAGGGGGTGGTGTTAATTGGGACGGCAGAAGCCTACCGCACATTTAAAATAAACAAACGTGGAGAACAAGAATGAAAAATTAATCAAACATAAATAAATTCAATGACCAGTAAAATAAAACAATATTCCAGAGCCTGCTAGTTAGCCGGAGCACGGTCACAAACCGCGGACAATAAACCTTTCCGACAAGGTAGAACCCAAAGAAGCATGAGCTTCAGACGACAAAGCCTTATTGCGACTCCGTTTTCACCCTTTCAGTGCTTTCAGTGGTTGAGTGAGAAAGGGAAAGTGAGGGTGCTTACAATCCGTAAATTGTGATTTTATCAAATATATTACATTTGTAAGCAGGTGGTCAGAATAAGGTGTTAGAAATCCGTTCGTTTGAGGACTAAAAAATAAATCAAATGAATTTCATTACTTGAAAAACAATCAAATAAATCACCCAGTAAAAATCATTCAGATGGAAGGCTCCTATTGAGAGTTCATCAAATGAATTCCGCACATAGAAAATCATTCAAATAAAATTTGTTTGAAAGAAAAAACCGAGTAGAGTAAAATTTCTAAGTTTTCTTCAAGGAAGTATCCAGTAATGCATAAAGAGCAAGTTTATTGATAACAAGTATATTTTTAGAAAGTCATTCAAATAATATTTATCCTATCAATAACTTGGATAGGCATTTACATAAAAACAACAAGTCACGACCTGCATGGACGATAAACAAGGAGACTTAAAGTCAGGAGTGTAGTCTTATTTAATGAGGTGGCAGGACGGTCATCGCACTCGACGCTATTCACAATTTAACTTGTAAAATGTGTGATGTTTACCTATAGGGCCTATGCATTTATACAGACATGTCATTTTGTATGTTGAAACTATTTTTACGTAGAATAATGTGTGCGATTTTTTCATCAATCATTTACCAGCAATTCTATAGGACTGCTTGGTAGCTATTGACCATGTGTAAATGCTGAAAATGAGTAGGCCCATAACAAGAACGAGAAATAGACTGAAAAATGCAGGCGATTAATTGATGACTACATAGGCCTATGTAAAATATGTATTTTAACGAATTCTGCTGGCATCGTGCACAAATTATCCTAACCTGTATGTCTGTAGAAAACATCGTCATACGAAAGTATAAAGGGTAAACAGTGATCAAGAAGTCAATGGAGTTAGGCCTATAGTACATGAGAAGGACATGCGAAGAGCAGTTCTAATGTATGGCTGTCAAACATGGCCACTGACTAACAATACAACATCAGGACTACAAGTCACGCAGTGAGCTATGGAGAGGAGAATGCTGGGAATAACACACAGATCAAGAATAACAAATGATAAAGTAAGAAGACGGACCGGTGTAAAGGATGTAATAACAGAAGCGAGGCCTTTTGAAATGGAAGTGGGCCGGTCATGCTATAAGTAGGATGACGATCGTTGGAGTAGTAGATTGACAAACTGGATTCCGAGAGATGGGACAAGGCGCAGAGACCGGCAGAAGAAGAGATGGAGAGACGAATTCCCGGGGCGATGGCCGCACATTGCCCAACATCGACAAGAGTGGATCCGAACAACGAGGAGGCCATTTTTCAAGTTAGATGACAACGGATCCACTAAGTAAGTAAGTATAAGTACATGTACATGAGAAAAGAGGAACGCACTTTGCGTTTGAAATAATTGAAAGAAATGAACCTTAATGCCGTTGACAGATTCCAAATTGAAGTAATAACAAAATTGAAGACAGTAATTAATAATTGATAATAATTAATTTTCAAAGTCTGGAAACTTCCATATCTGTATGTCAAGTTTTTGTAAACATCTAACTTGTCCTCAAAAAGTAGTCCCAAAATATCCTATTATCTGAGAATGAAGGATCCAAATGGGTGATGAGGAAGTGATTGATGTTATCAAATATTAAATGTTCGCATTCATATAATTTCTATTCGAAAAAAGCAAAGTGACCTTTTTAGTGCGATGTATTAACTTTTCATGCACCAATAAAATTGAACAGTTTCGAATTTGTAAATTGTCCAAATCTACTCACATAATTTTGCAAGAATGTTAACACTATGATTCGACCTTCCCAATGTCATTCGATGGCAATCTGTTGATAAAAACATGCTTCACATGGCAAAATTTTAACATGAGTGACAATGATTGTCGGATGCGATGGGATATGTTGTCATTCTGGTATTGACAATGTTGCAAATTATGCTTATGTGACCGCCCCTCTTGATTCTTTCTCTCCTTCTCCCTCTCATCGTTCCTGCTATGAAATGATTCTTTGAAACAGTGCATTGGACAATTAGAAGACTTCATGATTGTATTTCAGCATGCCGGTTTCAGTACGTCATGTACGCGTATCACCATCAGTGACAACAACAAAGAACAATGAAGAACAGTCTCATTCTTGACTGTGAACATTGTCAAGAATGTTAAATCGGAGAGACTCCCAGACATCTATACACACGCATAAAAGAACATCTAAAAGGTAGACCACCATCAGAAATATCATTTCATAGACACAATCATGGTAACAGAACAAAACTTCAAAATATTATTATAAACACACACGCCATAGTTGAAAGGTACTAATGAACAGCAAATTAAATTCAGAACCGATGTTTTTATTTTAAATATTCTCATTTTGTTCGTCTGTATCATTATTTCACCATCATCTGTTCATGTAATTCATCCATGTATAAAAATGCACATTCATTGTTCTTTGTTGTTGTCACTGATGATGGCACGTGTATGACGTATTGAAACCGGTATGCTGAAATACAATGATGAAATCACTGAGGCGACATTGTGCAAAATAGAACACTGTTTGTGCGTCTGTAGGATCTATGTTGAAACCTAAGTCGAGACAAACTATGACTATTTAAAGAATTAGGGTATTTCTGATCTTATGAGCTGGCATGATACTTGTGTGATGAAATCATTGTAGGCAGACTCAACATGCAGATGCAGACATTAGCATGGACGAAGCTTCATTTGGCATCCATGCATGTTGTATATAGTATCTACACTTCAATGAGCTTTAATCTTTTCCACAGCCTCATGATTCCAAAGGACAGCAAATTAACATGTTCATGAAATACATGCTAATAGTTTTTTACGATTTTCAAAATGTGGAAGTGACCATTTTCTGCTTCCTTTAAGAAATCGTGTACAATGACGGCGAAAAGAAAGACCTTAGATCACTAAAATTTTAGATTTCTCATTTCTTTGTCTTAATATTAATTCGAACAACCTTGTGGTACATCTAAAAACAATATTTCTGAGAACGTGTCAACGCAGAATGTTGTTCATTTTAAGTGGAGCATGTTGATCACCAAAATGTTCACATATTTTGTCACAGCCTTAATCTGCAGCTTTCTGGTTCAATGTTTGACTGTAGAACTCCACTACAGAGCTGATGCTGCGTAGTATGAATGACGGTGATATTTTCTTCAAATTCATATTTCATGAAGTTTGAGTTCATATTGACACACGGAAAATAATATAGCTGATGTTTTTAAACCACATCAGACAATAAATGTGCTTCAGCAAATATTTTGATCTCTCGGTTAAACAATTTTGCTGTGCTGACGTATGGATTTTATTCAGAAAGCTTTTTAGAAATTCTGAGAGCGGAAATTGCTTCTTGGAAAGCACGTTTTTTAGGATGCACTCTGATGAATGATAAACAATTAAATGCACCAGAGGTTGAGCACAAAGGGCGATGAGGTATACGAGAACCTTTTCACATAAGATTTGGAAATGCATACACCCTTGAGATTGCATAGACAGAGAATAGGAGTCTAACAACATCCCGTTGAATGGTTTAGATTTGGTTTAGTCTTCATTCGCACAATAATAATTTCTTGAGCAGTTAAAAGACAAAATGCAAAAATACATAAATGACATATTAAAGTGGTTGATTATTCTCAGTGACTTGGGAGGGGTGAAGAAATATATGCCTTAACATATTATCTTGGATGGATATGCCTTCCATTTGCCATCACTGCATACGGCGGGTTTGGTGATGAAGCTATAGAAATGATCCATAGACTGGTTTACCGACTAGCTATTAAAACCGGAGCCACGTTATCAGAGACAATCTGCAATCTGTGGGAGAATCTCAACATCCCTTGTGAGAAGGGCGCCATCGCAATTAATAAGCGATCAAATTGTGTTGGTGATGGCTCGGAGTTAAGAATGATTAACTAGGAGCTTTAATTGAAATTTCTGTGGACTTTCTCGTCCGGTATTTGCAGGTAACAAGCCGCATTGTTTTCATGTATCTTTTTGTAATTTCATCCAACTTTTATCTTGTACCTTTCTTCTGTTTGTTTGTTAAACAAAAATTACCTTCACATATGGCATGACTTATAGTATAGTTCTTTTTCCCCCCAAGAGGCAAGAGAAAGCTACATCTCCCTTATTTTGAAGACGATTTGCATTTTTCGATAACATAAAATTCCCCGACGCGATTCCTCTCGCAGGCTAGCCTATAATGAACATCTATTATTGAATTTGTAGCAGAGATGAAAACCGGTCATTTTTTCCAGGCAGGACGCCGGGGAAGCTAGTCGACCACAATCTCACCTCAAGTCGGATTCATGCCGTAGAAAGTCACTAAAAGTACTGATGAGTCTAACATTCAACATTTAAAAACTATTTATCAAGATGTGACAGCAAGATTTTTTAAGCCCAGCTAGCATAGGCTCACGGACAATTATTTTATAGAGAAATACACTTGTACTTGTTCAGTGACATACCAACCGCGTACTCAGATGAGAGTGCAACAATGATGCTTATCAAGGACTCTTTGTATGAATGGATTCAGTAATAGGAATGGAATACAAAATTACATGATAGCCAAATTTACCATAAAGCGAATTGCAATGAAATCTGGAATACATGATTATTGTAATTTTGCTGATAAGTTTTTATCGTGGTCTCAGACAGTAATTATTTACGTCTTAGACAAAAAGAAAAGCGAAAGGAATTTATGGTGCATTTTTTCATATATTAGTTTTGCAAAATTTATCTTCGCCTAAAACGTTTTTAAGCAGAGTGTATACTCATTGAGATAAAACCCATCCTGAATATATTTCTAAAATTTGAATGTTTATTAGTTTTCTCACATAGTGTCAGTGATCGCTTTCCATTATAGAACTTGATGCCAATAAAACCTCTTGAATGGAAGTAAAGCTTCTTGCATTGCACTATAGTGGCACAAAAATTGCACGCATTTTCACTTGAATACACTTGTCAACGGCTACATCATTGGGTTGGAATCATATGGGTTGAGTCAGATGTGCAATTATAAGCTTTTAATTTGTTCTTCATGCCTCAACTTAGTTCCCCTGGATGTGCTGCGACCTTGAATCGATTTCGATTCTAGTCAACTTCATATATACAATCTATAGCAACTAAGCATAGTACTTAGTAGGCCTATGACGTAGGTAACCGGTTCCGGTAAACATCACTTTGTGATTATAATAGTCATCGTTCTGTAATATTTCGCCAAGATGAGCCATGAATGAGCACATGCCGATTCCTTGGTATATTGCACTGATGAACTTTGCAGTGTGACTACCGTAGGCCATATCGTTTCTTCTGTGATACGAAACTGTTGTTGTGCTTGGTATTAGTCCTACCGATAATTGATTAAACATTACAATTTTCCTATTTGATTACCGCTCGATACTCACGAAATGTCAGCTTCATTAATCAATTGAACATACATGTATGTAGGCCACGATACTAACCAGAATTATTTTGAAAACCATCTACCCGTCAGATATCCTTAACTAGAATAATTTTTCATATGCTTTAAAAGTGTTATAACCAACAAATTAAATAATAACTGTGTCTGATTGGCTCAACTGAGCGATCAAAAGACTAATTAATTTAATTACTTAATTAATGATTTAATTAACTAACTAATTCAATCAAAAAAACAATAAAAAATATATTGTTTGGTTGTACAGGCTGGCTCGGCTCGGCAAGCCAGCGCCCGGTTTCCATGTCTGATTTATAGTGAGATAATTTCTTCAACAAGCTCTCAATAAAAAGCGGACACATCAATGCATTACAAATGTCCTCATACGGGACTATTAAGAAAATATTACAACCACAAAATTTGATATTTCGAATTTGGATTGCCACTTCTTCCCAAGGACACGAATTCTTCTGGGCATGGGATTTGCTAATATTTTTCAAACTTTAGATCATCTTTTTTTATTTCTTTTAGAAAATAATTATCAAGCAGAACAAGTATATTTTTAATTAAATGGAAAGCATCTGCTCGTCACTTGTCAGATGATAATTTTACTGAGGTTTTATTCTGTATATTCTAACAGATGGTAGGATATAATGCATTCTCTTGAAAGAGTGCATGTAAGCCTAAACCGCACGTAGTGCGACCATCTAAATTGATCTCTAAATGCAATTTAATTGTAAACGATCGGTGCGTGAGTATTGTTCTCGTAATCGGCGCAACATGTTGCTGATGCGCTTTGAGAACTACCAAACGGAACTGAACGAATCGTGTCATCAAGAAATCAATAATATTCGGTTTTATCAATCATCTTTGCAGATAGCTATTTGGCGTATTTACTTTTAAATGTTTATTGGCTGATTCTCTCGCTTCTAAGCTTCATGACAAACATGAAGCTCAATCTCTTGTAAATTTTTATTTGTAGCAAAAAGTCATACCTTCTAATACTTTCTTATTTTGACGTAATCTATATAAATTACAAAGACAAAAATTTGGCCGGTGAGGTCGAGGGACCGTCGAGAGAGGCTATAATAGGTCTGCCTGTCAGATCACCCTCCTTGTGATCGCTAGGACATATGGAGAATTTGGAGTAGGCGTCGAACAGCGCAGATTAGCCAATGTTCTATAAGTATTGAGGAAGGTATGTTCATATTTCTTTGCTATTGACATCAAGGCACGATTAAACTTAGATTGCATTGTCGCAGGTTTAACTTCACGCACCTTTCGGAAGTTGCCCGAGTTTATCACTGATTCTTCAAGCATTTGCTCATATTTTCCGTGGGTAATAGCAACCAGACGCTGGGATTTGTCCGTTGGGATAACAGTGACATCTTCCACTTTCTTGATTTCAAAGAGTGTGTTATTACTTGAACGCACTACTTTATCATTTGCCTGTTTAAGCAGTTTAATCATCCCTCCGGCAAATTCATGAACGGATTCTTCTGGTACCAAAGTCTTGAGTTCCATGCTCAATGTCTGCAAAACACTCTGCCGACATCTTAGACTCCTGAGAACTGGTCTTCGTAACCACGTAACTCTGTGGTTTGATGGCGGGAAGCCTTTGCGGAGGATTTTCCATCCCCCTAAGGAGTACCCTTTCTGTCCTTCCGGATGTAGTACCTGTGTGACCAATTTGAATGAACATACAGAATGCTTCCATAAAAATGTGATTTATAAAATTGTCTGTTCTGTGTGCTCAAACATCTATATAGGAGAGACTTCTAGAATCATGAAACAGAGAATTGCTGAACATTCAAATTCAAGCAATCAATCTAGCGCAGTTATCCAGCACTTTTTGACAGAACATCCTAATGAAAGTGTCTCATTTAGCTGGTGTGTTCTTCATAGTGGTTTGCAATTTTATCACAAGCGATTGATCTTAGAATCCCATTATATAAGCAAAATCCCAGCTCATCAGCTGATGAATGGTTGCAATGGTCGCAAGAATTTTTTCAAATATTGATACCCTGCTTTGTTTAGCTATCTTCTGAATTGTTTCTTTTCGCAGATGTCATGCTCTTTTATTCTTGCCTTTTTCACCCTCCTTTCTTCTTCCCTTTTAAAATCTTTTAGCGCTGTTATATTTTTTCTTAATTAATCTTTTTTTTGTATGTATAGCCCGTTTTCACTCTTTTTATTAGTTTTGCTGCATCTATTCCAGCTCATTACTTACCTTTCTGGTTTACCATTTTGTTGGTATTCAGACAGTGTGAATTTGTTTAGTTTGACTATGTGGCCTAGCAATTCTTTTGTCAGTGCTGCTGGCTGCTCTATAATGTAGAGATTCTTTTGTTCTTTGTTGTCACAGAAGTGTGATGTTCCAATCTATGTATCCATCAATTGATTTTAATTATCGACTTTGTTAGTAGTGAAAACTGTGCCCTACTTGCGAGGGATAGGTACATGGATAGGTACATGTAAAATTTAGTGTTATCAATAGGAACATGGATAGGTACATGGATAGGTACATGTAAAGTTTAGTGTTATCAATAGGTACATGGATAGGTACATGTATAATTTAGTTATCGATAGGCACATGGATAGGTACATGTATAATTCAGTGTTATGAATAGGAACTTGTATGAGATCTGTTTTACTGGATAGGTACATGTGTTTGGTACACTCAGTTGAGTACACTGTGTTTCGGAACGTCTATGATCGAACTTGTGTGGTTTGGTTCTGAGCACGTGGGTACGTACCGATAGACGTCCGTTGTTTGATTTTGAATGGGTTTGCTCAATTGCGACTATTGTGACAATTATTTTAAATGTAGCACTATTTAGATGTGAAACTTTAATGTGCAGTTTATGATTTAGTTGCTCCCCAATAAGAAAACCAATTCCAGAACTATGTTTAAAGTGAAAAAGACAAGAGATTTACAATGTAAGTTTAATTTAAGCATGAAAAATAAATGATGGGTGTAGATCTCGTCCGTCAGGCGACTCCTCGATCTTTAGAAGTCATCACACCATTCATGAAATGTTTTATTGTTGCTAAGTCATGATCGCACTCGTGTACCGGACACTTCACTGGTAGTCCATTCCGCCTTTGAAGTGCTGACACAGTCAAGGTCTTCCACAGGGCCACTTTGCAGCCGCAAGACAGATGCATGGTCATGTCCAACTGACCTCCCATAATGACTTGGCTGTCATTTTGAAAATAAAATAGTGGTTTTGAGGACATGCTTCTTGTTATGGAACGTTGAGGATAAGTACTTAACAGTTTGGAACAATGACATCCTTTATAGTTATATATATTCTTTAGGGAAGTTCGGTACCTCTCTGATTGGCTGTTAGGATTTCCTTTGTTTAAAAAGTATATAAGTCCGAGGTTTGCACCAATTCTTATCAAAGGTTCTAATCCTCACGTTTACAAGTTACAATTATTTTAAATCTACAAGTCATAATGGATCGCAAACAGAAAGCCGCAGTTGAGAACGGTACTGCTGATCGTACCACTTCGCCAGTGGAACGTACCAATACACCTCCCCAATCTCCGATGGAGCGATCGACAACACCAAACGAGCCGGTGGTGTTCACCCAAGCCCTGCATCGCCCGACTACTCGAGT
>CAJQUW010007360.1:0-103711 GCA_907163375.1 Prostheceraeus crozeri | reverse complement strand
CCTTTCACGTGAGTTACTATCCAAATAGGAAAGTATTTCCTGCCTCAATAGAGCTTCTTCTCTCTAAATATCTGATAACAGCATCCAAAACATTCTTCGGTCTTACTTCTAAAGAAGTGAGAAGATTAGCATATGATCTTGGAAAGCCAATAGCATTACAATGCCTCCAAATTGGTCAAAGAATGAGCTGGCAGGGTGCGACTGGTTCAAGGCCTTTTTGAAGCGACATCCTGAGCTATCAATTAAGTCCCCAGAGGCAACAAGTTTAGCAAGAGCAACAGGATTTAACCAAAACAATGTAAATGCATTTTTCGATCTCTTGCATTCTGTTGTGACCGAAGTTTGAACCCGGAGACATCTATAATGTTGACGAAACGGGCGTCACGACCGTTCAGAAACCAAATAAAGTCGTGGCGCAAAAAGGAATTAAGCAGGTTGCCAAACTTACATCAGCAGAACGAGGTTCCCTTGTTACTATAGCTTGTTGTGTTAACGCACTTGGTAATTCAATTCCACCATTTTTTGTGTTTCCCAGAGTGAATTTCAAGCCACATTTTTTGAATGACGCTCCTGTTGGAAGTAAAGGTACATCTGTCCCTTCGGGATGGATGAATGATTCAGCTTTTGTGATTTTTCTCAAGCACTTAATCGAAAGCACTAGATGTTCTAAGACAAAACCTTGTCTTCTTCTGTTGGATAATCATGAGTCCCATTTAAGTATTGAAGCTCTTGACCTTGCAAACGACAATGGGATCGTAATGCTTTCGTTTCCCCCGCATTACACTCACATGATGCAACCATTAGACCGCGCGATTTATGGACCTTTCAAAAAGCGAATCAATACTTCCATAGATGACTGGATGTTTAATCATCATGGGCAAAGGTTCACGATCTATGACATTCCAGGGAGAGTTAAGATAGCGTTTCCTTTGACTTTCACCCCGACAAATATAACGAGTGGCTTCTCTTCCACAGGGATATGGCCGTTCAATCGGTATGTCTTTGACGATCAGTTTCCTTTCCCTTCCTCCATGCCTTCGTTCACTCATCTTGCTGATGCTTCATCTGGTCAGGAGCAGACTCAGGCCATGCATTTACCTGAAAATTCTGTGGAAAATCCAAATCCTGTGCAGTCAGAGAATGTTGATAATTTGCTTTCCACAGAACCTTGTTGCAGTAAAGATACATGTATAATTTCTCCGAATGACATTAGGCCAATAGCAAAAACGTTGAGAAGTGGAAATAGCAGGCCTACAAAGATAGGAAGAAAGAGGAAGTCGTGTGCTATTCTCACAACTCCAAGATGCAAAATGCAAAAAGAACCTGAGAAAAAGACAAGAAGGGGAGTTCTAATGACGATTGGTATTGTCTCATCTGCTTTGAGACTTATTCCTACAGCAGACAAGGTCAGGAGTGGATATGTTGTATCCAGTGTGAAGAGTGGACACATCTTGACTGCATAGGCCTAACTGATGACATCATCTCATTCATCTGTCCTAACTGTAGATATCATGATACTTGAACTAACGCTTTTTCCTTTAAGTCTAAAGGTGAAAGAAAACTGAGCTATTTGTAATTTTGTTAGATTGATGATTTTGTGAAGTTTGATGAAATAGATGGATTTTTGTATCAATTTTTTTCGTTTTAATTTGAATAAATGAATAAAGCTTATTGTTTCATATGGGGCAGGCTTTATTTTATACAGGGTAGCTACGGCTTGTTGTGTAATACTTCGTGTGGATAAAATCTGGTTTCACAAAATATCACATTGGTGAATTTATTAAGCTAATACTTAATCAATAATTGTGACAACCAACCCCATGGGATGTGAGAGATGTGTCAAGAGTTTCGAATTTCTTCGAACAAATATTTCGAATTCTTAAAATATCGATATCTCAAAAAAATTGTACGAATGATTCAAACTATGTCCATAAACTGAAGGGAAATATCACAAATTGATAGAAACTATCATTGAAACATCTCTAACTTCACTAAATACTGTGTGACAGAGAAAATTCGAAAAATGTAACAACCAGCCCCCGATTCCCCTACTTTTTGTTTAATCAGAGAAAACATACAAAATTTCATTTTAGCCAAAAACTGCAATCTGCGTCCCATTGGATTTACATGTGTTTTTCTTTGATCTTGTCTGACAAGAAGAGGACCCCACTAGAACTCGGCAGACGTTCAGATTCGCAGTAGGCATGTAAGTGTAAATCATTATGTGAAAGTCTCACCTTCGGCCTCGTTCCCTGCAGAAACTCGTTCTGGCTGCCGGACTACCAAGGATGTTTAGAGTCATGAGTAATTACGCGTAGTTTACGTGTGAATTACGCGTTGAGCGTGGCGTCACCTATAGTGTATACCAGGAGAGACGAAATTCCTAATCGTCGTACATTCGCTGCAAAGGTTTGGCTGTTTGCGAGCAGTTCTTCTATCGTCTCAACTTCATGAAGTGTCCTTTTCTAGGCAATTTGGAAAATTGCCTTAGGGTGGCAACGTCTTCCCTCTTACCAGACATTGAGAAAATGTCCAACCTCAACGTTCGCATTAAAGAAGACGTCTGGTATTTTTTAACGCATTTATGAAATAACAAATAAAGATTTCATTAAAGAGATAGTTTTGCGCCTCAAACGAAGGGTTAATAATTGCTGCAAATATAAATAAAATGTACTATTACACCACGAAATCAGACATCCGATATCATCTTTTAACCAACTTTCATGCGGAAAATGATCATTTGCCTAGTGTCAAACGACGACATAGTTTCGCCGTAATAAGCATACTAAAAATTCCGGCCCTCTAAGTTTGATATGGCCTGAGACTATGAGATAGATTGCCCACCCCTGGTTTAGAGGGTCGAGTTTAATCCTGAAAATCACTGATTTTACAATCGGTGGCATGGTCGCTCACCGACGTACCGGTAGTTTACCAAAAATTTGCTTCACGTCGAGCAAAACAGATACTAGATTAAGTAGAACGTGAAGATGTCACGAACGTTGTTACACTAGTTGACATGCCACGCGTAATTACGGAGCACCCCAAACATCCGTGGATAAAGACATTCTATTCTTCTACGCGCGTGCATACACGCTGTACTAAGAGTCAGAAATCACTTGATCTGATGCTGTTAAAACATGGGGAATGTTTATGAATACGCGCGGGCGAGCGTTTATAGTTTGCGCGTCGCCCACGGTTGTCTGCGCTGCCGCTTGAACCAATAAGATGAACCACTAAGCATGTTCTGTCTTCCCTGAGCATAACATTGAGGTCCTATCACATTGTTTAGCCTCTGATACATGCAGACACATGAGACGCAAAGTCTATATAACAGGACTGCCAACTATACTAACTTATATAACAAATGTTGCAGCAATGTCCCGCATAGCCACGGATGTTTGGGGTCATGTGTAATTACGCGTAATTGAGCGTGGCATGTCACTTGTACCTTACCCTAATAATTAGTGGACATACATTATTATCATTTGGATTTCTAAGTTGCTTCCTTGTAACATTAGATGAAAAAAGGTCTTGCATCTAAATTACAATCATGCCTAACTGTATCCGCTCGCATACACTGACTACGAACCGGTGTGATATTCCTCTTTGCGACCAATCTTAGTTTTGTCGTCCGTAAAACTGTCAAAGCCGCTATTACGAAATCCCTCCCCCACCCCGGGAAAACAGAGGCAAGTGCAAATGTAGTCTCCTAGAAGTCACAAGCCTCGATACCTCAGTATTGTTACTTCAGTTCGAAGAGGGGGAAGGGAGAGAATTAACAAGGAAATTAAAAGTCAACAATCGAGTCGGAAACAACTGCAATTGCTGTTCTCCTGGAAATTCTAAGCTACATTGCACTTTGCGCCCGAAAACTGAGTGAGAACAGAGGAACGACTCGGCGTTACACTTCTTATATGCTCCTGCTCTTCATCAGTTTCTAGATATTTTGCCTTTTTTGTCACACACGTTTGGCTCGATATTGAATGAGTGTGCAAAGCTGGTGATAAGAAAGTATAGGTCAGAACTATTCTAAAAGACGTCAATGCTTACGTATAACACACTTCACACTTTCGTGGAATAGTTCTTACGGGCACATGCGTTCAAAATATAGACAGCTTGCTTCAGAATGGGTCAATACATAGCCATCGGTTTCCTAGTAACCACTGCTGTGTACATTGAATAAAAACGAGACGTTTTCAATATAAAATAATTCACAGTCAAATTTACAAATGTCATTCATGTCATTCTCAAGTTCTAACAATTATCAAACTGCTGATACATCTTCGGCTACAGTCTCCTCACCGTTAATGGTAACAGTTGTGAACAAATGAACCATCACGCACAGTAGTCAGTGAAAATGAACGAGAAGAGCACCAAAAAACAGATATGAAGGCACTTATTATATTTACATTCAAATCTTGGTAATTATTATTGAAAATAAATCATATTCTTGTGTAGAGAAGATATTTACATTAAGGTTCGAAAAAATAAAATCAATCAACTTTTCCTCTTAAATATGCCTATACCGGTACTTCGCTTTCCTGACTTTGAGGAGGATTTTCCGGAGAGACCTCTGGATTTTCCCAGCGTGTCACCACCTCCTTCCCCATCGGCCAATTTCATCGGAAGCATATGATGTACTGGAGGCTGCGTACCGGAGGCCACAGCTGGTTGAGTAGGGGTGCTTAAATCATTGTGGGATTTGGATACTGCTGGGTTCATATGCTGGAATGGCTGCAAAGTCGAATCAATTCTCTGCGTGTTTTGTGACAGACTCAACAGTGATGTAGAGCCTGTTTTCGTACTACGTACACCTTGCCCACTATCCCGACGAATGGTCGAAGATTGGGGGCGCGTAGCGATTTCTTCAGATATTCGACCTCCTGGATATAACAAGCTCTCCATATCACTACTCATATTGAATGTCACTCCACGCCGTTCATGTTGCTCGATTTGCTTCTGCAACACCTCTTTAGCTTCATCAAATCGCTCCTTAGCATCATTTAGGCTTTCCC
Source organism: Prostheceraeus crozeri (assembly GCA_907163375.1). Lineage (NCBI taxonomy): Eukaryota > Metazoa > Platyhelminthes > Polycladida > Euryleptidae > Prostheceraeus > Prostheceraeus crozeri. The sequence goes on along the minus strand of CAJQUW010007360.1, from coordinate 98,696 downwards.
GCTCCCTTTTCAAGTCATCTTGTTTCGCTAAAATCTCCTCCCGTTCTGTTTCTAACTTGGCAATGTCCTTCTGTCGCTGTCGCCCAAACTCGGTCCTTTCTCGCTCCAGCTCAGCGCGCTGATTCCTCAATTTCTCCGTCTCCCGTACGACATGGAATCCACTACTGGCTTCCATACCAACACTCGGCACAGTCCCTGATTGGAGCGTTCTTGATTCCAGCTCTGCTCTCGTCAAACGGTTGTGCATAGACGCGAGATGGGTTCGGAGCCGTGAAAGAGTTCCGATAAGTCGACGTGTTTCCGAGTTAAGAGTGCTCAATGACTGGACGACGGAGCGATTTGGGGTTCTGGAAACACCTTCTAAATATTCATTCGACCAATCCCAATACGATGATAGGCGGTTGCCTGCGGTGTTCTCGCCGGGAGAAGCCAAAGAACTAGGCGTTCCAATACTCGAAGTGGGAGAAGTAGGAGAGGTTGGCGGCGGAGGATTGCTTGGAGTTTTCGATGTTTCCGATTGTGATTTGTCCGAGGTTGATTTTGCACGCTTGCTGAAGGGATTGAAGCTGCTGATGGCGGATGACCGTCGTCGACTGGAATCCTGAAAGAAAGATGCAGGACTTTGTGACATAGATTTGAGGACGAAATGATAAAAGGTCGTACATGGTCAACTTTTCAATATGATTTATATTGTATCAGTTATTACCACAATTGCGTGCTATTTCAACTAATGAAGATCGATGAACACGTGTGATATTGCACTGACATAAACCGTTCAATGAAACAGTTTCATTCACATATTTAAGAATTTTTTTTATATTTTCTAAGTAGGAATTTTTTTCCGTAGAAAGATTTCGAAATCAAATTGATCAAATAATGATCTTTTAATAATAATTTTAGATAATGATACTTAATACATAGCGACACTGACTTGAGTAAGGAATGAATAGCAACATAACAATCATGCCGATTGTCTTTCGAAAGCATCAATTAGTCGCACTCGAACATTCGTGGACGCAATCAATGATGATCTCCCTTTCCTTTGCGTCAAATCGCTGTTAAATTGGTAAAAAGAAAAGCGATTTTCGACATTAAAATAACACCACTTTCAGTAGATGACAAAACAACAGATTTTGCACATTCTACGCAGTTTGACCATACGACGGGAGATCATATTCATATCGAGAAAGACAAAAAATACAACTCCCCTTTGTTTTGTGGTCGAAGGTTAGTATGAACCAGACAGTACTTCGGCGTCTCATGCCTTCAATGGTCGATACAACTGAGTGAACAGCGAGATGTCACCATGTGAAGCTTTATATAAAGAATAAATTATATTAAGAAATGCGCTGATTGTATGAATGTCAGACAATCAAATTGTGAAGACAGACTGTAGTTTGGAAGTTCGTATTTTCTATTGATCAGGGGCTTAAGATGCATGATTGCTTTTGCTTATGCTATCGTCTGTCCAGCAGTTCGCAGTTGCAGTTTTGGTAGTCTTGAAAACAACTGTTTTCAGAATTGTTTTCATGACTACCAAAACTGCAAACTTCTTTCATAGAAAAGACAGAATGCCTATTGGTCTCTCCTCAAATGTCATTTACAAATTTTCTTGTGAACACTGTCCAAAGTGTTACATTGGTGGGACCACTAGGCATTTGCAAACTAGAATTAACGAACACATCAAAGGTCGCCCCCTGCCAACTGAAATCACCTTGCATAACCATGTGAGCGATAATTCCGCTTTCTCTGTCATTGCCCGAACGAATAATACTCGGATCGCAGAATCTGTACTCATTGCCGCTACTGACAGGTCTTTATTGTTAAACAGTAACATTGGACAAAATTTCTCTTTTGATGACTGATTGATTTTAACGTATGCTTTTATATTTAAGCCACTGACGAAGAAGACATTGTCTTTGAAATTGCAATTTGGTATGTTACTCGTAAATAAAGGATGATAGAATGAAGCGCCTGGGCTCAATATGCTACGATTCAAGATTACAGTCTGGCTTCACAATTTGATAAACATTTCATACAATCAGTACATCTAACATAAAGCTTCACACGGTGACATCTCGCCGTCCACCTAGTTCTATCGACTTTTGAAGGCGCGGGACGCCGAAGTACTTGTCTCGATCTGTAAAACAAAGGGAGTTACGCTTTGTCTTTCTCAATATTGCACATTTTAGTTTATTATTATAATTTTATTGAACTCGAACTAACAATTAGTGAAATTCTTAGTGTCATCTCATTTCAATTAGTCGACATAAATAGTGCAATAGACCTTGAAAATTTCACGGTAACCATGAGTCAAGAGCTCATGGACGGTGCTGTCATTTTCATGTTCAATTTAGTCATTCAGTTTAATTTCCGTTTTATTAGGTCACTTGTGAGTAAATTTTCGTTCTTCTTGATATCTTATCAAATCGCTAGTATATAAACACAGGAATAAATGGCAAAAATTTATCTATTTAAAAAGTGATCAAATATTTTTTTAGACCGCAGAAACTGGATATTTTGATATAAAACTTGTCACTGTACGCTGACATTTTTTTCAATCGACACTCCACCTACTATATACTTGCTCTATGGCTAGGTTACTATTACTAATAGCGATTGGTTGCTGAAAGCGAGAGGAAATATAAATGATCACTATTTACTAAAAACCGAAAACATATGACAAAAAATAGAATTCAAATTAATGCAAATGATTCTAACTACTAAGTCAAAAAAACACAAAACAATGTAGTGCACATTGATAAGTTACCGGCAACAAAGCAGAGGGAATGCCTTTTTAAAGGTGTTTTAAGCTACAGAAAATTTAAACATCCACTTATGTAACATCATCGTACTCGTTAACGCAGTATTGTGAAATCAGTCTCCGATTTGCAGCCTACACGCATGTCGTCAGAATTATGTAAAAGATGCAGCAGTTTGTATGAAAATAAACGAATAATACATGTATTAGAAAATAAAAAAAGAGTCAACCTCCTTGAAATTATATTGAAAATATTGGAAAATACAAAAAAATTGGAACTGCATAAAACTATTATCATGAGATATTTTGAATTGATCAATGCGACAGATAAAAAATTGCTTGGTCGATCTATGAGAAAATTGAAAATTTGACCATCAACAGAAAGTTCATGTTTCTCTACAGTATCATGAAGTGATAGACTGAATCAATATTAACAAAAAAGTGCTCGACACAGATCGATGAGTCTTAAATGTCAAAATAAAATAATCAATGATACCAAATGGACTGAGATATAAAGAAGCACTCGCCATTCAAAACATCAAAATGGAAAATATGCGACAAACAAGATAGAGCCAATAACAGGAAATACATGGATATATGAATCTAGCTATAGCGAAGTGAACTACTCGAACATTTGTATTCATCAGTATACAAGTAAAGCCTCATGTAACAAACCAAAAAGTAAGCGTAGACGTCTAATAAGCACGTGAATTAATACTAACTAGTTATCCATAGCACGTAGTTTATAGAAACAACATCAGATATCTGGAAAATGTTCCGGGAATCAAATGCAACGGATTGGTTTCAACGAGACTGGTATTATCGATTCTATTTATTTATTTATTTACATAGCATATGTGATACTGAGTGTCCGCGTCAGATTGAATGTGAAGTTCAAGGTTTTTCAAGCAGGCGTCCTCTATCTTCAAGGGCTTTCGAGTCGCAAATCCACTGAAATCCGAGTCAAATTTCCTATATTCCCTATATTTGGATATTGCGTCAATTTACAATGAAATTCCAACAATCAAAACTTTGAGTGCCTTTAAAAATGAGAAAATTATCGAAGTCACACAAAACATAAGTCCATTGCAACTTTCAAAGTCAACCTTCTTGCCTTTAGTTATGTACTGAATCATCGGTCATCACTCCCATGTCATAAATATTCAATTGACAGAAAGATTACACTTAGGTAGCTCTAACCTTTGATTCTTACAATTATGATTCCATTTTTGCTGATTTGAAGGATAGTCACTGTTCTTTAAACATGAAAGGAAGATAACATCATAGCACTGATATATACTCAATAAAATATTCCAATTAAAAATCCGCAGAAACTAAGGCATTCCAATAAAATGTAGACCTCAAGTGCACAAAACGTCTGCGCGATCAGTACTGCTGCACGGAGTGGAAGCTTGCTCGTTGACTCGGCAACAAAGAAGCCGACTTGAAGAGCGCTATCAGAATATACTGAGCTACATGTTAAAGTTAAATGGCGAGATCGGGTCACCAATGAAGAAGCAATGAGAACGAGCGGATCTAGATATCACGCTGCGACCTGAATATGATAAATTGCACGTATTCATCTACAAGAAGCTGACTACGTGTACCATGATTCATTACGTGCACAATCAAACCGATGAATAAAGAATTTGACAATGGAGCTACATGAGTTAGACAAGGACCCATCTAAAATGAACTCTTGTCCATCATTCAAAGTTTGATGCATAAAATCAGGGCTTTTCAATGTAGTCAAGAATTTATCTCAAATTGAATGTTATTCAAAGTCGCGGACCCTGTTCATATATGCTATGGAAATAAGAGCAGAATAATCAATCAGTTACATATAATGGTGCTATTCTCTGATGTTTCTTTGAGTCATTAAGTGACGATAAATATTTCATTCCTGAAAGTACGAATTGGTAGAAGCGAAACAGCTTTCAGCAAGACAAAAACAATACGTTAAATTGTATTGCAGGGATTACAAATTCACAATTTTCAAGAAGGTAACTTTTTTGTCTGTTAAATTGTAGTAGAAGCGTGATTTAACATGTTGAAGAGACAAGAAATGATCATTCCAAATACGAGAAAATATAATGTTTACAAGAATGTCGCATACATCATTTCGTCTTTTCAGGAACGAATGGACATGAATTTTTCTATCTTTAATTTGTTTCATTTAGATAATGCATCTTACTTCTTATACTTAAATTTGGAGGAATTTTGTCATAAAAATATATCTTCATTTTTCGATTCGAAGGACTCATCGATATATTTTGTTTTAGTCGAGTGACTCAAATAATTTCGTTCACCTACTATTTTCACGACAGATATATCTTAGTAATTCACTTAACTAATCAAATTTTTGAAAGTGCACACAGTTTCAATCTATTAACGTTCATTTCACTGAAACCAGGTTTAAGGCACTGGCTCATTAAATTTCAATATAGATCGTCTACGCATAGAAATCATTCGGTGATGAAAGACTATACTCCTCTTATTACTTCCACAACCACGAATCTCCAATCGTTTTACTAATGTTATTGAGTAAACAGCATTGTAAATTCAAAAGCAACGCTAGATAATATAATTTGAAGCAATATACCAATACCGTGCTCAATACAAATAATGCGCATGAACTAATTAACTCGCAAAAATGGCCGTGTAAATCCATGGTTATTCCATGCCCACTAACAAAGGTCATCAAATACAAACCTCAACAGCACTCAACGTCTAAATTGAAGAAAAGAAAACAACAGAATTAATACAAGGCTGAATCACCTCAGATTAGCGTTACAGTGTGGCTAATGACTAATGTTCATAAGTTTTGATATCGTAATTAATTTTCTTTCATCAACACAACATTTCTTGGAGCAATTGAATGAGACACGCAGCGTCTATGGCTGCTAAGAAATTACTTACGGTACTTTTGCTTACGTCTGTGGTCATCTTCCTACGTACTAAAATGTCTCACAACTATTGGGATGAACTTTGACAACTATTTGTGTATTTTCTGTAGTGTCATCCAAAAAAAATCAACTTTGGAATATTAATCAAAGTTTTGTTGGACTCCGATCAGAGATGGGACCGGTAGCATTTACCGATATCGGTCTGCCGGTAGCCTCTACCTGCACCAGTCTACTGGTACATTCTGCCCGTCAATTTTGCTAAGTGAAGATATTGAGAACATTTGTTTGTATAGCCGCATGAGTTGTTAACTGTATGTACTGGCATTAGTTGGTGCAAGATGTTGCAATAAAACAATTAACATTATTTGATTAAACTTAATATTGGAGAATTATAATAGCAGGCATAGAATTTAAATGTGAAGACAAGATAATGAACACCTAAACATGAAAAGTTCTTCGATCACAATTCTCTACATAAATGCATCAATATTGCACATGGAAAATATAATATTGGACTGATATTCAATTTATTCAAAAATCGTAAAAAATTTAAATGCAAAAATCGCACTTTTAAAGCACTACTGAGGGTAACCAACTCCTCGAGATGCTTTGATTTCAAGTGGCTTTCTAGAACAGTCAAAGTCAACCCCGCATCACTTCGCGAGTCAGACACTTGAATCACCAGTACGTGCGTATAGACATTGGACATGCTGGACGTTGGTGTACATGGGTGGCAGACTGTCAGTGCGCTCTGGAATCATGTTGGCTGCATTCTGTATTTATGAACGCCAAGGCACTCGCTTTGTCATTTTATTAGAAATCTCAAATAAGATCATCGAAAGAAGAGAGAATCAATATACGCAACTTAACCCGACCGTCAACATGAAAAGAGCATCCTTTTTTATCACTTGAAAATGTTCTTATGGTGAAAACAATACTTCAATGATTGAATGCTTTAAAGCATGCCTTAGAGCACTTTATTACGTGAATTTATCTGATTACAAAAAAAAATAATCACACAATTAATGAAAGGAATGTAATTCAGAAAACACGATAAAAGCTGATAAGAAGTACGTTTTATCCAATATGAGATTGCTATCACAGGAGAGCTATATCATTCATTACCTCATTATTGTAATATAAACATCGTGATAACAGCATTACCTGTGCTAACATTTGGGAATTACAGTCCTGTTGTTTCTGATATGATAGCAACTTTGCGCACCAGCATCTACAGTATATTTGTAACACAATGACATTTCTCTGTCTCGAGAGCTTGAATGGAGGGCATGAATACAAAATTTGGAAAACTGCACAAAACAAGACGAAGACTTGATGAGAAATATAAGCAGCTAAGGTTCAACAGAACTAGAGACGACAACTTGAAGCATAGTGATGTCAACAGCTTGATCGACTTCGTTTGTTCATCGCACTCTGAGCACTTGAGGTCAACAAATCCATTTCGAGACAACTCGTGAAGTCATAAAGATGACCAAGGCTACATGCTTTACATTGTTACTGAGTAAGCAGGTTTGTCAGTCCATTTTTCCATATTTCATCAGCCATTTTTCTATTGAAGTCCTTAATTTATCTCCAATTCCAAAATAGACGGCCTTAACTGCACAGGCCGTCTGATTTACCATGTAATACCATTGAGGGATGAGCATTTCATCGTCAATCTTCACATTCCCAGTGAAAATTGCATTGAGGAGATTCCTATGGATCACAATTTGGACAGGAAACTAAAATTTCCTAGTACCATTGATCAAATCCTTGTCACGATTGCTTCTTTTGAGAGTTGGTATTTTACTGATCATTATTAATAGTTGTTAACAATTAACCATCGCTGTAACCGAGTAAAGAAGCTACACATTGATCTCTAAATGAAGCAAAATTCACTGGAAGCATTTGTAATGACGAGCAATTATAAGAAACCACTGCTTAGCTTAATACATTTTCGTTGATTTTCTTTTTTTGATTTGAAGTATCTGAAAATCCTATAACAAACAATTTTGCAAAACAATTAAGAATGCTCTCACTAAGGGCATGCAACTATCATAGATTTCAGTCTTTTACATTAAAGATCAAAATCTTGGATTTTTGATGTCATAGATTTTAGGATCAGCGACAATGCATAATACAGATTGTTTCATAAAAAATGGATCACCCTTAAACATCGCCTTAACTTCAACTTTGTCTAACTCCGCCAAACTTGAACGAATTTCTCTGAAATTTGGAAGATATGTCATTTGTGCTTACTAATATCATTGTTGGAAATTTCAAGCATGAATATTGAGTTGTTTTCCTGTTATCGATAAAAAAGTAGTAGATAATTTGATCTTCATTTAGCAATGTTACACAAAATCATACCTCACTCTTATAAAATTACATTTGTTTCCTTTGTTATGTAATATGTTGTTCTACAAGCGAAAAGCTATCAAGCAAAACAAAAATAAAGAAAATCGGTCAATCAGAGCCAGTATAGCACCATTATTCATCAACAATAATGTAACTGCTACACGTGATTAACTGGACTTCATGTTCCATAGCTTCCTGACTTCGTTGCGGTGGTGTTGGCAGCACTCCTGATTGATTCAGCTGGAAATCTATCTCTTACCGGTTGAAAGCAATACAAAGCACAAATGAACAATAACGAGATCGCATTCACAAAAGGCAAAGTGTCAGCCTTGCTAGAACTAGGGTTTTTTTGCGAGCTACAAGCAAGCGACTAAATGTCCCTTACACAAATGTGCATCGATGGCATAATGATGATTTTCGACTCTGTCGTAAAGAGGGCTCTGGCCGTCCACGCAAAACATCCAAACGTAGAGACTGCCTAATTTTGAGATTTGTTAAAGTTGATCCAAGTCTCTCGTTAACTGAGATGGCTGCACTAGACTCGTCTATTTCTAAGTCCACTATTCGTAGAAGACTTATTGAGTCGAATTTCAAGAGCTGTAAGAGGCCCTCTCAGATCGAATTATCAGATCAGCATACAAAAAGACGTCTCAGATGGGCAATGAGTCATTGTCACTGGCGAAATCAATGGGATCGGGTTGTCTGGTCTGATGAGGCATCAGTCCGTCTGAAGGATAGTGATGGTCGATTGAAATTATGGATAAAATCTGATCAGGAAATTCCGAGACATTTACATCGTCCCCGGGTACAAGGTGGTGCGACTCTACTGATTTGGGCTGGCATTTGGACCAATGGCCGCTCTGAACTTCACATACAGCAAGGAACCATGAATTCTGAACGCTATGTGAATGTTTTACGAATGAACATTGGCCAAATGACAGATCAACTTGGTGATCCATCGACTTGGTTATTTATGGATGATAATGCTACGTGTCACAGGAGTAGTAGAGTCAACTTATGCAAGTCTCAATTAGGGCTTAGGACATTATCTTGGCCAGCTCGTTCTCCTGATCTGAATCCCATAGAAAATGTATGGAGTATTCTAAAACGTAACGTTCGTCGTTCACTGCTACCTACAGATGGCGTATCACAACTTACGTCACTGTTGAAAAGAGAGTGGAAAAAGTTAGATCAGTAAAAAATCAACGATATCATCGAATCAATGCCTAGACGAATTGGTGATGTCATTGACAATACGGGTAGGGCCACAAAATATTAGCTTCTTAAGAACCGTTACTGTATCATAGCTTATCAGATTATATAAGGACATTTAAATATATTAGGGACATGAAATAACATGAAAAATGCTTTCTGTATCATACTTATGTTTTATTTAGTCAAATTTTAGGATGATCCACTTTTTATGAAACGGACTGTATTTATAAAAACGATGTGCATTATTAATTTATTCATGGTTGATGTCATCATCTGCTATGCAAAATGGAAGAAGAGTCAACATATGCTGATAAAGTCGACGAACTTTCACGTACGTAACCGAACTGATGGATTGTTCTGCCAACTGCATCTTAGTGGCTATTCGTTGTTGATGGGTCTGCTGTAGCAGGCAGTGCCTTGTCTCCACCATCAGTTTCTTGAACTCCGCTTTCATTTGAACTAGGCTGTCATTTGAAAGGTAATATATCTTCATTTATATACTTCACTTAACCCGTTTATACATGAATTAATTTCCAATGAATCACTTCTTACAACATACATGTGAAAGAATTCCCTTGTAGGTAATTTCGACTAAAGCAGATAGCTCATTGTCCAACTTAACCAATATGAATACTTTTGCAACTTGATGTAACTTAATATTATTTTCAAATGCAATTTGAGGGCATTCTTGGCATTGCACAGAATGCGAGAGGTGCGCAGCAGGGTGGAAGAGGTGCCATTAAAATCGCATTGATCTCCTCCTTCTTTTGGTTGCAAATTTTTTGCAGTCGTGGGATTTGAAAGGACACCCAATGAGACGAATACGGAGAGAGAATAATGCACACACGAGAATTAATGCGCCGAATAGACGAAGTTAGAGCAAGATGCTGTCATCTCTTTATCGTCTGTAGTTAAAAAAGCACTTTTTTGCATGTTGATGAAAAATATCCTCAACTTCGTGCATCTGACGTTTTGTGACGATTGATTCAGTTTTATGGCTTTTAGAGAAATTTGAAAACATAGGACAATCGATTAACGAGCCAACTCCTCAGCAACAATTATTTGAAACGGCTATTTTCTGGGACGAGCCACGAGAGAGGTCACGGCGCTTCAGCATCACTATCATGAAAGGAAACGCGCAGTCAATCCTTCGTGCTGCTTCCATTTTGCATTTTTTGTGACGTATTTTTGTCTTTATTTCAGTGTTTTCAATTATTGAAGATTTATGTAAGTTTCTTAGGAAGGTCTAATCCGGACATTTCACATGTATATAACCAGTAGGAATAAAATACACAATTGGTTTAACGTCACTACTCCCCATTGCTGGGGGCTCGGACGGTGCTGACATAGTCAGACTTTTATCTGAAGCGGTGTGGTACTTCAAGTCCGGATGCACTTCCTGACGACTTCTGATAACACTTTTGGGGCTCGACCTCAGGACCGGAAAATCCCTAGGCCAAGCACTTAATCTCTGTGCCACGGAGACCACCCTTTACAAAAATACATTTACCTGTGTTTGATCAATGTGTTCTAAAAGTGGGATCATACTCGTAATGATATGGATTGAATGTGTTGCATCCAGAAATATATATCATTTAAAGATGACACATTATTTTTGTTGAGATTGAATGAAGAATCAAATAGCCTTATTCATTCTATGACTATCCATCGTCAATGAGTTGTTGGCATCCTACTTTCTTTATCCATAATATAACATGAATTGCTTTCTAATACAAATAAGGGTCGGTTTTCAATTTGAATGATATATCACATGATTTCTTTTTAATTATGAGACAAGAATAGTGACAATGAGAAAAAAAATTAGTGAATAGCATTACACAATACATTCTGTCCTTTTGGGCAATCCATATGATCAAACGAAAGCATGTCCAGAAGATGAATTCACAGCAAAATTCTACAAATTCACACAATATGTGAAAAAAGAAACGGAAATGTCATACGGTGATCATGCAACCAGAACAACAAGTGAAGGCCGATCATAGAAGCATACAGCAAAATATCCATCACCAACAAATTTATACAAGAAAAGCTGATGGAAATACCAATCAATAATGAAGGAACATCTAAACCCGGTGGAATCCATATTTAATAGCGCATCAAAGTTCAGTTGGGAACAATTGAAATAAAAATTATAATGCAATTACTTTAATGAATATAATGTGACTATAGTGATGTTCATAAAAAATTGAACACCTAAAATGTCAAAATTGCGTCAATTTTTATTTTTTCCAATGAAGTGTATACGCCAACAATTCAATGGGAAAAAGCTTCCGATGAAATAACAGGGTGTATACCAAAACTCGCACCTCAATTTCCCTGGATTTTCCCGGTATTTTCAGGGATATTTTATCATGCAAGATACTGTCGTTTTTGGGAGCCCAAACCTACTTGCACCTGCGAGTAAACATTCGACAATTTAATGTTTCATTAACTACACACCTGATACAAGAAAAAAACAAAATTACAATAATTCTATGGTATATAGCAAAACAACTTTTATTCATCTCTTTCGAATAAGATACATATAAAAACAAAAAAAAACAGGAGAACGAACAAGAAGCTTTATGAAATGGTGTGAAGAATGAAAGGTTCGGTGTGCAGAAGTTCGGTAGGTAGTTCACTAGGTTAGGTGTGAAAAAGTTCGGTACACAGTTAACTTTTTTCGCAATACGATCACCTCCTCTTCCAATACCATGAGTTCCATTCTCCGCTTCTTGATTTCTGCCTCTTTCAACGCCAATTCTTGGGCCGCCCTCTTACTGCCGCGTCATCGTCGTCTTTGGCTGCTTTCTGTTGGGCCAGTCTGTCTTTGTACCGTCGCGATGAATTTCGGCAATAGCTTATTACCTCTTTAGAAATCCCTGTTTGACACAAATCAGTATCCTTGATTGCATCATAAATGACACGCTGTGTAACCAAGGATTCTTCTAGTTGATTGAATTCCATTGCCTCTCTGTTAACACTGAATCCGCGTTCAACTCAGGCTTGCCCGTGCTGAAGAACGAGGACACGGTTGATCAGCTTCCTTTCAGGTGACGCCCGATCATCAAATATTCCACTCCAAAACACATCAAGACGTCCATCTTCATAACAGGCAATACTTTCTTTAACCTGTTGATCACCCATCCTCTTCAAAAAGGCCTCTTTAAAGCAATCCGCCTGAAGACCATCCAGCCAATCAAGTTTTATCATTTCCAACGCTAAGTCCATCAACTTCTCTGCAGTACTATGGAACTCTTGATTCTTCCACATATCTGGGTCAAGAAACGCCGTTCCACGAATGAATTTCTTCGTCATCGGTGCGACTTCGCGTAGTTTCAGCATGACAGTTGTTGCAAAAGTGGTACATGTTTCCTGTTCATTTTTTCTGGACTTCCGAAGGGCACCCTTGACAGAAAACGACAACCTCACTTCATGACGGGGAAGCAGATTGGTTGGAGTGAGCCTAACGCAATGAGCTTTTGCAAGGACCTCTTCTTTCAAAATCGTCTTCCCAATTGCATGAAATAGTTCTTCCAGGCTGCTTCGGAGGAACGGGACCATAGGCGCATCAGTCTGGAACTTTATCAAGAAGCGTTCCAAAATTCGGGCAATATCGCAGAAAAAAGCAATTTTGGGAAGGAGCAAGGGATCTTTCAATCTTTCTTTCATGGAAATATACGAATCACTCGTTGGCTCCAGTAATTTGTCACCATTGACAAACTCGACGAACCTTTGCAATAGAGGAAACACATGAATCATGTTCTGAGCAACATCAGCATTCTGAACCCACCTCGTGGAACAAAACTTCGTTGGGAACTTTGCGCTCTGAACATCATTATCCTGCAGCAGAACGGCGCGTCTTGACGGTGAATCATTGAACACGTAATAACAGTTTGAAAGAAACTTTCCGACCTGGAATGTCTTATTATCTGCATACTTGAGAGCCCCACACACGGAATGTAATGAACAAGTCCCCATATCGACAAGTGGGGGGAGATCAGCCTCTTTCCGGACGTCATTCAATAACCTCAACAACTTCTTATTTACGTTTGGTCCGTCAAGAGAGACTTGCAGCATCTTTCCAGCATCCAACGGTGCAATACCAGATAAAAACGCATGCAAAAGATCTTCGGCGCGGGCTCTTCCCAGAAAAACGGAATCAAAGTAGTGGGACTGAACATTATCATCAACCATGAATCTCATGTTGATATCCATTTGTACGCGCTGAAAGTATTTGTTTAGGGAGTCGTCAAAGGACACGCTGACGAAGTCTGCTTTTTTGGCAGTGTCAAGCAGCCTTTTCTTGAAAAATGGTGCGATGCCATGGTTAAAAGTGTAGCCAATCTTATCCTTCGATAAAGTTACTTTCTTTGCAATTTCAGACTCAAGAAACATGCTTGCGAACAATTTTGCTCCTGCTGCGGCTCCACGATTCGAAACATGGGACTTAGCCGAATGGAGACACCACACTATCTCAGCACGTGTAGTGGCCTCATTCTCTATGAACGCCATGAGACTTGTTTTAGGCGGGATATTTTTCGACGAAGACATGGAAGGCGTAGAGATTTCTGGTGATGCGGATGACGTAGGTGACGTTGCGCGATTTTCATTTTGGTGGTAAAACAAACTTGCGACGCTGCGTTGTCCGCTTAAAGTTTTAACGTTCTGAATATGCAGCTTACCAGCCATGTGGCTCTTCAATGCTTGCCTACCCATCGATTAAAGGGAAAAGGTTTTAGCACATAGCTTGCACCGGGCCTCTGAATTTGACTGCGACGATTTTGTCAACCAAATTTTGAAATCTTCTTCCTAAAGCCAAGATGGATTGAACCGTGATTTTGACATTTCAGCAGCGAAGAATAGTACTAGCGGGTATGTACTAGACCCGCAGATAGTAAGAAAGTAGAGAAAATAAACACAACAGACTACACTTAATAACATATACCACCCAATACTACTAAAAATGGTAAGTTATGTTCAAACGGCAGAGCCTGTTTTTAACCATTATGTTTCGAATTCCGAAGTATTATCTTCATCTCCACTTTCCCTGTCTTTTCCCGGTTTTCCCTGTCATTTTAAAATTCCCTGTCTTTTCCCGGTTTTCCCGGTCGGTATACACCCTGAATAAGATTGCGACTTCTGCCGATTATAAAATTGCGATGCAAAATATAGTTACCGTACTTATAAAAGTAAGAAAATTAGGAATGTTGTGGATTTTGTCTATTATTATCCTCCAAATTGTTATTATTGGAATGAAAATGGCCAGTTCGTGAACAATGAAAAATATCGTTGAATTGAATATAATAAAACACATTTAATTTACCCTGAATCTGTTTTGCAATTGTAAAACACTGTTTATGCCCAATGGAAATTTGTGTTTCCTTGTTTCCAAGTTGTGTTTTCCATAAATTCGCCAAGTCTTTTACGCAAGTGGAATTTTGTCTCAAGAGCTAATGGATCCTCATTAATCACGAAAACATAAATAACATTTATTCAAAATATGATAGAAAAAATATCTTTTGAAACTTCACTGATTTAATACAACTTGTTATTAAATTAGGAAAAAATATATCGATCAATGTTGGGGATTGCACGACAATCAAGTTATCGAAGTAATTCTACAAAACCATTTGTACTCTGTTTTTCCTATGTACCTAACTGTTTCTTAAAATTCTTCTTTGCGTACTAATCTCAAGTAGACATGAGTAAACATAAATTAAGCACCAAACAAAACTTAAAAATATCAAATGATATTCATCATATCATTTCCATAGCTGGTGAGCCATCTGTGATGTTAGTCGAGGAAAAAGTTTGCTGTGATAGCTCAAAGCACGTAAAGCTCATTTTGCAGAAATACTCAAATTCTAAATTGCTGAAGTAGTTAATAATTGATTTTCGGAAGAACCAAGTTTTTTGATGATGTAGATGATTCAACTTTCTCTTAAGATATATTTTGATCTGTACTCATAGACAATCGCCAGAGAGGGGAATCATAGTTCAGACTTCAGGAAACTGAGCTAATTATTCAAAGTTTGAACAATGTTTCACTTACCTGTCGATGATCTATAGTAACAAAAGAAATCTCATTTAATGAATAAGCCTGGCTCTAACCAAAATTATTCACAATCAAGTTGAACAAAGGCTTCTGAACTTTTTTGCGCATTTACGGCTTGATTTCTGTGATATAATCTATTTATGACCGATCAGCTTTAGAGGAACTATAGCAGCGTGAGTCGCGAGGACTGCCTGTTTACTATAAAATTATGATTGATCTCAAAATAATGTTCCCATCTGAACTTTGATAAATGACGTTTGAGTCTTATTGCATCGAAGTGTTGTTCTCAGCCAGAAAAGTATAATGTACAGATAAAGCATTGAAACAAAAGGAAAATAGAGCAGTCACCACATTTACTATCCCAAACTCCAGATTGATACCTTGTTCTTAGTGCTTCCTTCAGGATGCCGCAAGATCGTGTTGTTATTGGGATTGGGAAGCTGTGTAAAACAAACTGTGACGTTGTAACACTACAGAATACACTAAAGAAAGTAATAGTAATTGAAATTCGGACATTTAGTTGGTCATGCATGAGGAAAGCAAGGAGTCATATGATACATACGCTAATACATAAACATAGATTTGTTACCCGATAATACCAAGAACTTGAGATTTCGATATTCGCGAAGATAATGACTTCTATGCAGGTCATTGTTACTGAGTAGGTTTGTCAGCAATCACAAGGAAGTACAAACCCAATCTGAGAGCCCACACAAACTTATACTTTATGATTCCATGGACGCAAGGGATGTAATACGACACCGGGAGACCGGTCTAGTATCCATTACCTTTTACAGTGCATATGGAGTGTCATTGAACGGAATTCCTTCATCACTTTATCAATTGCGTCACCTTCATATATTAGTGGCTCAAGACGTCCACCTCACTTCATGTTTCATTATTTACTATGTCCTTGGACATTTATTGAAGTCACAGCCTCATTTGATAAAGATGTTTTGCGAAAATTTTTAGCATGTTCAATGAAAGCAAGGAAAAATATGGAAATTGTTCGCCTTAATTGTAAATGTACTGACCTAGGTAGTAAATAGTGTGACTCGATGCAAGAATATGTTGGCATGTGTTGGTATATGTCACTTTAAGCTTTGCATCAAGCTTTGATATAGCAGAAATTAATATTATTATTATCAACTGAACTGATCCTCTTCTAGTGTTGCACAAATTTTTTTCGAAAAAGGTGAAAAATTGTGGATTCTTAAAAGAATTTCGTGTACATGTATACGCTGTATTACATGTAAATGCATATCTATGTGAAAGTTGTATATACAAGTAAATACATGCTAAGCAGCTATCAAAGATAACCCACACCAAGAGTATATATTTTGAACGTATGAAAGAAATATAAGATAAAAACCCCAACACAAACGGAAACGGAGAATGCAAGATAAATGGTAGAATTGCCCTTCTACGAAGAGTTGACTTGGGGAACGGTAGGACGTGCAAGACCTTTAGTGGAGAAATATAGTTCTTCAAGTAACATTCACAAAGATAGTATCGGATTCCTATGCATTTGTTTTTTATCTGTATTGGAATGTACCAAAATGATTCGTCCACATCCATTAGCGCGTCGAAACTAGACAGAGCAGGATCTCTGATGTAAGTACGGTGGGACACTCAGTCCTTTCCTCTTTTTTGTAGTCAGATTTGAGCATCTTACCACCTCTCACCAACCACCGAGCCACGGGATCACTCACAGGATTTAAGATAGCATTTGGAATTCCTTTCAAAGAGCCGACAATGCCGGAGCAGCTATTGATGATATAAGGATGCATATTTTGACCAAAAATCGCTTCCTCCGCGCCAAGAATATATGGCAGTGGTTGTTGATATTTCGCGGTCCTCTCTTTTTGCGGTAAGAATAAAAAAATGACAATTCCGTTGCCTTGATAAAGAATAAAAAGTGCTCCCGATTGCGACCATTTCAATGAGTAAGGAACTTCCGCTGTCCTAAGTGCACCAATGTTTCCCGCTCGCCTGATGATGATTCACTCAAAGTGAATGGAATCACCCTACAAGAGGTCCAAGAATGTTGTTGCCTCGGAGATGTCGTGGAATCAGTGACAGGTGAAGAAGGAGCGGTTCAGACTCGCATCGCGGCTTCGTGGACGATTAAGTGGCCAGTCTTCTCACCAACAAAGGCATTCCATTGAAGTGTAGAGTCCATGTGTATGTGATGTGTATAAGATCAATTCTCATTTATGGTGGGGAAACGTGGCCACTCAGTCTGAAGATGGTCGAGCTTCTCAGAAGTGATGACAGAAGAATGGTGAGGCATATGACAAAAGTGAAGTTGAAGGATAAAGTAAGGAAGTAGCGAGACGTCGTGGCATGCCCGAACTTCCGGTTCGTCTGAGGCAAAGACGTCTACGCTGGTTTGGCCATGTAAAAAGGGCCACGGATGACATCATCAGCTGTGTACCACTTGCCCGTCGATGAGCGCCGACCACCTGGAAGACCTAGAAAGACTTGGCAAGCCCGTATCCAAGAAGACTTGGAGTTTCTAGAGGTGTCGGAAGACGTTGCTCTAGATCGTTCAAAATGGAAACGGGTCATCGCAACTTCGTCCAGCCACGGAACCGGGAAGAAGAGACGCAAAACAAGAAGTTGATGAAGAGGCACGGAAAAAATTTGATACCGATAACACATCTGTTTTCCGTACGCAGAAAGCTTTCTTTCTTTACCCGAGAGATTGACATATTTTTTCTAAAATTTCACAGTAAGCAAAATAATCAGACAAGAAAACAATATGCTGATCACAAATGTTCTTTTCAGCAGGGTACTTAGAGCCTCATGGCGCACTGAAAGAGAAAGCCGAAAATATTCATGTCCTCCTTGATCAACACACATGCGTCTTCATGTCTCAGAACATGCAATGACAGGAAGCATGGAAGCCAAGATATTAGGGAGCAACTCATATCACCGTCGCCAACAGTCAAAGCAAAACGTCACCTCTGACGAAGCGCATGTCTTTCTCCTAATTTATAGACATAATTCTCTTAAAACAGCTGAGAGAGAGATTATATTAAGTAATAACAATTCTATATATATTTTGCATATTTCGATCGAACAATTTTAAGCTGCAGTACATCATATCAACCGATTCTGCAGTTATCATACACGTTTCTGAAATTCGCTGCAGCATTGCTTGCGAATCATTGTCTTCCTCTAAGAGACATAATATAATAAGCTCACTATGACCGTGGGGCTAATGTAGATCACCGACACATTTCTAGAGCCCGCTATGAAGTCCTCGCGTGATGTCAACCAAGTTCCTGCAGTGCTTCTATTGTTCAATTTTGTTGAACAATTATTGCGATGGAAATCAAAAAAGGTATCGAGCCAAGAATAGTTCAAGATCACTACAGAAAAAAATTGTTTTATGGTACATTATCTTCGCAATCCGTAATCCGTGCCTGAAAGGAGAACTGCTGTGAAGGCATGCTGTTTCGAGTTACTGAAGAGATTGAATTGCACCTAAGAAGAGAATGATCTATAAATTCCCAAAAGCGATTGTCAATCCTCTGAAGAAGCAGAAAAGACGAAGATATCATTAGAGGCGATGAAGACAATGGAAGAAAATATGGAAAGAACAATTTCAGAATCGTTGCACAAAAATCCGTCTGAAGATAACAGTACTGCTATGCAATGCTCAATGAAGTCATATCAAGTTAAGCTTTATAGGCAGAAAAGACTTATAAGTTCGTATTTCATCTTCTACTTATTTACGATTGTCTCCTCAACATTCCACCGACTTCATTGGAAGCGGAGAGAGAGCAGTTTCCACTATTGGCTTTCCAACCATCGGCCATGCAGTAGATGTTTTGTGCTTTTTTCACACAAACTTTCATCAGAAATATAATCCTCGTAATTGAAGATAGTGGCAATTTCAAACGTATCGCACCCATATGCAGGTCTACATTCGTTTCCTTTAACAAGATTTAAAGTGAATTGATACTAGCATAAAAATTGGATGTACAGGCAATAAAAATTAGCTATTTGAATTGACCGTTTTTCTCTCTTGAATCAAATTGTCTAAGTCTTGGGTTTAAATAAAAAAAGATGCAGACGTCATAGAAACGCAAACTCAAATAGTTAAATCGTTTGGAAGTAAGAATAAGAAATGCGTAGAAAGGTGAGGCAAAAAATGTGCCGGGTCAAATGGGTTCAAAGTTAAGAGTAGGTCATGGGTATCAAATGTTAAAGCATCTTCAGGTTTTGTTGGTGCACACTGTATAGTGGCAGGGGAAAACTGCCTTGTACTAGACATTCACGAAACATGTAACAAACAATGGAAACATATGAAATAACGTACTGCATGTTAGAAACTGATTGAAATGGTCACGAATCACACTGGTTAGAAGTATATTTGTAACTTGCGGTAATCATTATTGGCAGTGAATGCAAATGAGTTGTATACACACTCACAAAACAAAGAACAAATATCAAACATTGTGTCGTTCAGAGTGTTACTTCTCGTCTCAATCACAGATGCAGTCAATTCTTCTACAGATAAAGGTCATCAGGAAATGTGAACCTAATTAATACATTACATTGTTTGACTTCGTGGAGACGAAGTGTGCCTAATTCACAACAACACGTTGGATCACATCTAGTGTCGCAATACTCACACTGGAATTGAATGAGTAAAAGGGTTTTCATGAACAAATAAGCTCAAAATTCAATCAACCGATTGATCTTTTATCTTCACTTTTCGACTACAATATATTTCATTAACTTAAAACAATAATGAAGTCTATCTTTTTGTGTGGTCTGCTTAAAAGTACATAAACCGAAATTTACATTAAATCTTTGTCAGAATAACTTTCATAATATCCTTCAGTTAAATAATGAATGTCACATACGATGGTCTAGTGAATTTCTATCACTTTCTCTTTTCATATCAAAGGTTGTTATGGTGGCGTGCAAGATTGCAAATTGAAGAAAAACTAAGCCTTTACAACTTTCATGGACATCGACTTTTCTAAGGGCATGGAGACCCCAATAGTCATGGTTTGCTAAAACGTTGCCGCACTCGTAAATCGTTCAATCACATAGAAATTGACAACAATAAAACCTCTAGAATGGAAATTAAGCTTCATGCAATGCACAATAGTGGCACATAAATCGCACGCATTTTCACTTAGATGCACCTGCCAACGTCTGTATGATTGGGTTAGAATCAGTCACATGTGTAAATCGAAGCTTTTAAATGGTGATCCATGCCCCAAGTTAGTTTCCGCGGATGTGCCGCGACCTTGAGTCAATTTCCATTCTAGCGAACTTCAGATAAACAGTTTATTTCTATGTTCAATCATGTCTTCATGTGCAGAGACAATGAATAAATCAATAACTTCGTGTCAATAATGCAAAACTCGCACTTAAGATATAGAATGAATGAATACATGAACAATATGAATAAATAGAACAATGAATAAACCAAATAATGTTCTCACAATGCCTTAAATGCCAAATAATAGTAGTGAAAGCAAAATTGAAGTAGATCCAAGTTAGAAATTTGTCGATCATAGTCTAGTAGACGAATACTTTTGCGGCTGACAAACGGCACAACTTAAGTTGAGCGGCATTGAACGAGAGGCGAGGCCTGACAAAGTGGTTCTATTCCCATTTATTTTTCTTATTTCATGTTATTTGACACTTGATCATTTGTATCTTCTATCACATCAGTGAGCATCCTATTATGAGTGTATCTTATTCTGTTTGTGCAAAAATGTCTGTCCGCTCTGGGTCCAGTTAAGAAAGATGAACACTACTTAATGAAGAAATTCTAGAAATCATTAGATTTTATTTTCTCATGTCTATATGCAGTAGCTTGTCTTCTACAGATGCGCTCGTCCATCTACAGAAAGTACAACGAAGGAAGAATGTGCGAATGTGTTTTGATGAATCTCCACATGCAACGCCCAAGGCAGTTTTGCAGACAATAATTTTTTGCCATAAAATCGGTAATATAGAGGACATAGAAATTGGACAACCACGCCGAACGACAACAACAGGAGGGTGCTGACCTTAAGGCGAAATGAGGAGGTTAGATGTAAACCTGGGCGCTTCTACAAGACAAAAAAGAGAAAGAAAACGATAGAGGAGCAGAACATTCCAACATGACAACAGGAAAAGCTTCTGAGAATTAAAGAGTACAATTCAGTTGTGCATATCGTTAGTACAGATGCATATTAGAAGCGCTTCTCTGCAATCTTACCTTAACTTTGAGAGTAATATCAGATTTGGCACTATTTGGAGTCACAGATTTTTCCGAAGTCCCCACACTTTCGTCACTTGTGGCATTCTCCAAGCTCGTCCTTTTCCCGTACATACCCGCAGTCATTTTGCCTGCCACGCTGCTGTCATAACCCGAGAATGTCTCATATCGTCTGGGTAAGCCTCCACCCACGCCGTTTCCCCGGCGGCTAGCCGTACTTCCCCCGCGACCACCTGCCGATGTGAATGCTTGGTCTGCAGCACTCGAAGCAGAGCGCGTCAAATTGGTGTTGCAGCTATGGATCAGCATGTGAAGCTTTGTGGCTTCGCGGGAGAAGAGCTGCAAGTGAATGGTGAAATTGCGCGTAGCGTGACATCCACGTCAATCTTTATAAGTAAAATAACATTATACAGTATAATATTTCACCGAGGAAAGAATCATGATAATACAAAGCTGGTGATATTCGAACATCTAATAATTCGGAATAAAGTAATTCAAATAAGTAGAAAAACAACTTCACATTTACAATCGTGTGTACATCACACCGGAAATCATTAAATATCACCTAGGGATGCGACATGAGTACTCGTACTTCCGGAAATATTTACTGAAAGTGGATGCACATTCATAAAATAAAGAAATTAGATCAGAAACCATCTCGGGAAGCACCAGAATATCAAGAAGAGGCGGAAAAATCAAATCCATGGTTAGCATTTTATAAGCAACAGATTAGGTGTCAGTTTATCATATCCGTTGTGCAACATATAGAAATGGGCATAGTGCAGACCGATGCCGATGCTAGTGTATAAGGTATGATTACTGTAAGCTGATGATTGTTTTATGTTAATGTCCTTCTTTTATTTGTAAAGCAAATATGAATATGAATGCCAAAATTACATCACGCTTCAGTCGATGTATTAATGGCTTGATCGGTTGAATGATTAAAGTTTGAAAAGAAATATTAAAATTAAAATCAGGATCAAAATAGTGAGTTCAGTGCCTTAACATTCATGCTGTCTATCATAGAAATAAGCATTAATTGTGGATCGAAGGACAATGTTCTAGGAATTTTCTTTGGCCTGTGTTAGATAGTTGCTAGTTAGTCGAAAGCTTTTCATTACAAACTTTTATTGAACTTGCATTATAGTATTGATAACAAAAAATGCAAAACACAAAGTCGAATACAACAATAAAAGAAAACATCCTCTGTGAAAACAAAGGACGCATACTGCGTTGTTCACAGACAGTATTTCACTCCTCCGGTGCTCCATATTTTTGGCTAGCCTGCTGCTATGTCTTCTTCGGAATTTGATTGAATTGAAAAATTGGTACTTCAACAAGCGAATCTTCTAGTCCTACTGATATACAGTCCTTTTGAAGAAACCTCTTTGTGAATTTATTTTTATCTTTTATCATATTGGGAATTCACTGTATTGATTCATAAATAACTTTCAAAGCAGAACTAAATAATTCGACATGCTTAGTCTTTATCTAGTTATTTTAAATTTGATAATGAATTTAGGGATTATTATATGATTTTCTTTACAGATCTACGCTATCAAATCGATTTAATCGCGGGCCAGTGTTTTCATTTTCAGCTGCTTGAATATGATTATTGAAACTATGCGATAGAATTGATATTAAATAATTGTTGAACTGCAGATCCACAAATCAACAGTCAAAATAGAAATTGTGAGTCATCATCACTCCATGGTTACCTTTATGGTCAATATCTCGGTCTTAGAACAATCTCAGTAGTCAACACGTATGCTTCACTGACATCGCAACATAAACCAAACATGAAAGAAAGCTTATCCGATTATAACTTGTCTCGCTGATAGAACAGTGAAGCTATGAATAGATTAGTCAGACAATTAACAATAGTATCACACTATGATCTCGTTTATCGCAGAATGATGCAAAAAATCTGATGAAGTCAAATCAAAATTTTATGAATGTTATGTCATTTCATGCTAATCAAACGACATAGAACACTACTGTTCAGTAACTGTACTTCACAATTTTCGCTGCATCTCGGTAAAAAACAATGTGTAGAGATTTAGATTAAAATTCAAAACACAAGAATTATACAAAAAGTTAGTAGCCTGTAATAATTAGTAGTAGCAGCAATGATAAGCAGCTTTATATATTAGTCTCCTCATAAAATGAACAAATACAATCGTACACTGCTTGAGCAAAAAGGAGAAGAGTACATGTCACTTTAGTATAAATGCCTCATCATGTTACAGTCAATTTTTCTACGGAGCTCCCCTAAAAAAGTACCAACAAGCAGCCTCCCAAGACAAGTGTTTGCATGAAACTGATATTTGCACGTTCTAAGATGAACAACACTCTAATCGGACTACCTAGTTTGATGCAATTTAGAATTTGAATGGAAATTAAAGATATCAAATTAATCGAAGTCAGAAAGAATCACATAGATAGATAACGCAGCTAAGCTAACACACGGCTAAGGGAAAATGAATCATAACATATTAGCGGAGGCCTTGATGATTCAATCAAAATATATTGCAGAGGGGATTGCAGAAGCAGCAACCAATTTTTCTCCTCTGCTTCCGAATTAAGTAGTGAACTCATCTGATCTTTTAAATGTATATGAAGAAGCCTTAACGTCACTACTCCCCAATATTGGTGGCATGGATGGTGCTGACATAGTCAGACTCTAATATGGAGTGTTGTGATCTTTTAGTCCGGATGCCCTTCCTGACGACTTCCAATGACACTTTCGGGACTCGACCTCTGGACCGAAAGATCGCTAGGCCAAACACTTAACCACTGTGCCACTGAGATATTGCATATTGCCAAGACTCTTGCATTAAATTCAGCACAATACTACAAAGAATCGCTAGACAATTTAATTACATGGGAGTGACGCTATAATTGACTCTTGTTCAAAGACGCTTCAACAAAATTGTTTGTCATAGAGCAAATAATCAGAAGTGACTTTTGATCTCACCATTCGGCTTTAAAGCTATAGGAAAAAAGTTCAATTTTGGCCATGTTCACAAAATTTTAAAATAATCTTGCTGATATAACCTTCAATTATTCATCCTCCGCTGAAATCTAGCTTCTATCCGCAAACTCTATTGCCCTAAATTAAGGACAATGTAAAGTTCAACTGTTGTTTGTCTTTTTACTCATCGTGTTGGTGTTTCACGGAATTTCTTGCATTAGCATATTATTTCATCGCTCTCTTTCAATGCCCTTAGGCATTACAGAAAACACTACAATGATCTCACATAAATATAAATTTTCAAACATTTAGTTCTGTGAAATTGTAAAATTTAAGTCTGCCTTGATAGGCTGCACACAGGTGCAGAACGAGTTTCTGCAAGGAACGAGGCCGAAAATAGGACTTTCACATAATGATGTACAACCTATGCCTACTACGAATCTGCGCGTCTGCCGAGGTCTGCCTGGTTCATCTTCTTGTCAGAATCAAAGAAAAATACATTAATCCAATGGGACGCAGATTGAAGTTTGTGGTTCAAATGAAATTTCTATGCTTTCCTTTATTGTGTGAAAACTACTGAGCCTAGAGACCTAATTTTTGACATGGAATGTCTTCAGGTCATTTCCTATCATGTCCATGCATCCCTGTCTATGAAGCTAGACACTTTCAGATTTGGCAAGCCTCCTGATGTCGGTAAGCAAAAGCATTTTGAACAATTTAATCCACATTTTACCACACTCGCATATATAGCCGATCAGAAACATGAAATTAATACATGTGCATCATATGAAGTGTCTTGAAGACATTCCAAGTCAAAAGTGATGGCTCTAGACATCGTATTTTTAACTAAATAAGCAAAAACATAGAAAATCACATTTGAATAAAAAACTGAATTTTCTGCGTCCTGTTGGATCAATAGGCCTATAGGTTTTTAAATCCGGTCTGTCGAGAAGAGAAGAGAAACCAGGTAGAACTCTGCAGACGTGCAGATTCGTAGTAGAATAAAGGTTGCATACCATTCTGTGAATCTCACTCCCTACAGAAACTCGTTCTCGTTGCCGGAGAATAACCAGTGACGTCTTTCTGTAGTATTTTCTGCAATTAAATAATTCATTTATTCATCCTGCATCGATAGCAATCACGATGAGTAATGCGATCAGATGTTAATGACATTTTGTTAATAAAGAAATCAATATTATTAATCAATTAAGCATCAATTTTCCTCGACATATTGATTTTCGCGAACAATTTTATCGATGTCATCGGATAAAGTCTAGGAAAGTTATAAGAAACAACATTGTGACTAACTACAAGAAAATCTGTAACGTTGATAATTGCCTTTTCGTCGTTGACAGTGGAAGTGATGATGTCATCATCCGTGTTCGCCATAAGAAGAAGCTCACTCTGTTTGCGATTGATAATCTACAAATTAAGATCGGAATCTCGAAGCGAAGTGTCAATCTTCGATGAGCTATGATTTCAGCATTATTTTCTATTTAATGTCAAAGCATTTTGTTCCACGACAAAGTGAACTGATACTCGGTGAACACACTTGTCGGATAACTCGCATACAAAAAGATATCAAACTTCATGAAACGATTGCTATAGTCCGGCAGCCAGAATGAGTTTCTGCAGGGAACGAGGTTGAAAGTGAGACTTTCACAGAATGATGAACACCCACTGCCTACTACGAATCTGCACATCTGCCGAGTTCTAGTGAGTTCTTCTTGTCAGACAGGATCAAACTAAAACACATATAAATCCAATGGGACGCAGATTGCAGTTTTTGGTTAAAATGAAATTTTATTTGTTTACTGATTAAGCGAAAAGTACTAAGCCCAGAGTCATAATTTTTGGCATGGAATGTCTTAAGGTCATTTCCTTTCATGCTGATGCACCGCTGTCTATAAAGCTGAACACATTTAGATTTGGCGAGCCTGTTCATGTCGGTAAACACAAACATTTTGAGGAACTTTGTCCATATTCAACTATTTTCTCACACACATTGTCGATCAGAACCATGATAATAGCACATGAACATCATAGGAAATGACCTGAAGATATTCCATGTCAAAAATTATGGCTCTAGACGTAATACTTTTCAGTTGATAAGAGAAAAGAAAATTTCATTTTAGCCAAAAACTACAATCTGTGTCCCATTGGATTTACATGTGTTTTTCTTTGATCCATTCTGACAAGAAGAGGAACTCACTGGAACTCGGCAGACGTGCAGATTCGTAGTAGGCATAGGGTGTACATCATTCTGTGAAAGTCTCATTTTCGGCCTCGTTCCCTGCAGAAACTTGTTCTGGCTACCGGACTACTATGAACACGATGGAATGTGGCGCACATACAAATACATTTTAACAACAGACTCGCAAATATGTCAAAAACATTAATTGCATTCAAGTAGCGTGATCACAGAATTAGACAGGTCGTCTCTTCTTCTTTTTGACTAGAAAGGAAACATTGGAAAATGTAGCGTTAATGAAATGGCACAATCTGCTGACATAGTGCCATAGCAATCAAACAATGAACAGCCAGTTCAACATTAAATACGCCAAATTGTGCGAAGCTTCAGTGACTGTTATCAAGCGGATCACACAGCAAAGAGACACAGTCGATGTCAAGTTCTACAGAGAAGTTTGTGAACGTTTTTTTTCGTGCGCCTTCTAAATTTTTTAAAAATGATCGGAAGGACCACCATCATCGAGAAAACTTTTGCGCAATGATCTGAATTCTTCGAATCTGAAGAAATCGTGGCAATCAGAGGATTTTGAGGGAATTCACAACAATCCGCAAGCGGCGCACAACTGTTTATCCTATCTCTGTAAGGCATTAAAAAATTCTTTATGACCATATAGCAAGCTCCCCTGCATGTGCCATCGTTTTGAACCAGTTTGCAGTTCTAGCAAAGTGACAGGATTGAACAATCTAATTCCGTGAGCGTGATAATCCAACATAAATGAATGATTTGACGTCAAGCCAAACTGCTACGACGAGTGAGGTGTAATTCATTTGCAGTGAATGACATCAATAAACGTCTGGTCAAATTGACATGCAAAGTAGTGCCGGTTCATGTTGATCTACATTTGATTAACTACTTTATACCTCATTAATACGAATCTTTAAAAGCAATAATTCGCATATTTGCTTTTACATGTGTGATGATTTCCTCATCATCACAACAGGTCAGCTTAACCTCATCGTTCGAAACATAATTGTCTGAACTGAATTGAGAATTTAATCAAATCAAATAATACTGGAGTGTTACGGTCATGAAAATCTATGAAGAGCACACGCTTTGAATGCCACGCCAACCAATGAGCAATTCGATTCATGTGCATGTATGCATAATAACGTTTTAGATACATTTCTTGCAATCTCAATGAAATCGAAATTTGAATTAAATTATCATGTAGGTTTCAAGCTGAGTTCCGCTGATGAACTTGAGATATCAAATTGATAAATGTTCAGAACTGAAACATCGTATGAAACACATGAATATTCATAACCTTTTGCGAAGCAAGTTATCAGCAAACACTTCACTTTCTTTTTCTCACCATTGTCAATTCACTTTTTCATCCAATAAAAATAAAATAACCTGACACGTTTTGTTTTGCAGACTGCTTCAAGGGTACACAGGCAGGGTTTCAAGACAAGGGTTATTTACTTTCTTCTCGGATTCGATATCTCCTCACTGTCACTAGCTCATGACGTCAATTCACTACATTAGGCATTTTCGACGCAATCCAGCG
Source organism: Prostheceraeus crozeri (assembly GCA_907163375.1). Classification (NCBI taxonomy): domain Eukaryota; kingdom Metazoa; phylum Platyhelminthes; order Polycladida; family Euryleptidae; genus Prostheceraeus; species Prostheceraeus crozeri. The sequence continues at coordinate 70,431 of CAJQUW010007360.1, read as the reverse complement.
AGATAGACAAATGTTGGTTTAGTTAGTAATGCGATTATCTGTATTATTTTTGATGAGTTCCTTAGATCAGTCTTGAAGCCCTTCCAGTGTACCGTTGAAGTAGTCCGCAAGACGAAACGCGTCAGTTTACTTTATTTCTTTGAATAAAAACTCGTGATTATAGGGGAGTGAACGAAACTTTTGATTTTGACAATGGTGGAATTAAGGAACCTCGCGTATCGTCACATGATGAAACTACCTCACTTTCCACATATGAAACGGGAACCTGCTCATATTATCCATGTTTCATTATTTGAAGTTCATGATGTTTTGCATATGATCCTCAGCTTCTGTTTTACGGGAGTATCGACAAGAGATTGTAGGGCATCACAATAGCGATGAAATCGAACACGTTTACAGATCAATGATTGATTCGTGTCCTTTTGTACCGCTGGTCTGGCGGACTATTGTTCATTTCTACGACTGGGTCAGGTAGTGCATGCGGAGAATCTTTTCGATTGAAAATGGTTCTTACTTTCTTTCTCAGACCAGACATGTAAGTCGTGTGCTCTTAAGTCGTGTGCTTTGTATTTGACAGAATGCACCAGTTCGACTATCATATCCCCTTACTGTGTAATTAGAGCATGTTGCAATAACTCAGGGTGGCCGCACAAGTCCGAAATTAATATCCGTGTACTTGCGACCACCCTGATAACTGTTGAACTGGAACTGAGATGAACATGCAACCATAACCTTACCTTCATCATCTCTTCAATCTCCTCTACTTCGAGAGAAATATCCTCGTCGTCCTAATAAAGTGGAAATATCGGTTCACATGAATGCTCTCTTCCTCATTTGTCTGGTCAGTCTTAAGTCAGGAACACTGAAAATCAATCTGCTCATCCTCACCTTCATCATTCCTTCAATATCTTCCACATTGGGGATATCGTCCTGATCAACCTCGTCTTTGTCGGCGGATTCGTGATTTGACGTTTGAATCGGAATGTTCCAAATCTCTTGGTAACGCTCCCAAAGAGACGCTTTCATTGTGATGAGACGTTCAACTTCCCAATCGGTCTGATGCATTAGAGACAGAACTTCGCAACCACGCTTGAACTTCTCGTCGATCGAATTCAGTCGCTCGTTCATTGTTTGCTCTACAAAAATTGCGATGTGCTTTCAGCTCGTTATACACAATTAATTAGCTGATGCATACTACTCATGAAATATGTAAGTATGATGATAAAGTCTTCAAAACATTTTGTGTATTTTGTTATTTTGTATTGTGTTAACACATTTTGATGGAAAGACAGTTTTCAAAAGAGAAACTCACCATCCTCCTCAGTTTTCAGTTCCGTATTCATAGCAGCATCCGTCAGCACCTTCACCCACTTCGTTCGCTCGTCCTGCCGACTTGCGTAAAGACTGTATCGACAGGAAACGTTGGCGTAGTTAAAGATAACGTAGAGCTCAAACTCAGAATTGTGACGTTGTGGACTTTCTCTTACTATGCAGTTGGAAAGATATGCGAAATGAAGGACTGAAGGCTGCCGGGGAAGATAGTATTATTAGAAGCATTGCTTGCTAAATGAAATTATGTTAAACTTACTGCGGGTCCGTCAACAGGCAGGAACTTGTATTTTCTCTCTGGAGTTTCTTGCAACAACACGAACATGTCAGAGAAAAGCAAACACGTGCATTCAACTCTACCCATCTTGCAGATTGAGCGCAAATCGTCCTTCTTCATTGCTGATCGAGCGATCTGATGAACAAATAAGCCTGTTCAAATAGCCAGTTAGTGGTTGCGTTGGAAAAGCTGATTAACAGCTAATTATCGGAAACAAGATAGTAGCATAATTGACAGCTTTTATCCAGGACATGAATCTGATTTTGATAAGGAGCTTCAGCATTAACTTTTGATACTTAGCTTTTAGGATATACTTCATGCCAACTCCTCCTACCTAAGTTTTCAAATCTTATGAAATCCTGTTCTAGGCCTTAGTCCAGGAGATCCTGGGTCTCTACTAGAATCTCTGTACTAGGGCATGGATCTCTGTGTTGTAAGTACTAATTTATGTTTATGAAGACACCTACGCTCTCACTTTCATGATAACGTGTTAATTTATCGTTGTCGTATCGTCAGAGCGATGACAAGAATATTATTCATAGCCATTCATCAAAAGCAGTTAACAAGAATATTAGGCTTTCAGTTACTCGGAAAAGCCCATATGTTAAAGGACTATCACCCTGCCCCCTTCATTCCTCTATCTGTAACAAAATTAAACAACGACACAGTTAAAAGATTCGAAGAATCCAGGAAGCGGAAGAAAACAAAGTTAAAGCAACTAACCTTGTGGAAAATCGTGTAATAAATAAGATTACTTGAAGTCCATAGCCCCTTACGCGTCTGCCACCCGGCTCCGATCTACCTCGCAAACACTGGGTGCTATTGAACCGTCTCCGTTCTAGAGTAGCTCACACCTCGGAGAGTCTCCAACGTTGGGGCCACCAACCGCTTCTTGCAGATGCGGCCATCAGTTACAGACTATCCATCACATCATCGAGGACTGCCCCCTCTTCAAAGTCCCGAATGCTATCGCCGGTCTTCGTTGTCCGGATGATGATACTTGCCAGTGGCTAGTGACTTTTCCCCTTGAGCTCCCTATTTCCCTCATAATTGTCTGATTTGTGATTTTCTTTTTGTACTAAAGCATGATTGTTCAATATACGTTTATATACTTGAATACAGTGCGCGACAGCAAGTTGGAAACTTAGCATAAATCTACGCACACGTACATTTTTTCCAACACCTAGAAATTGTTTACTATTAGGAAATATCGACAAATTTATAATCATCTGAAAGAGAATTTTCGGATCTATCATTTGAATGTTGCTGAATTAATTATTTTTGAAATTGGTGGTTCCTAGAGGCCCATAAACCCGAAAGCCCCAAATTTTCTTTGACTTGCTTTGTCAAGCACATAAATCAATTTGAAACATTCTCCTTGAAATATTCAAAACCGTCACAAGATTGGCTTTCAGAAAATATATAGTTTGAAAGTGTTTTCTCGAAATTTATAGGCAATATTTTGAAAGTAGTATACGAGTAGATAGATAATGTGGCGATTTTTTCATTTTCAAAATATTTCTTCGAAGGGCCTTAAATTTACCCAACAAAAGCAGAAAACACTAGTTTTGAGGTAAATAAATGCCACCAGTTAGTTAACAGCGTTATTTCTGTTATTATCGCAACACATTCTGAAAATATTGCCTATTATATAATTGAATTCTACTTTCAAAATATTGCCTATAAACTTCGAGAAAACACTTTCAAACTATATATTTTCCGAAAGCCAATCTTGTGACGGTTTTGAATATCACAAGGAGAATGTTTCAAATTGATTTATGTGCTTGTCAAAACAAGTCAAAGAAAATTTGGGGCTTTCGGGTTTATGGGCCTCTAGGAACCACCAATTTCAAAAACAATTAATTCAACAACATTCAAATGATAGATCCGAAAATTCTCTTTCAGATGATTATAAATTTGTCGATATTTCCTGATAGCAAAAAAAATTTAGAAGATGTTGAAAAATGTACGTGTCCGTAGATTTATGCCAAGTTTCCAACCTGCTGTCGCGCACTGTATACTGAATTTAACTGATAGCTCAGTTGGTAGAGCGACGGACAACATTGTCAGATACGGTGGCTAAATTCCACCCTGTTGCACAGTTACTCACTGTCTCTGAAAATTCCCACTAGCTATTTAACGTTTATTTTTTATTTGTTTGGAGGATCCGAAATTGCAGATGAAGAAAAAAAAGATGCTGTTGTTTTTTATAAGAGGAAGCTTTTCGTCACAACCCCGCCGGGCATCACCACGTCAACGGATTTTAATTTACATGCAGCATAATTTAAACATTAGATGAAAACATAGATCTGTATGCTCAGTCTAAACAAACAATTTATTGTACATGTGCTTAATTTAGATTTACTTAAACCTATCAACAGAGAAATCGAATCACATTATCCCACAGAAAAAGGAAAGACGAAAGATGATATTGGACATCAGTAGGATGATGTGATTTGATTTATTTGTTGATAAATTTCGGTGCAAAAGTAGCTTTAAGTAAATCTAATTTCAGCACATGTACATTACATGTTTAGAGTGAGTATGCAAATCTATGTTTCCATCTAATATTTGAAATTATGTTGAATGCAAATATACATCAGCTGCCGTGATCATGTCCATCAGTGTTGAGGCGAAATGCTTCGGCTGATAAAAAACAAAAGCATTTTTCTCTTTCTCCAAACAAAACCGATGAAAGAAAAAATCCCAACCTTATCCCACTGTGATTAACTTTGAAGACGTAACCCTCTGAACACCTCTGAATCATAAAATATGACATATCACCTACACAGAACTCATCATTTCAGGAATGTACGACAAGGTTTCCTAAAGCTTTGTTGCGACGTTTCTTACCCCCATCTTGCCGTAATGAACCATTCGCCTTTCCTGCTTCTTTAGATCATCCAAAGTGAAGATAGAGCGCTTTATTACATCATCAGTTGCAATGCCATCTTTTGGAGATCCTTTGACGAATTTGTTAACGATATTGTGCAGCATTTCCTTGTTCTGTGATTCACCGAGCATCTCCTCTGCACGCAAGGTAATATCCTTGAGACATTTCTTGGCGGTTACTAGTTTCTCAGCTTCATCAGCTTGATCTGGAAATGTTGAAGAAGAGTCAGATCAAATTCTCAAATTCTGAACACATATTCCAGCAGCCAGAACGAGTTTCTGCAGAAAACGAGGCCGAAAATGAGACTTTCACAGAATGATGTACAACCTATGCCTACTACGAATCTGCGTGCCTGCCGAGTTCTACCTGGTTCCTCTTCTTGTCAGACACAATCAAAGAAAAACACAAGTTAATCCAATGTAAAGCAGATTAAAGGTTTTGGCAAAAAAGAAATTTTTCATATTTTCGCTTATGAAGCGACACCTATAAACATTGTTGTTGGCGAAATTTCGCATTCTAACACATGCCAGAGTAGCCGTACATTGACGTATAACGATGGGAAAATTCAAAGCCTCTACTGTAACAACGGCTGTGTGATAGCTAATTTCTTCATGTTATTGTCAAATTCACAATTCATACTAGGTCACCAGTCTCATTTAATTTAATAGCTTGATTCTATGCCAAAGCAGTAGCATCGATTTCTATGAAAAATCAAGGTCTGCCTTGATATTTCATGCTTCTTATTGTTTGATTTCTATGCTGAACCGTATTGAACACTGCTGAGAATATCTACGAAGCTTATGATCCTGTCCCTATCTTCTGACGATGAAAGTACCAACAAAAGCAAGCAAAATCGATTCGATGTTGAATATTCATGCCGATTGATAAAGTAGATTGCAAACCATATCTCTACCGAGTCAATACATAACTAACGGACGAAATACACGGAGAGCCGGTCATTGCTACAGAAAACTTAATATTTCTCAATCATTGTCAATTTGATTACAGGTGAGTTACTTGATATCTTAATTTTTATCTGATTAAATGCTTGCTACCTGTATATCTGTCCCTGTATTATATATTGACCTGCTCACCAAAACTTATGTATAAATTGTGATTGTTATAAACAAGAAATTAATCCAGGAAAAGATGCAAAATCACAACTAAGATGTATTTATTCATAAGAGTGCTAAGACGTGAGATAATGTTAATGTTATTGAACATACATGTTTTCCAATTTCAATTTTGATTCAATTTTGACATTGACTTTTTATGCAAGTGATGAATTGCGCACGGCCTTTTCTTCCGATCAGTGTTATCATTTCACTTACTTGTACATCCTCTTTCTATCATTCATTGCATATAGACATTTTTATCCTTTTATCACTCATCACATCGATGTTATGTATATTTGTACTACGTTTTCCAAGTTGGAAATAAACGTTTTGACTAGTCTGATTGGAGATCAAGATCGACTTGATTTGATTGAACGCTCGTCCAGCGTCTGCGTTAAGATATTTTGAGATGTATCTGCATCATTTAAAATGCACTAAATGGCGAACATTTGCACAAAGCAAAACATGGACGTGAATCTGCCTGCTAGCATTACATAAATCATGAAGAAGAGATTGATAAGAAACATTTAATTCACAAACTTCATCACTCACTTATCGTATTTTCGATTATGGCTACAAGAAGACTTTCCAACTTGCTGAACCGCTGGTTGATAATGAGGTAGATATCATCCAAGGTTCTCCGCTTGATTCGACTGTCGGATTCACATCGTGCCAAGAAGGCAGCGAAGCGCGGTATCTGCTTCAACTCCACGACCAGCCGCTTGCCTTGCAAATGACGAGCGTAGAAATCACCATACACGTGCACCATCTCTTCAGCTTGTGGGCCTTGGAACTGAGTAAGAAGAACATCACCGAGGTCGTGAATGGCGCGATCTTCACGTAGCCTCTGCTGTTCAAGTAGGCGGTGTAGGAGAGCACCATGGATGGACGAGAGTTGATCCATGCATGGAAACAGTTGTTCCGCTTGATTCGCATCGAAGCTAGGGTCGGTGGGGGTCGGCGTATGAGGACTGTGGACAAACTCTTGGAGGAAAGGATCTCGATAAACATCACGAATGGCCAGCAGCATTCTGATGTAATTCCGTTCCGTTGCAATCATCTCTGCAATGACGAGGAGAATGATATATAGACTATGAACTATGCGCTTTGCACCGGCGCAGTGGCCTTGTGGTAGAGTGTCCGCTCTGCACCCGGGAGATCTGGGTTCAAATCTTGATCGAGTCAGATAGGTTTAAAATAGGTACACTTTGCATTCTTACTAAACACTCAGCGCAAAAGAATGAGAGTGGATAAATGGAACTTGGCCAAATCGAGGGACGGCGTGTCCCCGAATGTGTTTCCGAGTATTAACAAGAAACATTTTTTTAATATCATTTTTATTGAGAATAATCAAAGAGCAAAACCATAAATCAGATGAGGTCACAGATTTTCCATTGTTGTTTACTTGAAGCAGGAAATAGAAAGATATTTATGAATAATTTAGTGCAAGCCTTCAAGGACAGCTTGTTCTTTGTGGATATTACTGCATACTCTATACGCTTCTAACGACAAGTCATCAACATGTCACCTAATTAGTAAAAACAATATCAACTTCAATTCTTCCTTATTATTCATACTGCTGGAATCAAAACCTTACAGACTGACTTGAATGTTGCAAGCTGCAGTGAAAATTCCGATTACATTCCGGGTTGTAGGCTTGGAGCTTGGGTCATTGTGCATCCGACAACCAAGGTTCAACATAAAATAGTCATGAGTGGCTCAACTTCAAAATGATGACTTCTTCAAGAATTACCCTCAAGATTAAGTATTTTTTCAACCGTTCATTAGGTTATAGGGTTCATAAAGGGGTGCACTAATTTAAAAAGATCAAATTTGCACAATCCGTGTATCGTGTCTGTGATACATCATCGTGGCTGTACAATGAATTGCATGCATCACATGAGTTCTTTTTGAAGGCGGGGCACATGTGTCTGATTGACATACGGAGTACATTTTAGGGCGTGATATATTTCCCTCACTCATCCGCTAAATTCTATACTGAATTTATATGCAACCTGCGAGCTTCCACCAGAACCCAAACAGCATTCATTGAAGCATCATAGTCATAAAGTTCATCTATTCTATGCAAAGTTCTAGTATTCTACGTCTATATTCTCATGTTACATCATTTTGAAATTTTGTTTAACTGCTGTGCATAAATGATATTTTGTCACTCTCGTCAAAGAATTACGAAACGTTGAGTAAAAAAACCTTTTTATTCCTGCAAAAGCTAGTGGCAAATATTTTATAATGGTTGGAACTGATCGATATTTAGACGATCTTCTCAAAGCAGCTGGTGTAATCGTAAAACAGCCGACTGATTCTTGCAACATATCGTCAACTTTGTTTTGAAAAGGTTGCAAACTTTTCAACAGAAGTCATACATCGGATGAAACATAATATCAGCAGTTTATTGAGCTTTAACTTCGCAAAGGCAATGCGATGCAGCAAAGCTGACGAGTTGACGGCACTCCTGTGATATGAGTGGAACATAGGCTAATTCGAATGGCGGTTGCTGTTCTATCGACTTAATATCAATATTTCATGAAAAAAATACGATATTACAACGCTTGCGTGACATTTGATTCAAAGAATAAATGAATAGAATTCTAATTAAAGAACGCACATTAGTTATTCCGAGTCTGAAAGATGACTTGTGATGTTTTGCTAGCGGGCTGAAGTGTAGCGGGACAGTATGGGGCAGGCCTTAAATTTCTGTGCCGCATACAACTCTGGTTTTAACTCCCTAACTGAATGGAATGACGACCTCTCTTGACGTAAATGACCAAGTTGATATGACGTCAACCTGCTTCTGTTATTTTAGGGATTATGCCATTTCCGCAAACCTAAATCTCTTATGATCCTCGCTAAATCTTCTGGACATGATGTTGTTACAGTAACATGAAATCTTGTTGTCTTCTTCCTCATCTATCATATTAGTTCTCGTTAACTGGTCATGTCCTGTGCTGACGTTGTTCACAGTAAAATGACATTGAGGATGTCGGGTGAATGTTGTTATCAACGAAACTTCGTCATCTTGAGATAGTCAGGACTATCCGGTTTGCCCTTTCTCGTCAAACTATTAACGAATAGCTTCATATCTTCGATCAAATACACTCACGATGATACAATAGAAGATGTGCATATATGTGCAGAGAGAATGAGTCACTTCAAAATTAATCAGATGAATCACAAGAGCGAGTTTCTGAATGTAGACATTTGGTTGTACATAAATACTCATTTCGGCTCTCGGAGCGGTCTTGCTCATGTGTTCGCAATGCGTAGACTTTGTTTATATAAATATGCAAACAAGTTATGAAGCAAAGAAAATCTCCTGTCTCCCACGACATCGAGATTGAATTCATATAGTTTGAACAATTATATTGTTATTGAGATCAATATAACTTGTGATCAATCTGAATAAGTGCATAGAGAACAATTTTCATGGATGGATGAAGTGGTAGAACTTGAGTCGCACTTTGCATAAAAATGAGATATGTATGGCATAGCGTAGGAAATAAGTAACTGAATGAATATGTTTATCAAATCTCAACAGATGTAACCACCACGAGACATGTTTCGGCCTGTTGGGCCTCATCAGTCGTGGGTTGGTTTGAACCAGCGACGTTGGAGCTAGAGGACGTGCAAGCATACCCTCTACTTGTCTAAACATGTAATGAGTAGCGCCTCAATCTCGGATGCGGTATTAAGTGATTGCAGAAAGCAGTCCACCCTCCACGTGCCTGTGGTAAAGCAGTGCCTTCCTGGCTAATTCACGCTCTCAACAGATGGTCCGGTGGCCTTGTGGTTAGAGGGTATGCTTGCACGTCCTCTAGCTCCAACGTCGCTGGTTCAAACCTACCCACGACTGATGAGGCCCAACAGGCCGAAACATGTCTCGTGGTGGTTACATCTGTTGAGATTTGATAAATTTATCAATTGCCAGGTTACTTGTCTAAATATGAATGAATATGTATTTACAGTGAGTAACATTATGTCTTCCACGAATACTAATACATGTATAAATCAAAGATGACGTCATCTAGCAGTAGCATTATAGTAGCGATAAAACAAGTATGTTACATCAGCTGCATTTCAAGGTGTAGCGCATTAATTCATTCTCGCTTCGCAAACATACTTATAGATCAACTTCTTAGCAAAACATTAACTCTTAAGAAGCTTTTGAAGTGATGATATATGATTCATAGGTGCTGTGGGTATACTGATACATGGAATTCTCAATTGTACAACATTTTGTATTTCTACTTTTATAATTTCTATATAGCCGGTACGCAGCATTCTTGTGCCAACCAGCAAACTTAACTCCTCTTGTGAAATAGATCAGGGATGCGGGGTCCTATAACTCTGATAGGACTATGACTACGGGTAGAACTTCACTAGGAAGAATGGTATGCCTACTAAGTAGAGCAATGGAAAAAATGGATTAATAATGAAAGCTATGATCTATGTTAACTATATAACTGTGTTATTCAGGAAATCTATAGATTATTCCTTAGCAGCATATGTGACTTATGGTGCAAGACCTATACGATAGACATACCGCATACACGCATTAAAGGATCAACAAATTAAACAATCTAACATCAGATTGATGAAATACTCATTTACACATGACTGTTTTAAAATTTGAAACTTGCCATAGATAGCTGTAGGCCTGCCTAAACATATACCCAGTATGGACTGCATTCTGCTGAGCATTTATCACTAATTTTTCTAGGAAAGCTTATCAACTATGCACAATGATAAATGGTACTTATAGTATACTTAATAGGTACTATTATGGTATAGATAGCAAATTCAAGAGTTTAGAACACGATTCAATTAAATTAATTACGGAAACTGCAAGAATTTCTGAATCGTTGGCCTTCATCAGTACAGTATACTCTGTTGTAAAGAATCAGAAGCTCGTATGCAGATGACACAGTCCCAACAGATATATAGCTTGCACTGGCTTGGTCACCTCCAACGGATGCCGGACTGTAAGTGGCCGAAGAGAATCTGAAGTTATGACTGGGCATCAGGAGGTGGACAGAGGAAGAGATGGTGGCACAATGTTAAGAGAGATCTGGAGCTCCTGCGCTGCATCTGGACCCTCAATTGACACAAGATCGAGCAAAGTGGAGAAGGCGCATCCATGCCGGCGACAGCCGACACAATCCCAATGTCCAACCCTCAAACCTAGGGAAGAGACAATAAACGAGGAGTAAGAGTAAGTAAGTATAGGTCACCACAGGATTTCCATGACCTTCCTGAGTCGAACACATCAGTCTCAAGTCGAGATCGGACGTCACTGATTCAAAGCTTTACACCCAAGAACAGGCGCACGTGTCTAGTTGCAGTACGGAATCCGGACTCCGTCCAAAGTGATAGGACGACTGCGACTCGGCATCCTTGCTTTAGATACAGATGAATCATCAATATTTGGTCCCTTTATCGAGCTGGTCCGGTGGAGGAAGTCTGGTGCACAAGTATTTACCATTCCGCCAGCTCTGTGTCTGATGCACTTCTACCATGACTGTTTACATCCACAGAATTACATTCATCTGCACACGCTTCGGCTTCCTAGAAAGGAAGAATTGTATGTAACCTTAATATCGAAATGGCACATCACAGAATTAGACAACTTGCTCCTTCTCGAATGGATAATTCGTGTATCGCTTGCCATTGGAAATGGCAAATAATAAGCTGTCAGCAGAGGAACCAGAGCCAGTGAGAGATGCGTGCGTGCTGTGATATCAGTTCGCACACACCAAAACACTTGTCTGGCTAACATTCGATTCAATGTATGCACTATACAGTGAGCAATGCCGAGGAGAGGATGTGAAATCATCAAGTGAACTAATTTTCACACGCCTGCTACTTTCTCTAATAATGATCGGAAGAGCCGACATTATGGAGAAAACTTGTGGGCAATGATCTGAAGTCTTCGAATCTGAAGGAATTTTGGCAATCGAAGCACTTTGCTGGAACTCACATTAATCCGCAAGCGACGCACGACTTTTTTCCTATCTCTGTAAGGTATTAGGAATTCCTTTTTGCCCACTTAATAGGTTCCTCGATGTGCCGTCAATTTCGGATTTATCACACTTCTAACAAACTGAAGTAGATAAACAAAATATTCAATTCTGTGGTTACATCATTAACTCTCCCAATTTCAATTATCCATCAACGCAATCACGCAAGCCAGCTCGAGATCGAATGACTTTGAAAAAAAGGGTAAATCGGATTTCCCACTTTTTTCTGGGTCAGGGGCTTCTGATGATTGAATGATTATTCCTGCGGTGGGCAGTTCACAGAAAGAGATGCGAATAACACTGTTGACCTCCATCAAGCGTCGAAAGATCCCACGCTCGGCACTTCAAGCGAAGCCAGATGATTCTTCTACATGTCTACAAATTGGCTTCACTTTGTCCCAAAGGAGAAGCAGACTTTTCTCGCGTTCACCCGATCTACACTAACATTCTGACGTAACACCCATTCGCACCACTGTCCGAAATTTAATCCAGTCACTGCTACTGGTGAAACTTCAACTTCTAACCTTCAACAAGTATGTTATTGTTTAACCGCGTCACTACGAGCCGTCCAAGCTAATTGACATCGACATTAGATGCGAAACTGCAAAAGAATATCAGTGCAAGTTTCAGAGATCATGAAAAGCTAATTGAAGCATTTTATTGATCAATTATGCAAAGATAAATTCATGAATTAATTGACTGACCAAAAATAAAAATGAGAGATTTGTCGAATTCCTTGAAATAAAAATCGTTTCAGAGTCGAAGTCTGCTGTGTGCAGTCGTCTCCAGTTCCGGTCTTAATTTAGATTGGGATTTATGAGTTCGAATCCTGCCTTCTTAGAGCGATTAAAAAAAGAATTAAAATCACCGCAAGCATTAGAGTAGGGAATATTTAATGAGTATTTATCAAATAATTACATTGACAAACTAATGGCATTCCGCTAGACAGCTGATTGGTAGAGTTTTCTGTTAACCAGTATTTTCTATATAAGTGAATAAGAAATCGTGTGGATATTCAAGATGTGATAACATTCTTCACAATCTAGTCAATGAGAATTTTGATGATCGATGCGTTCACATTCTGAAGTTTGAATGAGAAAGGCTACTCCATTTAAATTGGACACAGTAACTTTCACCTACCTCTATAACTCAGTGAGATCAATCTGCAGCATAATATACACTAGCATGGATAGATGTAACAGCTTGAGACGCGATGAAACCCACTATTTGATATTTTTAGAACATACCAAGTTACTACCTGAAGACAAAACATTTTGATATTAACGCCATGCATTATATTAAATTGATGAACATAATCGATCATTAAGCGCAGCGGACGCTTGGAGAGTTAAAGTCATAGACTACTCGCCGCTGTAACTTATTTGGTCAGTGACATTCCTGTTAAATTTGTGGGAAACAATTTTATATCTGTGATGGCTAAGTCATCCTTTAAAGAGTGAGTGTATTTATCTCAGCACAGCATAGAAGCTCAGTATAGAAGCGCTGTCATGATCAGTACATGTGCATGAGAGCCACTGACTAATCGATCTCGAAACGCGTTAAAAACACGACCAGCTTCTAGCTATGATAATGATAGCTGCTCACTAAATCTCAGCGGATGACAAAACTGATCATTGCTCTACCCAGCTTCCACTGTTAAAGCAAAGATTGACATTAACTATCTTCACAGCTCTTCAAAGCCTCCAGATTCTTTCGTTGACTGACTGACGATTGCCAGCTGTTCCTTTGTGCCCACGACATCGTGTCGGCAATGAATGATAAAAATAGAATGCCCATAATGCTGACTTAGGCATTAGAAAGTGGATTTGACATTGATAGGCTACTGTGCCTGTCATGAAGGATGAGGACACTGGCTGTGTTACGCGCATCTTAGCTGATGACTGTGGTCGTGTTGTCGCACGTTGATAGGTCAGTTGGTAGAGCGACGTCCAAGAGTGCAGAGGTCGGTGGTTCAAACATATCAAGGTGCGCAGTTATAGAAAATAATAAAACATAACATTTTAAATTCTAAAAATAATAATAACAAAAAATATTATGAAATATTATAAAAATAGATCAATCAATTCAATTATATTCCCTTCATCCCATTTCGCATGTGATAAAGCATTGATTGAGAGAAATAGACAGTAATAAATCCCGATATTATTGATTTAATGACCGTCGACGGAAGCGTAAAGGATTTCCAGCTATCTTGCTTGATTCACCAATGCTTCTCATAATTTTATCTAAAGACGCCTAGACCAGAGATGTGATTGTTCCGATAGGGGCGCTACCCGAAAAGAATATTGGAAAGGGGCTCACATCCATAAAATGAAGAATTGTATTATCAACCAACAGGGCGGCGACCGGAATTCTGAAATTATCACATTCCTGCAAGAGTCACAGTTTCGTGTATAAACATTTGAATGTCTCATTTCTATGTTAATCATTCATTATCCCCGGCATTTAATGGTGAGTTTTATCGGCAATTAAACAAGAATTCCTAGGAATCCACAGATTAAACTAGATGTACAGACTAATAACAGCTAAAATTCAGGGGCATTGTTGAAGGCTATGATGATGCAATATCAAAAAATGGGCAAAATGGGCAATCAATGAAAGTGCACATATTTCAGAATTTGAAATTAATAAGTTCAATTTCAGAACTTTCTACTTGCTGTCAGAAAGTCAAATAAGTATTTGATGAAAAGAATTATTGCTTATCAATTTAAATCAAAATTTTTATTTAAAATTAGTAAAATAATTAATGTTTACTAAAACAACTATTTTATAAGCGAAAGTTTATTTGCTTCGCTTAACATCTAGTTTTCCCATTCTCATCGTTGAAGAATTCTTTTATGAATTTTTATTATTAAAGTTGGATATCAACAATTTATAGTTACATTTCTTAGACACAAAATATGTTTTCTAAGATGAGAGAAAGCAATGAGCTCATGATGACATTCGTTTTTAAACGGTAAATAGAACAAAACGCCTTCATTGATTCCTTGACATCTGTGAATATCAAATATTTACATTAATGACTTTCTTACACTCAGAAGTAAGATGTCAATTCACAAAATTTTGAGCACATTGCTTGAAGTGCTATTCATTGTCATCAAATTATCAGATGAGTCAGGCATGTTCTGATCATGCCCGCTGCTCATTTTTTTCTTTAAAATGCAATGTTATTTTAATTAGTTGATCCACTGTTTTTTTCACTGATATTTTGTTTCTTGACTTTAAATTTTGTACCAAAGAAATTGTCTTCTGCAGTTGAAAATGACAAAATCAGCAAATTGGAAAACATTTGATTGTTGAGAACAATCATCCGTGTGCGCTTGTAAAACGCGATATGCGTTATTTCTGATGTTTGTCTGTCACATGATAATGATGAGTCAACGAAGCTCTTGAAAAGTTCTTATGAAATCTCAACGGATGTATCCACCACAGGCACATTTCGGCTTGTTGGGCCTAATCAGTCGTGGGCAGGTTCGAACCAGCGACGTTGGAGCTAGACGACGTGCAAACACATCCTCTAACCACAAGGCCACCGAACCATCTGTTGAGAGCTTGAATTAGCCAGGAGGACACTGCTTTACCGCAGGCACGCAGTGGGCGGATTGCATTCTGCAACTACTTGATGCCGCATCCGAGGTTGAGGGGCTTCACACAGGCGCCGCTCATAAGAGAGTAGTTGGCATGCTTCGAACGCACCCATGATGAAGCCCAGCCCAACAAGCGGAAACATGTCTCGCGGTGGCTACATTTGTTGAGATTTGATAATTATTTCATGGCAAAAAAAATTAATCCAGATTTTCATGAATAGCCCGAAAACTTGTGGAATACCTTTTGCACAAACATCTGAATTTGTTGAATTAATATGCACCTAAAAAGGTCAATATGATATAAGATTTATGATGTTGATAATTTCGCATGAACTACGTCGATAACGAAATTATTTTGATTGTCCCATCGTACAATCGACTAATCGTCTGTGATCATTTCAAAGTTGCCGTCCGGCGATTTCCAATACTTCTTGATCGCTTTACAATGCATCGCAAAAGTTGAAAACGATCCAACAATGTCATGAATTGCCATGAATGTCTACTTGACGTATCCGGTTCCATACTGCCGATGATAATCTAAAATTCAATTTCTCCCGTGGATACCACATGCAGCGAGTTAAAGCTCAAATCTTTCACACTGAAGGCTTGATCGATCAAGCTATTAGTGCAAATCGTCGTGTGAGCTGAAACCTTGAACACGTAGTTTCCGCTGAAATGAGTTCGATTAACTTGTTTTCCTTAGAATTTTCTCATCCATTAACAATGAAATAGTCTAAGTAAAATATACATCAAATCTGCCTTTCATGAGAAAGCGAATGAATAGATTAGTTGCTTGAAGAAGCCAGTAATTCGCGATGAGTTCAAAATGAATTTGATTTTCTGTACTATAATGCATAATAAGGTGGTTATTAGTATACTGTTTAAGTAAAGATATCCGAGGATGAGTGATTACAGGGGTGCCACCCAATTCCAAAATCCAACTCGGAAATATCCCGGAATCCCGGAAGGGTGGCAACCCTGGACTGATTTTTCATGACATTTTTACAAATTGCTTTGATACAAAGCAGCTGATAATTGCTGAGTAGAAGCCAAACTTGCTAAATCAATGCAAATGAAAATCTGAGCTTTGCTTTTAGACGAATTCTTTCACCCATAAGCAACTTTACCGGTTCTGCCAAAATCGTGAAAAGCCAACAATAACCAAAAGATAAGTAAAAATTCACTTACCCCAAATGAGATCCTGGCGCTTTACGTATTTCCTTGTATATCGGGAGCGGTTCTCCTTTTTCAATGTGCAAGACCAAGTGGGTTCCAAATCGTCGACCAACTCCTCCTTTGTGCAACCACCTAAGCTGTTTCTAGCCGTAGGGGTTATGTTCCCGTCCGTTGATGTCTCGGACCGCAAAACGAAAGGCGAACCGGGTGGATGGTCGGCGCCGGCAGCTAACGGCACAAAACTGTAGAGACAAGGAAGAATGAATTAACTTCGCATGAGGTGATTATAAAGAGACACTAATTTAGTTTTCGGTATTCAGTAAATTACACCATTAAAATGATCAGGAGCGAAATTAGGCATGCGATACGAAAGTGACGAAACATTCATTCACTGATCATAATTGCTATCTCAACTGATGCCTAATGGTGAGGGCTTGACCTTGCCAATTATGGTCCTAGCTGAGTTGGTCAGAGCGACAGGTCGAGATAACCTGGGATCCTAGATTCGAGTCCTACCAGCCGCACATCTTTTGCATGGCAATTTAATCTATCCTTCACCTCTTTTCATTCATGGTTTATACGAATTACACGTCAGACTTACGGGCGAACTGCTATCAACGTGAGAGGAGAAGCAAGTGAAAAACATTTAGTTTCCTATGTACCACTACCATAGAACAAGCAGAAGTTCACTCAAAAAATCGTGCAGGATCTCAAAATTAGGGCAGGGGCCTAATGATCACTATGCACTAGAAAACTGGGCACTATCACAATTTACAGATCCCATGTTTTACTCTATCGCAATTTACGACCCCAATAAATGACATTTAGAAAAACTGACAAATCCAGAGGAATGGACTGTTGTCCCCGGTCGACGATGTACGGTACGTGAACTGGTAGATAATTTTGCGATTACGAAAACCTGTGAACATAGCTACAGTACATGCATTCTTTATCAAATAAAAATGATAAGACGCAACAAGAAAATATTCTGAAATAAACATAAAGTCTTTAGCGATTGATAGCTTTTGAAGTCGATTGCAGTCAACAAAAATCATTTAAAAATCAGAAAGGAATTTTGAATGAAATTCAAGACATTTCAGACCATCTTAGCTTCGAGGACATTTCAGGGGCGTAGGAACCCTGTACATTAAAAATGACCATTTTGAACAGTAAACATCTTGCATATGACATCTTGCAGATTCACACTCTGATTCATCTAAATGCTTTGAATCGTTAGTTCAATGAAGCACTAAATGTAAAATTACTGGCAAATGCACTAAAAGATTTGTAAAAAGAACGACTACTGATTCTTCTTCTACGCATTTATGAATTGATTGTTGCTCGAACCGTAATTTTTGACTTCCAATATGCCATTGCAGAGAATCCTGATAGTAGCATAAACTGAATCAAAATACCTTTGAGCGTTATCTAATTATTGCGTTCAAGAGTTCATCGAAAGCAAAATTAGCCTATTTCACTACTCTAGACTGAAATGTAAGTCATAGATTCATTACATTGCTATACCAGAATTAGCTGGTAATATCTATATATACTTATATGTAATACAAAAGATATGCAAAGATATCAAAAGGGCAACTTGAATATTCATGCAGCGGTACTAAATCATCACTTTGATTTTTAATGTCTGTTTCTCAACGTGTTCTCCTGATTTTAATAAGTGACTCACAAAATTAGAGCAGAATTCTAAAAATTCACGCAATCGCGCGGTAATGCCAAGATCAGCGAAGCCGCGCCAAATGGCACAGCTGTGGGAGCCCTGCCGCAGACCATGCAAAAATTGAAATGCGTCACCAAAATTATGCCGGACAATATGCTATTCATGGAGAAATCTGCTTGAAAGTTCAAAATTATAAGAGTGGAAATAGTGGTTGAGTTAGTTACTAGCATAACTGAGGAATTTAAAGCATGTAGAAAGTCAAAACGCAGCACAATCTGTCACTAATGTAGTACACGTACATTACAAAATGCTGTTGAACATGGATCAATTATCATTTATAAATGGGCAATCCGAAACAGTTGACCAGAAATTTGAAAACAAAACCAGGGGAGGGGGTCCAGTGAAACACTGTTTTATGTCAACTATGCCGCAATAATATGCCGGGGTATATTTCAGCGGCTGGCTCATGCCTCATGGATTGGTAACGATCTGGCTGTTGATTGTCATCACGAAGTTCTGTCATTCGCGACTGCATTCCGGTTCATTTTCAAATTAATTGAATAACAGATAATTTCGAACATATTGAAACAAACTGACCATGATAGCAATGAATCAGAATTCAAATAGAAATTCGTTAAATAGTACAAATTGACAGAAACAACAAATACTGACTATGTGAGTGCTAACACAAGTGAAAACGTGGTGAAACAATTCGAAATCTGAAACATAATCTGAAACACATGAGTTCAAAAGTTCTTGAAATTTTCTCTACACAAGAGAAAAAATTGTACAGCTACATTGCATGGGAGTTTGTCAACGGACAACGGCATTCTGTTGCTGTTGATTGAAACCAGTTTATACCAATAAACAGACAAGTGTGATCTTCCTTCTTACTTTCAGTCACATCTTCAAATGCATGTACTATAACTGACTTAAAAATCTGTCTACCTTTTATTAATCAACTTTTGTAATCTAGAAATATATTAAGCTTTAACGTCACCACTCCCTCAACCGGAGTCTTGAACCGTGTGACATAATCAGACTCTGGCTGGTGCGGCGTGATGCTTTAAGTCCTGATGTCCTCCAATGACAAGACAAGAAAGCATTTATTCATTTAATGATAATCAATGCATTCATAACCATGACCACTCATAACTGCAAATAATAGTCAGTGGAAAGAATTCAATAATGAAGCTATATACATACTGGAAAGGTTGAATGTCTTCTGAAAGTTCGAGTAAATTCAACATAATACTGGTTCGAACGGGGGAACGCGGAGGGATCATGTTATGAAGATGGGAAAGTGACTTCTCGGCCCCAAAGCAAAAGTTTTACAGCATCCCTGCATAAAGCGCATAAACGTAGAGGCTATCAGGCAATTACAGTCATTCTCGTGAATAATACGGTGGCACCTCCAATTGCAAGAGTTAATTTTCTCAAGAATTTTATGCGGCAATGAAGCAAACAAGAGAGAGCCATAACATAATATACTTCGTATTAGACAGTTAAACACAATTTTAATCTGCTGTTGGTCACAAATAGCCTTCAAAATTCGAAGTGCATACAATCCTTGGTTGCATTTCCTTAAAACGTTACCGAAATGCAAGTCCCACTTTAAATTACTTGTGAGTGTCACTCCGAGTAATCGAAGTGAGTCTACACATTCAACAGTAGATAAAGATACGGTTGGACAATCCTTAGACTTAGAACATATTAGTAACTTAGACTTGCTCACTTTCTGGGCTTGACCTCTGAGACAAAGAATGTTAGGGCATGCACTTGGTCACTATGCCACGGAAGCCATTGTAACTCAGAAATAGTCTGTTAATGTCAATCAACTCCAAAATCAATGAAATGTTCTACTCTTTTCACAAATATTCTGTATGAATGCATAAGTACATACAGGCAACTATTTTCTAGATTGACGAATTTATTCATGAAGTGAAATTTTCTCCAAAATTACACTGTATTACAACAGAGTTGAAATCGTCAAAACCGCACTGCAAGTAGACTTGAATGTCCACGATAAATTCCTGAGATATGATTGCTTTTGTTGCAGTTCATTCCCAAAATTGTTCAGAACAAGTACTTCGAATGTTTCTGTCTCAATTACGTTAATTTACTTCTATGCCTTCGGGTCATTCGACGATCACGTGCAGACATGTAGCAGTTGTGATGAAATCACGATCAAGACTGACATGAACTACATTGCCTAGAAGACAATGCATGTTTACATTCAATTCAACTAGAGACACAAATACTAACAGCGAAAAAAATTCTGAAACTGAACAGTAGACACTGAAGTTCATGACTTCTGTGCTTAGAAGAACCAGAATCTATCTTGATGGACTGCAAATTTCATGCGGACTTTTCTATCACTCACATTCACTAATTGAGAACTAAGCAGAAGAAATCGTTTTCTTTGGAATCGTCCCATAATATCAAATGCAAAGTGTCATGGTTACGATTCTCACAAAAAACTAAAGGTGAAATTCCAAGAAACAATTAAAATCACCGATGCGAAATGTTTTTTCATGAATATGGCAGAGGCCAAAATCTATCTTCTCATTCATTTTTTTATTACTCCAATTACTACAAAAAAATACAAAATGCATTTCACGAATGCCATACATAATGGTGTTTTGAAAGATGTCATGCAAAAAGGATGCTCATAATCTTCATTGGTAGGGGATGTCACAAAATCTTTTTCATATTGCTTTGATCTCCGTTATCTCTCATTGTGGTCTCCGTGGCACAGTGGTTAAGTGCTTGGCCTAGCGATCTTTCGCTCCAGAGGTCGAGACCCGAGAGTCTCATTGGAAGTCGTCAGGAAGGGCATCCGGACTAAAAGCTCACAACGCTCCAGATTAAAGTCTGACTATGTCAGTACCGCCCAAGTATGGGGGAGTAGTGACGTTAAACCATTCATCATTGATTATCATTAATCCGCTCCGCACTGATTTGCGCATTTGTGTTCTTGGAGTGCTTCAAATTATTCATTGCAAGTCTTTTTCCGTGTTGAAGGAAGTTCTCTCTATCTTTAAGATTCTGTTGCCAAAACGTGTGCCAAATTGTTTCGCTATACAGAGAGAGATATGATGCTCACCTGATCTGAAACTAGTTCAAATTACACCTGTCATTAATGTGTCAACGAGATCAAATGTTATGTTTCAACATCCCATTACTGGAACTGTCCGCTTGCGTGACTCTTTTCTGATATTCTGCAGGTAAGTGAACTGCATCCGTCTTTATCTGTCAATTTCAATACTTCAAATGACTTTCCAATTTTTATATGAACATCGTGTACACATTGTGCGTTCACAGAATTGTATTTAGATGCACATGTGCACAAATAAAGCACATATCATCTCAAAGAAGGTGCACACTTCAAAACTTTATTCGGATACACCAACAAATGCGAAAAGAGCACCAAGGCAAGGTGAAATCAAATGAACATGCAGAAAAATAACTGAAATTAATTAAAAAATTGACTATTCAAGGAAATAACCCTTCCGCATTATTGTTAATTCAAAAACATCTCTACTAATATTTTTACTCTACTTGAGAGTAACTATAATTCAAGGGCAACCTTTATTCAAAATGATGCACTATTTTCTTGAGATTGAAAAATCAACCATGAAGGGTGTGAATTGACTTCCTATCCGCATATTTTAATCAAGCAATCATCAACTCCCTCAGTAATTCTGTACATCCATGAGAAGTTTCTTCGAAGAAAGAAGCTGATGTAGAGATAATTTCCAATCTCTCACAAAGTCTTTAATTATCGAATCTCCATAGTTCTATTGACGTCAAAGATCTTACCTGTAAGAATATGACGCAATTCCGCTGATAATTGCATCACAAATTCAGTTGTCTGAGGCTTATTAAGGATTTCATTATCATTTATAGACAATCAAGTAGGAGATTTTCAAGCCAACAATACAGATAGAAATTGCTGACAGCCTACGGCGTTCCATCCACAGAAGTAATACAACTGTACTTCCTAACTTCCTTCACTCAAAAGGGCAGAATGAGAAACAAAGTGCATTTTTCTGTCATGTATTAGTCTCCGTACCAAGTTGGTTCAGTGATTCGATTTCTGACCTTTTGGTCGACTGATCAAACTACGAGGATGTCACTGCAAGTCGGCAGGAAGGGTTTGCGAACTCAAAAGTATCACATCTCTCCGAAAAGGTTCGATTTTGTGACCACCGACCAAGCCTGCTGAAATCTCATATCTAATTATGTTTCAGAGTGTCAGGTGCATAAAAATTTTAGAAAAATATGACAAAAATGGGAAGCTCGTTATTAATGAAAAAAGATTATAACAGGAGTTTTTATTAATTTTTTAATCACAATATTCTTGAAATTTAATTTGATTGAATTTAATTAATTAATTGAATTTAATTAACTAATCTTTTAGTTCATTTCAGGACAGTTAAATGGCACTTTGCGAATAGCAAAAAAAAACAAGAAAAATGTGACAAAATGAGTACTGAATTTCACATTCCATCATGGGGGAGGATATCTATTGCCATGGTGGACACAACACTTTTTGGGACGCAGAGACGATGAGAGCATGTTCGATAAGACGGAACTGCTACTGCAGCGAAGATTCCACGTAACAATAATAATAATAGGCTTTATTGCAAAATGACGGACGCATATCGTTTACAAAACTGACGTGTGACAATAGATAAAGAAAAGGAAAAGTCAGTTACTGTGGATCACTGTCACTCAGAAAAAGTTACTGTGGATCATTCGATTGATGAATGTCCTTCCGTTATTGGCACTAATTGTCTTTCTATATATATAGCAGTCTTGGTCTGAGATTCCTTTGGTGTGCTGCTACAGGCGGTAATTGGCGGTGTAGTATGTGCTCTTTCTGCATTATTTTTCGGAATAACTTCCTGTCCATTTTCGCGGCGACTCCATGGATATCCGCAGGTTTGGCGTATCCGCAGCGTGCTCCTCGCTTCATATAGGCTTGGCAACTAAGTTTTGACCGATGGAAAACAGCCTATTTCAGTAGTAAGAAAACGGCGAACACCAGATAGCGCAAGATGGCCGCCGTCGTGTCTGAGTCCCCCCCCTCTGGTCCGCCAGTGTCGTGATGTGCCGGCGAGGTTCCGCTGCCGTCCCCCCCCCTCTGGACCGTCAGTGTGTGAGCCTTGGGTGTCTGTGTCCGACCGCCTGGTGGACTTGGGCGACCGTCTAGGTTGACGTGGGCGACCGTCTAGGTTGTCTTGGTTAAACTGTGGGATGTTTTGGTGTGTAGTGTCCAAACGCGGCCTCGGATGTGAAAACGGAGGCCAGATTCGGATTCAGCGTGAAATTCTGCATCTGTATGGTGAATTTGAAAGCAATCGGAGATAAAAATTTTTCGCTGACGTCCCCCCCCCTCTGGACAGCTTGCTTCGATCTTGGCTTCTAGTGGACGGATTTTGTCGAGTGAGGTGTCATTTGAAAGCTAAGAGTGAGACAAATTCACTGAAACAAACGGCTTGTTCCTATCTGTCTTCGTTTACATGTGAGACGCCATTTAAGATTTTAGGTCGGAGCTCACCTGAAAAAATCCTAAGTGTCAGAGTGACTTTGTATGGGAAAAAATTAAAAATTTTCCAAAGTGTGGAATTTCGACCTGGGACCTTTACCAAAGGTTGTTTCATCAAATTTCGCTGACCCCCCCCTTTGTTCTAACTTTGGTTCTAGTGGACGGATTTTGTTCGTTCGACTTGCATTGGAAAGAGGATGAAACACTGCTCGACCGCATTTTTCGTTGCGAGTCAATCGGAGCAGCCGTTCAAAAGTTAGAGCGGTTACAAGATTTTAGGTCGGAGCTCACCTGAAAAAATCCTAAGTGTCAGAGTGAGCTCCGACCTAAAATCTTGTAACCGCTCTAACTTTTGAACGGCTGCTCCGATTGACTCGCAACGAAAAATGCGGTCGAGCAGTGTTTCATCCTCTTTCCAATGCAAGTCGAACGAACAAAATCCGTCCACTAGAACCAAAGTTAGAACAAAGGGGGGGGTCAGCGAAATTTGATGAAACAACCTTTGGTAAAGGTCCCAGGTCGAAATTCCACACTTTGGAAAATTTTTAATTTTTCCCATACAAAGTCACTCTGACACTTAGGATTTTTTCAGGTGAGCTCCGACCTAAAATCTTAAATGGCGTCTCACATGTAAACGAAGACAGATAGGAACAAGCCGTTTGTTTCAGTGAATTTGTCTCACTCTTAGCTTTCAAATGACACCTCACTCGACAAAATCCGTCCACTAGAAGCCAAGATCGAAGCAAGCTGTCCAGAGGGGGGGGACGTCAGCGAAAAATTTTTATCTCCGATTGCTTTCAAATTCACCATACAGATGCAGAATTTCACGCTGAATCCGAATCTGGCCTCCGTTTTCACATCCGAGGCCGCGTTTGGACACTACACACCAAAACATCCCACAGTTTAACCAAGACAACCTAGACGGTCGCCCACGTCAACCTAGACGGTCGCCCAAGTCCACCAGGCGGTCGGACACAGACACCCAAGGCTCACACACTGACGGTCCAGAGGGGGGGGGGGACGGCAGCGGAACCTCGCCGGCACATCACGACACTGGCGGACCAGAGGGGGGGGGACTCAGACACGACGGCGGCCATCTTGCGCTATCTGGTGTTCGCCGTTTTCTTACTACTTATTTCTCTTTATTACTTCATCGTATACATTAGATACTTTACGAACTCGATACCGGTATCATAGCGAACATTGCAAGACCTGTTTTAGTATGATGCGATATTATCTTCCATTTTGAAATGGGTTAATTATTGAAATCGCAAAGTATTGTCAGATATCTAATAAATGTATCATTTCAAACTGAAGGCACATAGACTCTCGCGGCATTCTTCATGTTGCTGTGCTGCTCGTCGGTCAACATGTGACATCCACTGTTTATTGTGAGGAACTTGACGGGATGACGGCTGCTGTGTGCAAGAAAAGACGTCGTGCTCCTAAATGGCTTCTGTTTTTTACAAGACAATGCTAGACCTCACACTTCAGCTGAAACGCGGAGAAATTTAGCCGATCTCGGACTTAGTGTGTTGGATCATCCTCCCTATTCGCCGGACTTGTCTACATCGGACTATTATCTGTTTTCTCCGATGAAGAGTTCATTAAAAGGCATGAATTTTAGGAATGCCGCTGAAGTAAATCGTTGGTTCGATTCGAAAGACAGATCGTTTTTCGCAAAAGCCTTCAATTTACTGCCAAGTAGATGGCAAAGGTGCATCGATGCCGATGAAATTATTTCCAACACCGGCACAAAATGATGAGTGAATTACAACGACTTGCTTTTTTGGATTTTTTTGCCTTCTCTGTGCTAGAAACGTGGGTCTTAATAGAATTGATAAATTAATTAATTAATAATATATTCAACTAAAAAATTTATAAAAATATCATTACTCATAATCATCAACAGATGTAAAAATCTCGATGCGAGGGGGGGGGAATGGCCCATCAGATTGAAATGAGGATTATAGTGTATGCGTTGTAGTAGGTATTGCTTTGGTAAAACATGTAATTCATACGATTTGTTGATGAAAAAATATAGTCATTTTTGCATCGGTCAAAACTTTGTTGCCAACGCCTCGATGCGTTTCTTATCATCTGTGCTCGCGAATCCCCACCAACTGGGTACGGCGTACATAATTCTATCTGTCACCACCATCGTGTAAATTTGATGCAGCAGTTTTTGATTAGTACCTTGACTTCTTAATGTCCTCATGACATACAAGCCTTTATTGTACTTCTTAAGTAATTTGCTGACGAGGCTGCTCCGAAACTTTAATTCTACAACTGCTCCACCGGAAGCTTCGACAGTGCTGACATTGGCAGACATTTGCTGGACCGATGTGATGCTATTTAGTTAGACAGCCTTTCCTGCTTACTTTCAATAACACTCTCGGGGCTCGACCGCTAAGTCAAAAGATTACAAGTTCAAGTGTTCAACCACTGTGCTACAGAGAACACCTACGCGTGAACACATGCGAATCAGCTAGGAATCCCTGCAACCAAAGATCACGGAGAAGATACGTGAAACCAGATTATGCTGGTTTGGGCACAAAAAGAATTTATGACTGACAAAGTCAAAGAAGGACCCCAAGCAAGACTAGAAGGCATACAAGAATGAAGGCAGGAGATCAAGATGTTGTAATTCCAACTGGTGGAGAATGAGTAAATAACTCAAACTTCAAACCGTGCTCTTGTGTCTCAACGTCACAGCAAGGTCAGATCCACCTGCGTCACTCCACATATCATCAGGGTAACAGAAGCACTTGAGCTGTAGCTGTCAAACACCCAAGACTTAACTTACTAAGATCACTCGGATTCTATACCTCAGGCCGTCGAGAACACCTTGTGCACACAAATTGATTTCCTCTACACCATTTCATCGTTTGTGGATCCAGTGGTCGTACAGGGCGTACTTAACGGAATTCTCGCTCACCGCTTGTCCACAAACTCCCCACGGCTGCTCTCCAGACTCAGCTGGACGCACCTTGAACGCCGCCATGATCTTTATCTTGTCAACACTGACCCGCACTCAGACAGATTTCATGAACTTTTAGAGGTGAAGTGATTTTCACTCACGAGCCTGAATTACATTGGTTTTGAAGTTTATCTACCTTATTTGACATGGCTTACTCGACTGGTTAAATTACGGACAATAACAAAGGATCATTTCAATCATCACATTTTCCAAAATAGGTCTGGTGAGGAATTTTCATTACGCTATGTGAATTTTACAGATCTTCAAGAATACCTTTGTGAAACGCAATTGCAATGCAAGCTTGAGGTGGTGTCGTTAGGTACGATGCAAAATTTTGAATGTCAATCGCTCACTAGCAATATTACGCCTATTCTATTCTCATCTTTAACTACTTTATTTATCCCATATTTACAGTTTGCACAAGCTGTGCTATTTAAGTTTTTGTTACTTCTTCATGACCTGACTATTTTTAAAACAAACTTCGACGTGTTCAGAAATGTACACTGTAATCTTTGCGTCACTCTTTCACTTTTTCCGATGAGAAAATAGACATAAAATTACTTTTAACATCTTTTCAGATCATTTTCTATTTTTGGAGAATCTCAAGCGATGAACACTCGATCTGTAGGGAAAAATGAGTCTGGAACTCAATGAGACGCTTTTTGGTGTTATCCTTGATATTAACTTTGTCTTATGGCAGCATTTCCATTTACTGTTTATTTTTAGTGCAATGAAGTGATCGATCAGCTTGTGATTTTTATAGAATCAGAACAATGAAATATTGTGTTTGCTCTTTCTTTTAACTCGCTCACCGGACCAGTTTGTGAGTCACAAAAGGATTAATTCATTCGCTCATTCAAGAATAATGGCATGCTAATTTCTCATGTGAACTCTAACGCTATTTTTATCCCTGACTGCTTTATATTCGCACTTTACAGACACTTCGACTCTCAGAGACGTTTTCTAGAAGTGTGATTAAAAACCGTCTGACATCTATAGGATATAAAAAAACAATAACAATGAATTGAGTTCGCCGATCACTGTAAATTCAATCACAATACTCCGAGACTCACGACTTCTTCGGAATAGAAAAAAAATAAATCACTGCTCATAAGTTCGTCGATGAAGTATAGTTTCAGGTCAACACTTTGAAAGACAGAAGTCTGCAGAAAAGAATGATGTAAGTAACTTTGCGATCCTCACTTCTGCGTTTCTTCAATGAGGAAATAGTCAATTAGTTTTGAGCACGGAAAATACACTGATTGTTGAAAAAGAATGATGAAATTTTGCCTACGCAGCATTACCTGATGTTTTTATTAGCGAATATCGAAAACAATAAGTACAAAAATATACACGTTGATTACAGAAAGGTAAATATAGTGAAGTTAATAATCTGGGAAAGGCAATCCTGAAACGTCATCAAAAGAAAATGCGCTGCGCCATTTATTACGCGAATCGCGAAGACAGTGGGAAGTTGCTCTTAAGATGACAAAAGAAAATTTCGCTTTCACCCCCAGTAGCACATTGTTGTATGATGTTTGCCATATATTTGCGAGTCTTGCTGCTGTTTGCTTTACAAGTGACGCTACGTGTGCTGCTAGCAAACCGCATCACCTGATTGATTGGAGTGATTATCAAATGGATTTTTTGGAGAAAATTCAAATTGCAATTTTAATTCAAAAGCACTTCGTCAAAGCATTTAAACGCATGATCGTCATACCAGTGATTTACCAAAAATGTGTATTAAAAAGGGTTCCGTCTTCTTTTCAGCAACATCAAAGTCGACATTAAGAGACTTGGAAGAACCGGCAACCGAGGAATTGTGAGAACATTGGACGTATGCTGTCTGTATTTGTAGTGGGCAACTCTTTTAGAGACAAGTAGATAGATAGTGTTAGGTAGATAAGTAGATACATGTACTTTGGAATAAAAGTGTCATACAAACTTGATGATGGTATTCTTTTTGCTAATAATGACACATTATATAATGTAGGATCATTCTAGAAATAATTATGGTGCATTATCGTAGACCACAAATGAAAGTACCGGGGAGCATTAATGAAACATTAATAAGAACATTTATGAAATAGCATTAGGAACGACGTTGAAGCAGTACTAGGAACACTAATGAAACAGTACTGTGAGTATTAATGAAACAGTACTGGGAACATTAATGAATCAGTACTGGGAACATTAACGAAACAGTACTGTGAGCATTAATGAAACATTAATGAATACTGGGAACATTAATGAAACAGTACTGGAAACATTAATGAAACAGTACTGGGAACATTAATGAACCATGCGTATGCTCCATGTAATGTAAATACTAATGAAATACAAATGAAACATTACATGAAACATTAATGAAAATACTAATGAAATGGCTAAATTTCCGTAGACAAAACATTAATGTTTCATTAGTGGTTTCATTATACTGTTTCATGTAATGTTTCATTATATTTTTCAAAAATGTTTTCCAAAAAATTTTCGTACGGGAATGTAATAGGCAAGTTGCTGCAATTGATTGATAATAAATTGATATCACTGCATAAGATTTTATCACAATTTTCTGTTAAAGCGGACACTACCGGTGAAATTTTATATAATTTGTATTGAAGGAGAAACCCTTTGTGATAAAATCTAGTACATCATGAATCGATTTCAGTACGGTACCTTGACAAATTTCCTTTTGACAATAATCACACCATCGTTGAGCTGTTCGTTTTTTATTCGTTGCTAGGGTACATTGCCAATAGTGCATTTCGTTTCCTTACAGGTACAGAGATGCGAAGCTTCCCTTTAGTATGCAAAGACTTTAAGAAGTTCAGTACTTTGTGCTTCGATACATTACTTATGTATACAATAATTATGAAAACATAATATATTAAATTCACCAATGCATCAAAAATTTTGTACTTACTCAATTGTGTCGCTGTTGTGAGCGAGAAGATTGATGGTTGCCTGGAAGAAAATGTCAGTTATCAAATATTAAGATCTTTCGACAATACATTCGAAATAATTGTAACTTACTTGTGAGCTCTCATCGTCTATTCGATGATGATCAGTGCCTAAAAGAAAATTTCAAAGAAAATGATTTAAGATATCATTCAAAATGACACTGGAAATATATCAACGATGATTGAAGTGAATACAAATCCTCTAAGAGCATGTCTGCGGCTGACAATGATCTGAAAATATTAATTAATTGCAGTTTTACAGCCACGAAATCATGCACCGAATATTGTCATGAGATTAACCGAAGCAAAGTTCGCTTATCAAAATCGACATCATATATATCCAATGCATGTTTCGATTATGAAGAAAATCAGACTTTTGCTTGGGTTTCGAATATTTGTCTACGCATCTCACTTTCTTACCAAACACTACCGCTATCTTTCTTAGATATCCATTGTTCACAGTCCCAGAGACTGCTCTGGAGTAGTAGCTGTGTGTGTATGTGTTAGGAGTGCTTAGCGCTTGGAAGAATTGCCATGAATTGTTGCCTGTTATTGCGCAAGAGTGTCTCATTGAGATGCTGAGATGCTGAGATTAAAAGGTGATTTTGTATGTGCCGAAGACGTCATTCTTCTCAACAATAATGAGAACTCAGGTGAATGTATGCAGTTGAACAATATGAGTACCGCTCTTTTAGTGATCCGAGAAGGATGTTCAACCTTCCAGGTTTGGCCGCGGTACAGGCGAAATCATCTGAAGTGGTGCGGTCACTTACAAAGGACGTAAAGCTGGAAATGACCAAAGAAAGTGATGAATCTTGCAGTGTGACAGCATCAAAGGCGATCTATTGCCTAATGTCAGGAAATATCAGGAGCTCTTGTATTTCGACTTTCGAACTGCTCAAGCCCTAACGGAATGATTGCACACCCAGACTGACTGGTATCGAAGCAGGTTAAATACGAGACTACAATCGACAATAAATGAGTAAGAAAAGTAATAGACATCTCGTGTATCTCTGTCAGACTTTGATGCGAAATAATACCCGAGACAAATTATACAGCCTAAAGTTTCATGTACTTGTCGAATGGAGCCTATCTGCAACCAAATTGGCAATAGAAATGATTAGTGGAATAATTAACATATACTGCATATCTTCTGTCATGAGAAATAAATCGGATCTGCGCCTATATTCAGCAATTAAATTGTGACGCTTGCTCTTATCAGATGGTCGCAAAAATATTTCTTCATAATGCAATAATGTTGATCTACATTTCAGAAGGCTCTTTAGCAAATTTTAAGTCACTGGATAATGAAGTACAATTAGCGAATTGTCAACAGTATTGATACAAAAATACAAGCACATAAACATTAGCTCGTATCTGGATTAATTAGGTCCATCATTAATGAGAGCCTTCTTAACAAACAACTTTAGTTTCTTTATTATCTCAAATACAAGGGTCTACACATAGAATTAGATTGTTTACCTGTATCACTTTGCTAGAATTGCAAACTGATTCAAAGCGATGGCACATGCAGGATAGCTTACTAAGTGGGCAAAACGAAATTTTCAATGCCTTACAGAGATAGAAAAAATAGCCGTGCGTCGTTTGCGGATTGCTCTGAATTCCTTCAAAATGCTCCGATCGCCACGATTCCTTCAGATTTGAAGAATTCAGATCACTACGCAAAAGTTTTCTCGATAATGTTGGGCCCTCCGATCATTTTTAAAAACGCTATAGCGCAGGCGCACGACAAACGTTCACAAACTTCTCTATAGAACTTGATGTAGTCTGTGTCTCTTTGCTGTGTGATCCGGTTGATAACAGTCACTGAAACTTTAATGTTGAACTGGCTGCTCATTGTTCGATTGCTATGGTTGGATTGCCATTTCATTAACGCTACGTGTTCCAATGCTTCCTTTCTAGTCAAACCATAGAAATTGACAGTTTATTCAGATGAGCAGTTTATTTCTATGAGTCAAAACAGAAGAAGAGACGACCTGTCTAGTTCTGTGGGTCTACACGATGAAATCAATATCCACAACATATTTAAACTAGATACACTGCATAGATATCAACCGTGTCCCTACTTCTCATCACTCAATGTCTGGAATAACAGAAGCATGTTAATAAGATGAAGCAATTAAAAACGCTACGTTGTTATGCTCGGTATTGTTGGGAATGTGTTTAGAATCATAACATCAATTTGTGAATGAAAACCAGAGGAACAACAGCTAAAAAATTAAAAATCATTGAGTATACATGTGTAAATATAGACACTGAAACCGAGGAATTTGTCAAATGTCAAAATATATCAAAGTCATTAGGGATTCCATGATGAAATAAACAACTAATTTATGTGCAGTAAATAAACAATCTGACATTAGAGGAAATGGAGCTTCCTGGGCTAGTCAAAAAATGTTGGATTTGATAAAATTTATTCATTTAGATGAATTTGATAAAGACATCAGCCACTGGAATGACCAAGAGGTGCAAAACCCTAGACAAGGCCACCGCCAATGGACAAGGCGTGCATAAAACGTCGTGTGGTAAACGCCTACTTTGTGTCCGGGATACTTAAGTTCATTTCCTGACTGGGAAAACCTGAGAATTTGGCGAATGTGCTTTAGAAGGTAAACAAAGTGCGTTCGCAAATTTATTTCATTTCATAACAAAATTATTAAACAGATGCTCAGCTACAGAAAATGTGTCATCCAATAATATAAATCATCAACAGTCCTACCTCTCATCCCTCAACATAAGCACAATCCTCTATTAAAGTTGCAGTCATTTAAGGAGTGAATTTGAGATGCACAATCAACGTATTAAGCTAATTTCTTCGGTATTCATTCTTTCTTATTTTCAAAGAAAACTGATTAAATAATGGCGCTTAATTTTTTTCCATAGAATTTACTGAATACTCGATGAAATTAATTTGAAGTTCCAATTGCGCATCTAAAATTTAGTGGGTTAAATTGTTCAAATTTTTGGCAACAAACTGTGCGGACGTATTGGTATGTAGTTTATTTACAGATTTTATTGTGAATTATAATTTAGATGGTGTTTAGATTTTCACCATAATTTTGGCTTAAACTG
The DNA here is from genome assembly GCA_907163375.1 of Prostheceraeus crozeri. Classification (NCBI taxonomy): domain Eukaryota; kingdom Metazoa; phylum Platyhelminthes; order Polycladida; family Euryleptidae; genus Prostheceraeus; species Prostheceraeus crozeri. The sequence continues at coordinate 37,733 of CAJQUW010007360.1, read as the reverse complement.
TCACTTGAGGATGCTCTTTAAATTCTTCAGTTCAATTTTATTTGTATATATCTAGACATTATGGTGAAATATAATTAATGCCGATTGCATTCCTCAGAGCAATATTACCGAAGGTTCGATGAAATAGCTTGATAGCCGCAATTGTTGTTACGAGCGGCCACTTGTGTATTTTGTCCTTGGCACTTATTATCAGTGGTGTTTGATTACTGACGACGCATACTTTTGCAGACGCTCAGTAATTATTTGATGTTATGTTCATAAAGCAATTCTGCATCCGAAGTAGAGTGTTTGACATCACTTACTTTTCGAGAGACATCGGTACCTCTCTTCATGCAAGATATAAATTTGCACACTGATGGATGCATGTTTTGATTGAGAGCCTTTCGTCTATTCGTTCAGTGCTGATTTCATTAAATATTCTCATCAAGCACTTGTTTACTCTATCAAAATTGTTTAGGATATTAAAAACATGAAAAGTTTGATGCTATCAAATTATTTTTCACTTGATTTCGCCTACAGGGAAATAGCTAATATGCCAAAAATTCTGATACATTCCGATTGCTAATCCCGGTAGGCCAACACTTGTCACAGCCCGGAAGCATGTAAAAATGTGACAATAAGTTGGTAGCAAAATTAATCTTAAAATCGAAATGAAAAGTCGCATATCAAAGGGAACCTGTTGTCTTTTAGGATGGAATACAATTACATTGATCAAACATCTAAACTTTTATTTCCTAAGACCGATGAAACCAAATTGACAAGAACTGCTTTTAACTCGTTGCAATAAACTGTATTGCTTTGTACTGTGTATAGTAAACACGTGTATTTTTAATCAACGCATTTGTGACACTTGTACACAACATAACGCATTGTTGCAGCTCATGTTATTGGCTAAGCTTCTACAAATATCAGATACATGCCTTGGATCTTTCCTTGGATGTTGTGTACAAGTTTTCGTGCAACATTCGCAGTAAAACGTACGCTGGTTCAACTAATCGCCCCTTCCCTGCACGTTTTCATGAGCGCAGATCTATTACCAATCTCGGATTTCTGAAACGAATTGTATGGATTTCTTAAAGCCTGAATTTTAATAGGAGACATGAGCTGATGAGCATCAATCGCTGTATATAATTACTGCATTTTCTCATTCTCATTTTATTTCTTCATTCTTCAAGAAAATCAGAGGGAGCTGAATAACAAGTTTTTACAATCATTATTTTCCTTGATTTCATCTGGTCCTGGACAAATTATGCTCAATTTAAAGAGGTGATCAACTTCGAGAGATTTTTGCTGTACGCATTATCAAGATTTGTCACAAAAAAGAACCTTTCAGTCTGAAAACATTAGTCTGAAAGGCAAATAAATCAAATTACTCTCAGACAGTAACTTGATTGAGTCATTATCTCTTCGACTGAGATATTATCGTTTTCATTCATATTCAAAAGTCGCTTGATTTCAATCGTCGGACAGTTTTTCTAGGTAGACAATGAAGATATATTATTCTGTTATTCAAAACAATTCTACATAATAATCGCTCTCTGGCTTTCTTCTTCTTTCATCCGTTCGTGTTTATTTACGTATCATCTTCAAGGATGCGTGCATAATCACGTGTCAGCTACTTTTTGGTTGTGATTTTGAACGATTGTTTGACACGAATAATTGAAAAATACAGTGGAATAATGCTATCATGATTATAAATAGATTAAATCCAATACACAGTGTTGTGTGAATTTGAGGTACATTAATTGGTTAAATATTGGAAATTAGGATGACTTAATAATGCATGAGCTTCTGACTTCCTAGACCTGGCTTACATGTACGAGTACTAGATAATCCCGGCTGCACTGTAGTTACAAATACCAGCGTTTTCACTGAACAGAGGGCCAAACATTTGTTATCCAAATTTGAGGAAAACCCGAAAACGAGAGATGTTGCAACGAGACCTTTTAGCCACTACAGGAGGCTATCTTCTGTCACCTGCAGATAAACTCCTGCAGTGGCTGAAACTGAAAGGTCTCGCTAAGGCAATAGAAATTGAAATTTGAAGTCGATAACATCCCTCGCTTCCGAGCTTTCCTCAAATTTGGATAATAAATGCCAGCAGGCAACGAAGAGCGGTCCTGTGTACTATTGGGTATTCTTTTACTATGAATATTCCGAATAGCGTGGATAACAGCGTGTGACAAAATGCGATAATTAGATCTAAATAGGGTCGTGTGTTAAAGCTCATGGGTTCGCGAGCAGCAGGTGAGGTCGCGACCGACTGTCGGGTCGCTAGTGGGCCCTATGAAGAAGCTGTTCTAGCGATGAAGATTTAGTTCTCGATTACGATCACAGTTGTACCATAAACGTGAAATGAATAAATATAGACAGTTACACGTAAATAATTAAGCAAGCAAATTCGGTTAACACAAACCATAACAATAGAAGGCCATAAATAGAAATAAGTATAGATAGTTATACATGACTTGGATGCATATGGTTGACCGGTTGAACGCGACATACACGTGCATGTGTTTCCTAACCATGGGCATTGGTTGTCGACGATCAGGAGCGATAAAATATTATAAGGAAAAAGTGCAAGAAAAGTCTGCAGGTAAACCCTATGATGCCTTTGATGATACTTAAAAGATAATTAAATATTAGGCATGTTGTTTTGAAAATAAAGAAACATTAAAGAATAAACGTTTTTGAATAAGTTTGATTAAGCCTATATGTTAGGACATATGCTATGATATTATAATAAATTTGCTTTATCTGCATGTCACAATACATTCGGACATGGCAATAGTTTATACAATCAATACAATTTATACAACCCTCCTGCTTTGATTCCCTTGTCGACTGGAATATCTTGTCGACTCGTTAGTATAAGTGGAGTTCAAAGCATAAGAAGGACACAATGGTTTCTTCCCCAAACTCACACTTATGATATCATAAAACTCATTCCACAAAACAAATTTTCTTTTGCGAAATAGGTCAAATATTCTGCACAAACGATCTTCAAACTTGATTAGATAAATCATATGGCACTTTTTGATGTTACATTAGACAGGGTATACGTAGCTCGCCATTGATCTTGCCATGGTGCAGCACACACGACATAGCTTCACTTGAAGCAGAGAATACAACATGTAGACTCTTGCGAATTTTCGATAGGATGTTGCAAGTATGAGTATTCATGTCAAATCGCAATCAATGTATGACACGTAGGTGAGAATATTGTCTGTGAACATGACCATAATTGCTCTTGATCACGATTTATTGATAGTGATTCACGCTAGATACGAAGGCGATCATTTATAGCTAACTGTTCATAAGTTGAAATTTCTAGAAGTTGTCTGTTATTAAGTTTGGTCGATAGGGAGGAGCTATTCACAACAATGCCAACCACATTTCTGACCTAATTCTCTAGTCAGTCCGTTTTTTGGAAATCTTAAACTCGCAGAAATATACTCATTGACAAAATTTTTGAAACATTTGCTTCTTTAACTTCTTTCTTTTTGACTGGTATATACAGTGAAACCTCTATAAGTGGACCACCCGTGGGCCGCAAAAAGATGGTCCACTTATAGAGGTAGCATTATTTTTCTTATGATACTTATTTCTTTAAATGACGTAACTACATGTATATTGTTAAAAACTTACATTACACTATTTAAACATAATGAAGTAAATATATAAGGCCTACTAATCATTTTGTTAAATAAGATCACGTTTATGCTGTACTTGTTGGTCCTTCATCGAATAATGAATAAAATGGATTATTTTTAATGAGTCATGCATGCATGTCTACTAGTACACGCGATAAAGAAAAAGTCAGTTTAATATAATCAAGCTGATGATTTTTCACACCATAAATCTTAACGAAACATGTTGAACTAATATACTAAAGTCGACTTCATCTACTGACAAAAAAGAATCCAGTGTGGTTTGAGTAAGTGTTGTCATTTCTTGACTAATCATCTTCTGAATTTCATAGAGAGATGTTAGAGCACAATTTATATTCTTTGAACATACATAATGCTTCAATTTTTCAATACATTCCAGTGCTTCCTTTGAAGTGACAGTTATGTCTGTTTCTTTGTTTTCTTCTTTGTCGTCACTGCTTCCAATCACCATGGTCTCTGAATTATGATGCATCAGATGTTCGTTGAAGATAGCTTGCTCAATATTGACGTCATCAGGCTCAGTTAGGAGATCATCATCGCAGTGCAAGAAATCTTCAATCGAATCATTGGTGTTAAGCGCAGATTGGAGTCGGAGTGCAAGCTCTGATAAAGTCAAATCGTCTTCTGGATCATCAATAACCGTAATGTTTGATTTCATAAAGCCACATTTGCCGAAACAAGAAGACACAGTCCTTTCAGTCACTTGTTTTGTGGCTGTTGAGACCCAGTAGATGGAGTCCAGCAACGTGATGCTCTTCTTCACTGAATTCACATTGTCCAATTGTTCTATTTTAGATAGAACTGATTGAAGCAAGATTCTTCGATAGTGAGATTTGACACTCCGTATTATACCCTTATCCAAGGGCTGTAGCACCGAAGTGGTGTTTGGCGGGAGGAAACAAAGTGTCACATTAGAAAGTTCGATTCGAGGATGGCATGTTGCATTATCCATAAAGAGAATAACATGTCTATGTTGACGTCGCATCTTCTCATGGAATTCTTCTCTGAGCCATGAAGAGAAAATAGAAGTTGTCATCCATGACTTGCGATTGCTCAAGTAGGTGACAGGCAGCAATTTGGGATACAGACGATTAAAACAACGTGGATTTGCATATCTCCCTATCACAATGAGTTTTTCAAACTCATAATACAGCAGAAAAATACAGTCAAGCGCTCTTTAGCAACCTTTCCTCCTTTGCAGTCTGTGCCTTTGAAGCGAAGTATTCGGTCGGGTAATGCACGATAGGAAATACCACTCGCGTCACAGTTAAAAATATCACCAGGTTTGTAGTCTTTAATAATCTCACCAAGACGAGTTTTCCAGTCGATGACACTTTCATAAGGAACCGACGCACTTTCGCCACTAACTTTACCGCCAGTGATTTCGTGCCGTTGTTTGAACTTCTCGAGCCCATTCGATGTTTTGAAATCAGTGATTTCCAATCCTTTCGCGAAGATGAAAGCCTTTTCCTGTATGAGTGGTCCAGAAATGGGAATATGTTTGTTTCTGACAGATCGGAACCAAGAGATTGTCATTTCATCGATCTCCGCATGTCCGCGATTCGTTGAGCAACGACGACTATTCACAGGTGCGTTCTTCCGATGACGAGCTAGAATATCGTCCTTGTCGGCTAAAATTCACTGAACGTGGGACTTGCTGATGGGGAAATGTGATGCTAGAGTTCTCTGCGATTTTCCGGTAGAAGATGCCTGAATCACCTCCACTTTCTTTGACAGATTAAGTTCCTTTATCGTCGACATGTTCGAGTACTCTAATTGATCTGAAGCGTCTTTCAAATATTTAACACAAGTTAGCAGGGAGGATATCGTTGACAGGCTATTTCGGACTACGAAGCGAATCAATAACTGCTGCTGGCATGCTCGTGTTCTTGTATTGCATGACAATTTCTTGGGAAAACTGAAGGATTGACAGCGTTCTACAAATAGATGTAGCTCTAGTGAGTCGTTTCAACCCTTTCAAATGATGATTTGATTCAACCCAACAAGTGCATGTCAGAAAGAGGACATTGCACGATAAATAATCGTTTTGATCAGTAATGAAAATTGTAAAATAGCGAAATGAAAACACGTAAATTACATTTCCTCCAGCATTAAAGTAAATATGATTCGTTTTTGTCAAGAAAAGCAAATTTTAGTCAATAAAAGTGGTCCGCACATAGAGGTCATTTTACGTTTTGGACCATTTTTCGGTGGTCCAGGTCCGGATATAGAGGTGGTCCGCTTAAAGAAGTAAAATCACATTACATTTCGATGGGAGGATTTTAGGTGGTCCGAGTATAGAGGTGGTCCGGAAAGGAGGTTCTACTGTATACATGTATGTATGATACCTTGATAATTTAGTCATAATCTTCACCAAGTCGCTAGCACAGAAACACAACGCATGTAGCAGATTCAACTTTAATAGCGCGTGTGCCTCCCTCTAGCTCCAATACATTCAGTAATCCGAGATGGCATGGATTCACAAAATTTCTGAATGAAGGATGTTTCAAGGAGAAGCCACTGCTCTGTCAGTCTTTCAGAGAGAATCTTCAGGGACACTGGTGGAATTGAATAGCGGTCTCTCACTCGTCGTCCAACCTCGTCCCAGACTTGTTCAATGGGTGACAAGTCAGGTGAGCGTTGAGCGTGCAGGCCAGTCAAGGGTTTGAATGTTCAATCTCCTAACAGTGGCAATGACAGCCGAGGAAGCGATGTGATCTTGCGTTGTCGTCTTGGAAGACGAGATCCTCCACCCTGACCACTGGGGCAACAATAGGAAGCACAATTTCATTGAGATACCTCTCTCCAGTCAACTTGCCTTTGATGATGACTGCTGTCGTTCGTCCGCCATGCCAAATGCCACCCCACAGCATAACACTTCCACTACCATATCTGTCGTGTTCTTTAATACAGCATGGGGCAAAGCGTTCACCTGGAAGACGATGCACTCTGACACGACCGTCATTGAAATCCAGAGTGAATCTCGATTCATCGGTCCACAAGACTTTCTACCAGTGATGGTCATTCCATGAGAGATGGGCATCACACCAGGCAACTCGTCTTCTGCGGTGCTCAAAACTCAATGGAATTAGGACAGCTGGTCGTCGCGATTGAATTCCAGCTTCTCGTAATCTTCGGTAAGCCGTTCGAACGCTACAGTCTATATTTGAGGCACTCTTCCAGTGTACGACTAGCTTTGGGACTGACACAAATCTATTCCTTTTTGCAGCTAAAACTAGACGTGCGTCTGTCCTTCCTGCAGACTTTCTTGGTGGACCAGATCCCTTCTTCTTTTTAACATCTCCTTCTGCTTTCCATTGACACCACCACCTCCAAACAACGACTCTCGATAGTTGCAGCTCTTCGGCAACACTCGCACAACTTCTACCACAACGAATCATTCCAATAGCCATACCTCTGGTAAAACGATCGTGTGCCATTTTATTTTGCAAAAGCTGGATTTCAGTTCACGTCTATGTTCAATTTGTAAAAGCAATTGTGACAGTTGTATCGATATCAAAATATGAAATTTGACCATCATAGATCTTTCACCATTCTCTAATGTGTTGAATGGTAATACATAGAAAGCGAGATATTGCATCATACCTGAGAAAAAAATGAAACAAACTTCAATTCAAGCCAATGATAGTTTGTTTCATTAATTATGTCAATGAGCATTACAGCTAGATGCATATACACAATTTTATTGAGTTATTAAATGCGGATTAAAGTCGAGTAACCAACATGTAACAAGTTCTCCATTGGAGACGCATGGGCAGACTTGCAGTACATTGTACACTGCTATGTGAACGTTTCAGGTACGCCCTCGCTCCCTGCACAGCTTCATGATAGCTCCTGGACTATAAATAACATCCCTGATGAAACAGTCAAAATATTGAGTAACTCACCAGATTCGCCAGGTTCGTCCCCGAACACGAAATTGTCCGCATCTCCTGTCAGCCTCGCAAGATCATCTGATGCCATTCCGTAGGCAGTCGGCTGCAAGGAAGAGGTGTCGGTAGGAACAGAGAAAGAGGAACGAGATGAGATAGATGGCAACTGTCCAGAAGGTAGGGAGGAAGTCGAAGAACGTGGTGAAGAATGGTTCTCATCTTGGAATAAAAAGCGAGAAACAAGATGGCGAAAATTTAAGAACGACATCTTCACAAGACTACATCGTCAAACAATGAGTTGATCTGTCGGTTATAAATGCTGAAATGGTGTGCTTCGCTTGACATTTGTCAACTTTGCGTTCAATAACCCGAGACGATCTATAAACAGATAGGGTATTCGAGAATAATCCGGAGGATGTAAGGGGAATGAGCAACTCTGGTTCAGGTTGGACTTTTCCTCGGGTTCCGATCAACATGTGTCTGCTGAAATCTCTCTAGCGCAGAGCTGTGAGAGGATGGGATGGCCCACAGGCAGGTCCATAGGGCTGACATTGTGATTACTAGTGTCTATACATAAGTTAATATTATAACAAGTTTGAGAACTTTGACCGAAGGGATCACTTGCTAAGCGGCCACGTGCGATCACGCACAGTAAAGTGCAAACTCCAGCCCGTATATTGCAAGCTATGGACCCCGACAAGGTCCTACCGGTACGCCCTAGATCCTTAAGGACCTTCAAACATTTGAGGAGGAGTTTTTTTTTAATGGACCAATAGGGACATGGTCCAGTCCCATCCAAGAAACATTTAAGTTGTGTTCAATATGCAGGACTCGTTAATATGCAGGAGTTTCTAATGTGAATTTGTGTTTCACAATGATAAAATCGCTGAACGATTTAAGGGAGTTTTCCTGCAAAAAATAACGAAAAATTAGGATTTTATTATCAGGAATTTATCGGAAAATTGCGACCACCGTCAGAATTACTTATTCAATGAATTCATGCTTGAATAGGGCAAACTAACCGTAGCTGTAAATATTGAAGATGGGCTATCTCGTTTTTATCTCTCATCCCTTCCACATCCAAGGCACGAATCCATACTAGCAATCAAAGGGGAGTCTTACTTAACACATTTTCAACTCTCACCAGGTTAATAGCCTCTAATGAAAGCGGTAGGACCGACAGAGGAGGACAAATTCGAACCTCAGACCTTCTGCTTTTCCGCACCAAAGGGTTGGCAGTTGGATTTCCGCAGCACAGCACAGAATAGAATAGAGCATAACATTATTAATATTATTGCAATTCGCTAACTCAGGCGACATGTCAGTAGTGAGTTGAATGAAGTATTTTATGTACATACGCCGAAATTTCACTTGCACATGCTAATTGTGTAACTCAAACTTAGTCCAGATGTGACCAAGTTGAATAGGGACTATGTCGAATAAAGAGATGTGAACTAGGCCTGTTGATGATTCCTGATATCGGATGAAATGGCAAATATTCAGGAATCATGTGTGTTCCTTTTTTTTAACTGAGGATGCAAAAAATGAATGAATAAAATGATGGTTTAACGTCACTACTATAGTTTTACAAAGTCAGCCATTAATCTGTAGCGTTGTGATCTTTTAGTCCGGATGCCCTTTCTGACGACTTCCAATGACATTTTCAGGGCTCGACCTGTGGACCTAAAGATCGCTAGGCCAAACACTTAACCACTGTGTCACTGAGACCACCTGCAACTCAACCGCAAATGCAACTCAACATTTAATTATTCTGAACGCTATTTGACATATAATGTTGTTCAAATCGATTAATTATGAACGTCTATATAGTCCAAGCTTGACAACTCCTTCACAATGTGGCTCAACAGCATTTAAAAGATAACTGCAAATTATTCTCAGAATGCAGTATATTGAAATGTTTTGTTGCACCCGTCGTCAAAACACAAAGGAAGTTTCTGGCAACTGTTTGGAAATTACTGTAGAACTTTTTCTGTGTCTGAAAAAAGAATGGGATATACCAATAATTAGAAAGCCGACAAAAACTCAAAAATCCGGCCAACAACATTAAACGGCGAAACACCTGAGCAAACTACGACTTCTCGGAATTCAATTAACTTTTCTAAGGACACAGCTCTGAGAACTATTTTGTTGCATTATTTATAGAATATTTCTATAGGATAAAGCAATGATCTAATGTAACGATATGAATAATAGAATTTGCAAAAAGCTATCTGCTGATAATGAAATTCATCAACATTCCTGATGCACCGTGTCAGGCATATATCAGTCATCGGAAATGTGTAAACGGTAAAATAGTATACTATTCAGCAAATATGGACTTTTCTTTTGCGAATTTCAACGTGACGAAACGCTCAGAGGTAGGAAATCGATGATTTCTAAGCTTATAAATCACATGATGGCACTCTCCTGGAATACATCAGCGTGCAGAATGTCAGATTTAACCAGTCTTACTGATATGACTACCGATTTGAGCATTCGGCTAGTTACCGTTATGAACATACTTGTACAGGGTGATTCAGTTCAGCCCGCCGGTAATAAAATAAGTTGTCTTTGATGGTTATTCGATATCTATGTAAGTTTCTGACAACAAGAAAACGTCATCACGATATTGAATTGGCAATGAGATAATGCTGCATTGATTTCAAATTGCTACTTGCATAGATAGCTGTCTCGGGCAAGCTGTTATTAAGTAGCATTTCTTCATAATTCAGTACAAAAGTCATTTCTGTCTATGCGAGATGAATTATCCTGGCTTCAGTTATGAAGAAATCGCTTATATTGTGTCATGTTCTATTGCGTTTGATAATTGCGAAGCAGCACGAAGAGCATTCAATGAAAAATATAGAAAAGAAGCCCCACCTGTGAGAACCATTCGAGATTGGAGAATGCGGTTTAATCAAGCTCTTAGTGTGCTTCCTATGAAGCATTCTGGTGGTCCTGGTAAGAGTCGACTATCTGAAGAAAAACAAAAAGAAATTGTTGAAGCGTTTGGAGACAATCCGTGTAATTCACAGCGGAAAGTTGCGGCGCAGCTCGACACGTCCCAATCATCGGTGCAAAGAGTATTATGCAATAATAAGATTAAACCATTCAAATTTAGTCGAGTGCAAGAACTGAAGGAAATGGATTTCGAGCCTCGGTTGAATTTCTGCCGCACCGTTTTGCAGATGAACAACGAAAATCCTGGCTGGTATCGAAAGATTGCATTTAGTGATGAAGCAGTTTTTCATTTAAATGGACAAGTAAATCTGCATAATTATTTTTATTATGCAATGGAGAACCCACATAAGGCATGCGCAAAGCCCCTCAAATCTCCATCAATTTGTTTTTGGGCAATGATTACTTTTGACTATGGCCTTGTTCATCAAGTCATTGATGGAACAGTAACTAGTGAAAATTATTGTGATCTTCTTCAACAAACTGTTATCCCACTCCTTCGGAGAAAGCGGACATTGATTTACCAACAAGACGGAGCTCCGGCTCATTTCAGTCACGCTGCAAGAGCACTGCTGAACAAAAATCTTCAAGATCACTGGATTGGTAGAGGTGGTCCACGGAATTGGCCATCTCGTAGTCCTGACTTAGCGGTGAACGATTTTTGGTTATGGGGATGCGCCCGGGATCATATCTACAAATCTCCAAGGCCAGAATCCATACATGAGCTGAGAGATCGAATTGAAACAGTGTTGGATTCCATTGACAAGCCTACGATAAGACGCGTGTACACCAATTTCTTCAAGCGCTGTGAAGCATGTGTATCAGTACAGGGGGCTCATTTCGAACACTTGTTGTGACTTCGTGAGCAGAAAATGATTCTAACTTTGTTAATAATACATTTTTGTACGTTTTTGGAATATATGCTAATAAATAGCAATACCTATGTCTAAATGCCATTCATTTTATTACCGGCGGGCTGTACATGTACCCTGCACATGTATGTCTTGGACAAATTATCTTGGATATATTCTCTGTACCAGCATAGCAACGATAGATGCTAACCTTACGATTTCTTGAGAAATAATTCGTGATTGAAGGAATCTAGGCTGAGCCAGATTTATTAACCCTTATTTCGCCGTCTTACTTACTATCATGATATTCAGCATGTTTCCATGAAATTGCTTAACAATTTACATTTTTGCTTCATGGAAAGCCTCTAAATCAGGGATGCAGAGTCATTTAAGAATTGAGTGCAGTCCGAATTCGGGCAGAATAATAATATCATCCCGCTAAGTTACTGTTGCAAATGACAGAATTCTACTTGAAATTCATAACTCTAACTTTACTACTCCACACCGGGGGCTTGAACGGTGCTGTCATTGTCTGACTGTTCTTGAGCATCGTGATAATTCCAACCGGGATGCCCACTTCCTGCCGATTTCCAATGACAATTTCAGGGTACGACCTCTGGACCAAAAGTTCGCAAGGCTAAGCACTTGCCAACCATGCCACAAAGACCACATAGCATGATAGCATACTACTGAAATTCACAGTATTCTGACAGTGATAACAAGCTGGGGTTGATCATGAACCTACAATGAATAGATTACCGTAAGGATGACCTATAGTTCGAGATCCACTACCATCAGTCGAAGGATGATAACTAAGCCTTCTTTCTATTGTGCGAATTAGTTAGAGCGATGCTCCGTCCATATCTCTCTGCATTGATAGAGCTTAAAACAACATTTAATTAACATTTATGACCTTAAATTGTTTGCATGAGTAGCTCTGTTTTTGCGAGTACTTTCGCCCACACACAGAGTTGCGTCTTCAAAATGTATGATAAACAGCATGCAGAGAGAACAGCCGGGGTTGATGACGCCACAAGCGCATGAACGCGATAGTGGTTGCAGTAACAGTCTCTCGTAAATTTCCTCAAAAATAGACTATCTGATTTAATCCTGTACAGCTTAGCAGGGCCCTATCCCTTTATCGAAGATATCATACCAGCCTTATTTAAATCGACAGTTATCGATTTGAGACAGTCGCTGAAATTCTTGTGGAGGTTGCGATGTGTGCTGTCTGTGTTTTATTCATGATAAATTTGTCGCCAAGTAACAGACACTGTTGGCGAATTAATTAGTCTCGTACTAAATGTTGCAGCGATTAATGGACTTACCAGCCACAAGTCTTTTCATACATTACTGGCTGAAATCGACAATAATTCTATCATACTTTGAATCGGTAGATTCAGAGACATGTTTTATGGCGTTCGTAAAGAACAAATTAACTGCAGATGTGATATTCAAGTTATAAAATTGATGTAACACAAATACAATTTACTCTATAATATCTCATGTGCGGACACGCGCTTGCCCACTTTCGATGACACCTCGCGACTGGACTGCTAGGCCAAGGACATTTGCTTGTCAACCACTGCGCCACGGAGACCATCCGTTGTCAACAAGTGAATTTTATACGTTCTATTTACGGGTGCTTCTATTATTTCCTCACTTAGGTCTTAGATCCCATCAAACTTATCACGATCCTAGCTACTTCTCTCGAATATGAATATTCAATTAATCAATAATTAAATCAATTGATTAATTGAATTAAATTTTAATCCGTCAATTTTGTTACGCACTGTGATCGGCAATGATATCATTCTATGAATTTTGTAAAATGATATAAATGATATAAAATGATGTCATTTTATGTCATTCTACTTTTTATAATGAAAGTAAACCATTTTTTGGTAAAGTATACGTAGGCCTACACCGTTAATAGATCTAGTCATACGAATTTTTCGATTTGCACTGCTATCGTGCTACTTTCACTGCTCTTAGCAATGAAATTGAACTTAAATTGCATGCAGCATCGATATATTCCAAATAATGGAAGACCAAAGAAAGTCATACAAAGCCTCTTGTATATCAAAAGCTAGGCAGGACCTGTGGCCTATACATGTACATTAGACATTGCAAGTTTTGATTTAAGCTTCACACAATTGAATTACAAATACGCCTACAATATGCAGTTGGTTGGGTCAACAGTATCTTAAGTGCGAAAAAAGGTTAAAAATATTTAGATTGAAGTCAAGGCTTCAAAAACATCAAGACAATGTTATTAATGAGTTGTTTGACAATTAGTGTAATAGACAGACTGACAGCCAATAGCCTGTTGCTTTTCGCTACATGAATCAACCAGTGCGGAAAGACATGGGTAGACCAAAAGAAAGAGACTTAATTTGCTTCAATGCAAAATGCGGAGAATCTATGATTAGAGAATATAATGGAACAAAAATTTTTGATATCATTTTACATCATTTTTCAAAAATAAAATATCATTTTTCCTCAGAATAAAATGATGGCATTTTATCATTGCCGATCTTTGGTTATGCATGTATTCATACTTGCAATTATACTCAACTAATCGTTATTTTCCTAGATGCTGACCCGGTGTATAGAGCGATCAATTTCTCTATTCCGTCCAATATTCTAGTGCTAACCAATGCCGAGTCTGATGATGTGTCAAAACGGACCCGAGCAGGACCAAAAAGCGGACTGATTCCCCCTCTCCTCGTGTAGTGGGGTCATGTCGGAGAGGAAATTTTGAAGAGCGACTAAGGTGCCGAAACGGAGGCAGCATGGCAAGCGTGCATCCTGATCATACGATTTTATCATTTTTGATAGTCTAGGCTACTTCATGAGCCTAAATAATTAGATCAGAAATATGTGAGGCAAAAAATGACTTCAGTTCTGCCGAATCAGTAGCATTGCTAATGCTCTAAGGAAATTTTATTGTCCTTGGGAGGTTGTCAAGTACGTACTTATCAATAACATGAACAATGAAATCCAACGATGGATGAGACGATTAGGGGTATTTCGTCCCTAATGACCTCCGTAAGATAAAGCATCCTTAAGGCAGCAGTTATAGGGGCGTTTTAGAGAAACGATTTACAACGCTCGCTCGCTATATCACTCATTTTCTATTTTATCGCTCGCGCTCTCTCAGCTCAATGAGCGGATCCAATGGAGCGCTCGCTCATTAAGGAAATTCCCCGCTTGTTCAGAAGCATTCACTTCCGATGTTTTTAATGAGAGCTGATATTATATCGTACATGTACTGCTACATACATATCACAAATGCGAGACATTTGTGATAGGTATTTAGAAGATAAGACAATTTGTGTCATTATCTCAACTCGCTCATTCTTAGTAATTTACCATTCCCGCTCGCTCGCCGAATCGTTCTAGATGAGCGGTGGAAAGGTCGCTTGCTCGTTCTCATCAGACGCTCGCTAGAATGCCCTGATTACATGATTTACGCACATTGAACAAAAAACATGAGCGGGTCTCATAATTACAAACTGACAGTTGCTACATTCAGAAGGGAAACTTGTCGCTTCATGCATCATTGTATCAGTTTTCATTTTCAATTCAGAACGCTGTTGGAGACACATTGAGACGAATGACATAAATTGCACCTCTGTGATGCCACATTTTCACATTCTCTTCATCTGAATTTACCAAAAGAAAGGTAATAATTTGAGTTACTTACTTCACATGCAATGGGATACATTTCAGCTGACTGTAAGTTCACAAATTGCGACACATTTACAGGCATGAGATTTAGTCCGCCCACAAGGTGCGCTATCATCAAATGAATGTGAAGACGAGGCAAGACATCAATCATTTATACTCCGTACCGTGCTTTACTGCCGATAAATTACTTTTACTCACACATGTTGATTTAGCCTCGAATTGTTAAGTCAAATATGTTCACAGGATTACGTCAGTGACAGCGAGTATTGAAGGGAAGATTTCGATGTGAGAGTGCTCGAAGCCATTCATTGGAGATCATCATTATTCCTCGTCATTGAAAGTTTATAAAAACTAACAAACAGGTAAATTGAATTTCGTCTATGAAATAATATCTTCGCATGCTAGATTCATGAATATTACACAACTACAGACATTAGATAACCATCTAGCAATTACAGATGTTCCATGTTGACGATACTTCAAACAAAAACAACCAAATTCCTGCGTTCAAATTTCATCCTCTCACATTTCATCAACAATTCCGTCGGATAATCTGATCTGAGATAGGAAAGCTGACGACAGATTCATTTAAATATTAGATAGACAAATTGATTGCGAGGTAATCGAAATTTCCGACTGGTCATTTACTATTAGAGCATTTGAAATTACCGGACAAGCATGTCAAGATTTAGAAAAAGCTGTTTTTTACAGTATTACAGCTAAAAGGCAAGAACGAAGATAGGGGTTACTCAATAAAGACTGATTTTATTAGATTATTTTAAGTAAACAAAAGCAAAATAACAGATCTTCTAATGTGACTACGTTGTCCTCATCAGAAACCTGCTCGGACGCTTCTTAAAAGTATCAAGATTGCATTGTTCAGGGAAACTGCTGTGGGGAAGCTGATTCCAAAGTTGTGCCGTGCGAACAAAATATCTTTTCGAGCGACTCACAGTCCGTGTGTGTTCTAAGCTGAAATGGTGAAGTTGTAGCATGTGAAGTTGGTAGCTCTGCGTGTGCTTCTGGAGAAGATCTTAGTCTTGGGTACGCATTTATTTACTGCAAAGTTGCTTCTACCGAAATAGTATCTGTAGCAATGACTGAGTGAAGCAACATCCCGTCTGACGGAGAGGGTCAGAGATGGGCCTTTGCTTTAAAATTAACGTTTTTGTATAATGCACAATAATTGAAGCTTCAAAATTAGCAACATATAATAAATCCATTTCTCAAATTGTTTCGAGTGATGATAAATTCAACGCACTTATCGGAGCTGGACGCTTGGATCTGATCGGTCCGATTTCCTTACTCACTGACTTGACTTGTAAAGTGGAATCGAAATACTGAGTGCTATAATAACCTCACCCCCCCTCAGTCTAAGACCGCCCCTTCCCACTTGCAAACAAATTCCCCAAAATTCCTGAATATTAGCAAAAGATGCAATTGCAAACTCATTGAAGTCTCCTAGAAGCCACAAAAGCCTCGAAATCTCAGTTTTGAATCTCAGCAGAGATGTAGAGCAAAAATGTATCTGAGGGAAGAAAAAAAGAGTTTACTTAATATCAACGCTACAAGTGCGGTCTTTTTTCCGGGGAGCCATTGCAATCAGCTTTAACACATCCGCCTGGAAAAAGAAATTGAGGGAAAACGTGTAGCATCCTGGCCTTTCAAAAATATGGACTGTACGGCGATTCTGAGATATCATGAATACATGAGACTTAAGCTGCTCTTCAATGGTGTCCGAAGACTAGCTCTCCCCAGTTCTACGGTGGAATTCTATTGGTGAAATGTTTAACTGTTGTGAAGGTGCTGATGCTGATGATAGCGCAATTACATGGACGTATTGAATAAGCTTGTTGTGCTCACTGTGTTGAAAGAAGTTGCAACATGTTTGCCATATCCTTTAGGATCATGAAGCAAACCGACGACTCTCCTTGCTTTCAAGTACCATATACTTAATAGACGCTTCAAAGTAAAGAGCGCCATAGGATTGCTTTATGTAAGTGGTTTGAGTTTGAATAACGAACCCTCTAAAATGAAAATAACGATGAATTACAAAAACCATTCGACTTAAAACGTCGTCCAAATTATAATGAACCATCCGCCTAGACTATACCAAGATCCAATCCCGCAGATCATGAACTTAACTTTCAGGTTTTAATATTTGCCTAATCATGACTCAAAGGTGATAAATATCAAACAATGTCACTGTTTCTATCAATTACAAAAATCCCCAATAATTTACAATGAAATACGTTCTTCCACTTAATTGAAATTAGAGAGTTCAATTAAGTAGGTGCACAAACAGTACCCACCTCTTCTAAAGTCTGTAATATCGAAAGACATTCATGTTTTGTTCGTTCTTGCCACCGAAGTAAGTGAGAAATATGTTCTTCCTCCCACATTGTTAGCTGAATATTACGCTGTACCCAGTTACTGAGATCGAAAAAATTATGTAAAATGAATGATCAACAATATTATTGACTTTGCAATAGGCAGAGATTCTACACATAAGTTAATATGACTCAATAATCTGTTTGTCACGGACGAGTCTCACATTTGTGAGGAGTGACAAGACATGCAGGTTTGACGTCAGAAAGGACAGTGATATTCAGACAAATGTGCACATGAAATTAAATCATGGAGTGGCGCATGACGAAAATGGTTTGGGGATTAAATTCTTAATCACAGCAATGACTGCTATATTCATCAGAATAATCACCAACAGAACCTGTGTCACAGAATTGCAAAGTTGCTCGTTGACTGATCGAGTTGATGTCTCCCAACCTGTCAACTTCTTGTATTTTTGCCGTTATTATCCCCTTTTTATAATTGCATTACTTTGTGATATTGACATGACATTGATTGATTTTCACTGACAGAAAATTGTACACTTTCATTATTTCTCTTTTTCATGATTGAGATATTATTTACATCGGAATCAAGGGCCTACAGCCACCATAAATATTCTACGGCATATAATACTTCCAATTGTAGAGATGAAACTACCTCAGGTACACTGCATTGTTTAGGTTTTAGAATATTTTTGAGAAATATTCATTTTATAAATTAAGGCATTCAATTTTGAATCTGCAACACCTGCGTCGTCCTCACAACTATGCCCATGAAGATGAGCGTCAGAATTAAGCATGCTTGGAAACAAACTTGAAATGTTTGAAATCACTTCAACTGCCTGTATTAGAAAGTTCCTTATCGTCACTGCCGTTTTTATCTTCAACACCAAGTGTTCAATGAAAAAATAATTTAATATCAAGTAGTGATTTGAAACTGAAAAATGGAAAACGGAGTATTGGGGTAGCGGCTTTGACATTAAAAGCGATCTATTTCCTAGTAATCTAAAAAGTGACCGTTATTGCATGATCTTGTATGATTAGATGACATCTCGATACAATTTACCATCAATAATTTCCTGGAATTCTCAGCACAACATTGAAATAACATTGAAGCGCTTCTTGTCAAATATATTATTAATCATCTTTGAAATAGTTGTAGGTCTACGGATTTGCCAACTGTATTTACATACTGAAAATAATCATGATTTGACAGTTGATAGCATCCTCATAATCAACTATTTTCTTCATCTGCCGATGAAAATGCATTCATGCTGAGATGCAATGTGAGGGCAATATCTGAGAAGTGGCCAGTTTTAAAACAGGGAGACACACAAGATTAGTAACACGTTATAATTATCTACTGACGTAAAGTGGGGTGAATGTCAACGAAGGTTACGCAAACTTCGAAGCCTTCTCGGCCAAATTCAAGTGGATATGTTTCGCTCCGGCCGCATTTTAGAATTATCAGCCTCTATATGCGCATGATAGTAACAAAACTCAACGGAAAAAAGGGTCACAATTAGTTACGAATTTTTTCATAGTCACCACGTTTCAGAAGACACTGCTTGATCGTCCTAGTAACCACCATCTGGCTAGGCACTACGATTCCAAAGTTGTGTTCCGATATCCTAACATTATTAAATCTCAACTTGTCCACAATAATGGTATGAAACCCGCAGGCGGTGTTTATCGTATTAATTATAAAAGTTGTCCTAAATTTTATATAAGTCAGACAGGTCGTACGTTTGAAGTTCGATGTAAAGAACATAAAAAAAATGTTCAAAAAATTTTGATCCAAATAATGCCATAGCTCAACATTGTAGAGCCTCTGATCACGCTATTGATTTTGATAACCAAGACATCCTGTCACGGTGCGACGATTTTCTAGTTAGACGCGTTAATGAATCTTCTTTTATCAGCGTCAGTCAGTTTGATGTCATGAATCTAAATATGGGTTTCCACCACCCGGATTTACTGACAGCAAAACGTGCTGTAAATAGTGTTTGTCGATGATTGTGTGTACAACGATTTTTTCTTTCCATTTTATTTCGCTTGACAAGGGAAGCAGTGTCTTCCGAAACGTCGTGACCATTAAAAAATTCGTAACTGATTGTGGCCTATTTTTCGGTGACCCATCAAAGGAAGTACATTTTCCTCGACTCAACCTCAGTATCAAAACTGTTATTTATTTGTAATTGCTATCATTTTTTGTGTGGTTTTGGGTACTTCTCGTCGTATCATGTGACCCATGCTTTGCTATGCAGTGATCAGAAATATTATTCTTTCATGTGACTGTCACAAATTGAGCATACAGATGACTAGCTATCTTCAATTACGAAGAATTCCTCCCCAACCCCATTCGACGTTAAATCGCCTATCTTCACCCTCAATCTATCTTCGTTTCGCAGGCATCTCGAATCGTAGATTAGTCAAGCAACGAATCGAAAAAAAACTGCAGACATGATAGTCAATGAAACTCACTGCGGGACGTACTCTGCGCTCTAACAACCCGTGCCCACATCGGCCGATCACCTTTGTATTTTCTGGAGTCGATGGCGTTGTTGACGATAGCGTGCGCAATGCGCACATAACTTGTGAACTTCTTCAATGCCAGTGCGTGATTCGCTGAATATTTTACAAGTGTAGCTGTCGACGAGTCGACTTGGAAAGTTGAACTTGGGTTGATTGAAATGAAAGCAATGAGAACTCATAAATCAGACCATCTTCCGGCCGCAAAACCCAAATTTTTTGCATCGAGTCAATCGGCCGCACATCATGCGTCAGCCGGCCGCATGCGGCCGGAAAAACCGAGTTTGCGGAAAATCGGAGATATCGACAATTTCGATGCAGCTTTAGGGATGTTGGTCAAAAATGGAAACAAAAGATTTCAACAAGTCTTGAGCTGATATTTCATACATAAATAGTGTATGTTGGCATATTCTTATAATATAGTTTCATGTTAAGTGTATGTATTACCTAAAAAGTCTAACTAAGTGAAGTTTTGAATACTTCATACTAATCCAGCGGGAAATTCCTGCTTATTGGATAATGAATGAAAATGGACTTGACTTCAGTACTGCCCATACTGGAGGCCTGGACAGTGCTGACAGTACTTTTAGTCCAGATGCCCTTTCTGCCGACTTCCGGTGACACTTTCGGGGTTCGACCACTGGACCAAAAGATCGCTAGGACAAGCACTTAACCACTGTGCCACAGAGACCGCTTAGGCTACGGGCAGTGCGTGGACTGTTTCGTTTGGTCTGAAATGTCATGCTTTCTAAGAATTCTCGACTGCATCCTACACCTATTCACTCAAGCTCTGATGTTGTCTATCTGTAAGTACATCGTTTAGAGCATGAATGAAAGAATGTGCCTTCATCCTCAATAGCTCCCCGCTGAACTTCTACAATTTTTTCGTCATCTCCCAAATTGGACTAGCCTAAATCAACGCAATTAAATGACCGTGAGATGATAGATGACTTGGATCCTCCCTCTTCAGACGACAAGCTCGCCGATTGTGACTCATATACGCTCTTGGCAGTGCGATGAACGACAGAAGATCCGGTTATGTCATTGTTTTAACTCAAGTCTCCTAAATCTCTGCCAATGCTGACATAATAAAGACTCTTTTCATGTCAGAAATGGGTACCGTTTGAATAACATGATAGCACAGTATAGACAGCTATTACGTTCATGTTATGACCTTTAATACATTCCAGTCGTCACTCACATTGATATAAGACAACAATAACTGAATCTGCAGGCACCCTTACCTCATGGTTACGAGAGAAAAATATACGCCGAATAACAAGCCGACAGGTACTACGTTCAATGAACAAGCACAAGAAACTTCAGGCGTTAATTTGGATGCAACATAGATAGAAAATAATAGATCATACAAGAGAGCCGTGAGCAGGAGGTGCTTAGGATTCATGATTTGAAAATAAGGTTGATACCTCCAGATAAAGTAATAAGGCCAAAATTTCTCGAAATTACAGTTGTATTGTCGATGTTTCGGACGTTCGTCCTTTGTCAAGGCACAAGAGCAATTCACAAAAGTATGGACATACGCACACGAACAAAAAATACAAATTTTTATAATACAGTCGACACAAAACGATTAGATATCAGTCATTTCGATTTTTTAAGCTTAGGTTCCAAAGATCTGATTTGACGAGATTCGGACAATGCAGCATCAACAGGATCTCTACATTTGTCAATAATTTGTACATCAAAATAATCGATAGAACCGGTGTGACCTTGATGTTTCTGCAACAAGTGGTCAGAAAGGGCACTGACATTGTTGCCAGCGTTAATGCTGTTACAATGCTCAGCATAACGCCAATAAAAGGGCGGCTACTTTTGCCGATGTAAAATTCTGTGCAAATTTTGCAGGTAAATTTATAGAAGATAAAATGGTCATTGCAACTACAGCCATCATTCAGCACGTTACAGAGATGACAGTTTTCATGGTTATCAATTTTAGTTTTACAGGGTGGCGGCCAAATTTCAAGATTCAAATTCCCGGGCGATTCCCGGGCTGTTTCATCGAATTTTCAAGCTATTTTATATATTGACCAGATATGTTATTCCAATTACACCGATCAAGAATTATCCGGACACTGCTTTAAACTATTTTCATCATAATTGAGACATTTCCTGTTTGAATTTTGCCACCAAATTTATGTGTAGATAATGAACGATATTTGACTCTAACGCACTCATTTTTCAAAATTTGTGAATTCTGTGAGCGGTGGTTCTTAAGCTTATAAACATATGCCTTTCCTCAATGACCTGCAGTCAGTGGGATCTGATGATGATTTCATATCGATAGAAAAGTTGATTTCATGAACTTTCCAACGATCAAATAATACTCAATTATCATCATCTGATTCATCAAATTCTAGAAGATTGTACTTCGCCGATTTATCAGACCGAAATTTTCAAGCATGTTAAGTTGAAGCAACAACCATGATATCAAAATACACATGTTAATGCAATAGCACGATGACACCAAGTTATCAACAAGAGAAGCCAGAAAAACTGCCACACTAGACGAGGACCGTGAAGGTCAGAAGAATTCCTTTTTATCACCTTTTTTTATTATTATGCTTGTATAGAAACAAAGGACGCATGGAAACCGTCAGCTATAAAGTTTGTGTCTGAAGTTTCCAGCAATGTCAGGTATAATACGGCAGAATCAAGGTCTCGATATTTCTTGATTCAAGGGATAGCAATGACAGTCTAACACAGTAATGCTACCTTTGCATTGAAGACAAATAACATCGTTTAAACCATGGCAGAAGTTTCTTAATCTGGCTTGATTTGACTCAATGTGACTTTGCATTCTTCGTCATCAAATTATTCAACTTGCTTCTTCTTCACATTGTATAATTAATCCCGTATAATTAATAAGTGTGTATTGAAATAATATTCAAAACTGTGCCGAAACAAATTTTGAAAATGTTTGCTAATTAATCGAGAATGCAGTTTTTGAATATCACGTCTGAAAAGACAATTAACTACTTCAGCCTTGCATGTTTGAAAGTTGAAGTCTGAAAAATTGACTAAAAGCAAAAATTATATGGAACAAGTTACAAAATTACATTAATCAGTTGATGAAAATAAAATATAATGCATATTTTGTGATCATTAGAAAGTACGAGTGCGAATAATGAACCCCTCCATCGTTGGAAAACAACTCTGATCTCACAAGCAGTTCTCGGGCTACAAGCCACTGAATAAAGGCCTGATCATCTGTGCTCGCTTAAAAAAAGTTGACCGGCTAAATGCGTGATTAAATGTGTATTGCACATGCCTAATTAAGTTCATTCTTCAATAGCTCTGAATATTTTCAAAATCAATAGGCTCAATAATGAAAGTGTCATACATTTTTTAATAGGCCATCAGTCAATCCCGCGCTCTTGAAATATTTTCTTTGGCCGTCGATTAGTGATGCGGTGCACTTTGTGCGACATACATACGTGTATGTCGCGGCTAAACGGCAGAGCATGTCTGAGATAGCTGAGCCTATTTTCTAATCTAGGCACATGGAAGGCTAGCAAAATTTGCCAGATACGTTAGTTAAAATGTTATTTATTGACATATTTTTCGCGTTTCTGGTATAGTCGGGACCGGAACAGAGAGCAAAATCTTATCCGCTCGCGGAAGGTCCAGATGGCTTCATATACTAGCGACCCAGATATTTGGAAGCGGTGGTCTATAAATAAGTCCCTTTGGCTTAGGTGGCCTTCCTGTCATGATTTACTGTGAGGTTTTCGAACTCTATCACCCTCTCACCTAGCTTAGCCATTGACTTTCATTCGAAACATCAACGAAAACTCTGATGCCCTTTCCTCTCAGTGGCAGCGTTGGTAGAAATTTGTTGCATGATTTTGGACTGATATCATCCTCAACTTGTTGTGGATGAAGGTGTATAAGTAACTTTCAGTGTTAAATTGATATATTCTTACTTAGATTATTTATTGCTCAAAAAGTTTGTTTTTCAAAAAGTTTTAAAAGCAAAAATCTTTCAACTGATGAAAGTTATTGCGCAGGACAAGTGATTTAGACATTACTTTTTTAGTATGTATTTAGAGGCTGCATAATTGGCCATATTACGAGTCTGTTACGAAATTGCATGCAAGCACATTATAAAACACAAAAATCAAAACGATTTTTTGCGACCCCTGTCTATTGATTGCGACTTTATACTTGTATGTACGAATTATAGTCAACCCAATTGCCTACACGACTTCAATGTAGTGTGAACAGCCACAGATTGCTTTTAAAGAATGCAACCATTATATATTTATTTGGAAAACTTTCAGCGATCTCACTATCAGCGACGCGTCAACGACATAACCATCGCCTCACAGATATCATTGACAATCATGTGAAAAAGAAACAAATTTGTGAAGTCTTGAATATTCCATCCAGATGTTGCGCATATTTACTTGATTACATCAATCAGGATTCGAAGACATTTAACAGAAATTAATAGTAGTCATATTACTAGTTGGTTGAAATTAAGAAATTATGTTCATTGAGCTTAGAGATAAAAATCACGAAATGACATTCCCGGGCTATTTAAGGGCTAATTGCCTATTTCGCTAAAATTTAAGGATGATTTCCGGGCCCCAACAAAATTCCCGGGCTGCCCGAGATTCCCGGTCTCGGCTGCCACCCTGGTTTTATTATTTAGGGCACTGGAGAGAGACTTATTTGGTTTACTGCTTAGGTTACCTTTTGTATCATATTTGTGCATGAGCTTGTGAATTTGTTTGTTAGTCCTATCACTTACAAAATGTGATGTTAAAATAGTTTTGTACTTAGTGCATTGCTTCTCTTATTTTTGTTATTTTTGTCTACGAGAAAATCCTCATCACTGAAGCCGTTATTACGACAATTATTTTTGAAAGTCTCAGTAGCAATTTTACTTTTCTTCCGGATCGCTACATCTTTTTGGTGCATAATTAATGCTGCTTGTGATATAATTTCGCTTTACATGATTAGGCAAGTGACTACTTTTATTTAAGCAAATTTCCAAGTGTTGCTCCTTGATATACCAGTCATACGAAACTGCTTTGTGTTTTACCTCAATATATCTGTGATCTCTATATTAATTATGTATAATAGATCACTCGATTTTCACGAGAAGACCAGAACATTTCTGTTTGAATATTTTATGATGACAGTAAGTTAGTGTTTAGCAGCACAGATGGGTATCTTGGATTCGATATATCTCATTATTGATAAGGCTTTATGAAGCTCTTGCTTAAATACGCCATATGCTGTACATTCCATCGATGTGGCTAACGCCATCAGAGTCGGATACGAACCAGACTTCAATACACATTTAAGCCCAGCTGAGCATGAATTTCATGGTCCAAAAAATAACTGCATCTCCTATGAAGGCCGTTTGGTGAAACACAGATACTGCGCACTTATTCATATTCTATCAAAAGTATTACTTTTCAGTATTGTATATTTACATTACAATCACTCACATCGTATTCCTCTCACTTTAAAGTATTCCTTCCTGTTTCTTATTAACTCTGGCAATGTTCGTATTGACCGCGTTTGTTTATCAAATGCAACTCATAATAGACACTAACTGGTTTTGCGGTTGTGTAGTAAATCGATTATCTACAATAGCCACTATTGTCATTGAATTTCAATCATTTGACTAATTGATTGATTTGAATACTTGTCAAATCCCAGTAGATCAGTAGGCAGGACAGCTCAAATAGTTAAGGGACGCACTTCGATGTGGAGGTGGAGGAAGCCAATAGGTCGAGCCTGTCCACTTGGTCATGTATCACCGTTTTAACTTCAAGTCAGTAACCAATCTTGAGTTGTCAGTGTAGAAAGTCTGTTCTCACCATCAACTCGTTGGTGTGACTTCATGCTTTGGGGGGGGGGGCAGCAGTAAATTAAAAATCAAATATATCAGCTGACGATATTTTGTACTTTAGTAGATGTACTTGTCCCTTAAATGCTAAAAAGTTCTATTTGAAGCTTTATTATCACTTCTCTCTTAACTGGGAGCTTCGACGGTGCTGATATAGACTCTCTGAAGCGTTGTGATACCGACTTGTAAAGCCCGGATGCCGTTCCTACCAATTTAAACGACATTTTCAGGACTCGACCTCTAGACCAAAAGACTGCTAGGCCGAGCTTTTATGCACTGTACCATCAGACCAGTCACTATGACTTGTATTCAACGGAGTTCAAAAATTTGATATCATTCTTAAGTACAGAAAAGTACATGACCCTTGATGCTAGCCAGGTTCGTATATTAGTTCGGGTTCATCACAATCGCATCTTCAGATTGTGGTAATATCAAATTCACATTACAATAATTAAAAGATTCAGTCGCGTGCCAATGCTGCATTGATGTAAGCCGTTATTGAAGTTGCTTTAGCAGCGTTGATTTAGACTCTCTGAACTTCCCTTGATCTTGAAAACTCTTTAGCGCTGTAACGATGCGTCAAGTTTCAAATTCAACTCCCACGCTTTAAATATCAACGAAACCGATTTCGTGTACTTCAACGTTGAGGTATGAGAAATCAGGTGAGAGATATTGAAATTTCATATTTTGTTTTGGCATTTTGATATAAATACCGAATATTGATGGTGGATAGCTGATATCTCTTAACAGATACATGATACATGAGAGATATCTCTGTTATAAACAGGGCCCAATTTGAGAAGTTGACGTATGTATCCATGGCACAGTGGCTAAAGGACTATATTTGCTATCCTTAAGTCCTGTGGTCGAATGTTCCAGAAATTTTCGCTGCACAGTTAAGTGCTTGGTCTAAAAGTCGAGCAACCATTGCTCCATGGAAGTTGGTAGGAAGGGCATTAGGGCTCAAAGAATGCAGCTCTCCAGCAATGTCTGATTACGTCAGCAAGTCCACAGTGTGAGAGAGTAGTGATCCCAAAACGAATTAGCCCAAATCACATTGACTACTCAAGAGTTAGCAGGATGTTGCAATTTATTTTAAGCAGCATTTGTTAATATTGAATAATTAAAGGTCTTAAGCAAAACCGCTAAAAGAAATAGTTGCATATTAATGTTATGTTATATTATATTATATTATGTATTATATTACAAACTTTCACCGTTAGTACGACATTATCGAGCAAATACAACGATAAAAAGAAGACATCAAAATGCAGAAATCAGTTATTGATATTCTGTGCATTCATCCCTGTTCATCATTCTGTGCATTATAGGACATAGTCTTTTGATTAGCACAGATTCTCGAAGGCGTAAGTTGATGGCATTGATATCTCTGTCAATCACTGCTATATAAACATCGATTTTACACAATTGGAGGTGTTTATAAACAGAGTAATGATGCTCATGGATTTCCGTATGCAGAAATTATTATCTATCAACAAAAAATTGGACTTCCTATGGGCGCTAATGTATCAGGGATCCTCGAGATATTGCTCATGGATTATCTTAAGAAGCAAGTTATTCATCATCATTCAATTGGATTATATGCTAGATATGTTGATGACATTTTTATGCTTCCATCGAATATGTAGTCAAATATATAGCCAATAATGTCAAAAGTTGAAAAAAAGTTTCTGTATCATTGTTTCGTCTATACTTTGATTGCAGGTGTATGACAAAGTCAAGTAACTAGAAAATCTATTGAATCAGTGGCTATTCATTTTGAAAGAACTGTGTAATCGAAATACTTCCGTTATTGTGAAGCATGTTGATGATAAACATTCATTTCAAGTAAAATTTGACGTCCACGGCAACAGCACGGAATTTCTGTCAGCTGCACTTTTTACATGAATTTCGACGATCTGTTCAATATTGAATTGCTCTGCTGCGAATGCACAGTACATGTATATTTTGATTACCTGAAAATTGTGTAGCATCACTGTGACATTGTGCATGCAAATATCGCTCACATTAAATCTATTATTTGTACTGACTACCTAAACAAAACCGAACAAATTACAAGACTTGGCTACACATGTTGCCATGTGTCTATTCAAAAGATGTCAGTTAGAAAGCACGTTATTTTATCGAGTTGCATTTCCTCTCAGATTGTTGTGAGATACGCAGGGTTGCCGTGGGGATGGGATTTCTATCCCCATCCCCATATCCCCACAGGAGTTGTCATCCTATCCCCATGTATATATGTACAAAACATATAGACCTACTCTATACGATTGCGATACGTGTTGAAAATGAAATGCATGTAGGCATATTAGTTACAGGATTACTTGGGTATGTATTCATACTTGCTAGTGAAAAAAGGAAGGAAGCCTTGATGCATGCTTACATGGGCCTATGAAAAGTTATCGAAAGGTCTTCCATGTCTTCGCTGTGATTGCATATAGGTGATTCTATAGTGATTATTAGGCCAATTAAGCTATGTTCAGTCCCAACCTTGATCGCATACACAAGAGTCCTAAACGACAAGCCTTGACTTTCCAATGGAGAATAAACTATACATCAAATAGTCTTGGTATTCCTGAGAAGTAACTATTTTATTATGAATTGTAGAAGGCTGGTTCACGAGTTTTCAAATGTCACATGAGTGGCTGGTTCAATCAATGCACAATTGAATATGAGCAGTCGACACTATTTCTGGACGTTGACGACAGAGTGTACATCTACTCAAATTATTGAAATAATTTTGCGATCTGCTTAGAATTCCCAAAGTGGGGATCCCCATTTCATCCCCATCCCCACGGCAGCCCTGGAGATACGACATACGTGGATACTTCATAGCATCAGTAATAGCATTCAGTACTATTACTGATGTATTTGTATTTTCTTTACTTTTCAAATGTACGTTTTCTAATGACCGGCCCTGTAGCAATCAAATGCAGCTGAATGAAATCATTTAAAGAAAATTAGCATCAAGAATTACGTAGACTTAGCGCAGGAGTTTTAGATACAATATGCACTTGACCTATGCAAAGAACAATGCAAGTTAATGATTAAATAACCTAATAAATTAGACTGAAAAATTAAGCACGCAGTATCATGATTCCAAAGGTCAAGCAATAATGATATGGCTTAAGAATAAGGAGGCAGTACGTTCAAATTTAATAACAAACAAAATGGCTCTTGTGAGAATGGATCTGGAGCTTCACCTCAAAAGCACCATGTCGCAAAAACAGACATCTTTCTGTTTGGTCTACCCGAAATAATCAAACCACTAATTCATGTTAGGTGCAAGTAATCAACACAAAATATGACATGTTTTCAATGAGACTAATGAATTGGTGACCACAATGCTATATGCTGACCCCGAGGTGAGGGTTTGATCCTGCCAATTGACACAGTCGCCGTGTAAGCTGCTCGCGGCTCGTGGCTCGGTTGGTAGAGCACCGGTCTAGTTAACCTGGAGTCGTAGGTTCTAATCCTGCCAGCCGCACATGTCTTGCATGGCAGTTTGATCTAAGGTTTATTTCATTTTGTTCTAAGGCCTATGGGATTGATTGTGCATAATTTCAGGAATCTGATGTCCTCTGTGATTTTGATTCACTTAAAAACATTCAGCAAAAACCAATTCCTTTGTTGAATAGGAGCTTGAATTTGACCGTTCGTTGCCATTGGTCGGGATTCGTTCATTTAAAGAATTAAAAAGCAAGACGGTAAGTAAAAAGGCCTGTTATCAATGTTTAAAGAATAAAGAAATGAAGAGTGCTAAGAGGAATTCTGAATATCAAGATGAATGTTGGTCAATGCAGTAAATGCAGAATAAACTTACCGACTCTGGAACTCCGCCGTTCAGAGCTGCACGCCTACATACATTGGCATGAGCTACAAAATTAAATGGTATGAGTGATACAAGCAGGAGGGCTTCATATATATATATATTTGACTTACCATCAGCTTCAGAATCTTCTACCGCTCGGTGAATGCGTACATCTTGTTCTGTAAAATGAAATAATACGTGATAGTGTGGGGCCTAGATGAGGCAGAAGAATATTAACTCACCAATGGCAAATACGGATTTCTCTTTATTCATCGTCATCACCAAATGGCGCAGTGAGGGATGTGAGATACTAGCCACCGATTCTCCACTGGTGACCCTCAGCTGAGCCTCAGTGGAAGCCGTCACCCACTTTCTGATGCTTTGCGGACTGCAAAATAAGATAAGTTTTATGAGAAAAGCGCAAATATAGAGTCAGTTGTGAAATAAGCAGATAGATAAATCCTGAAAGAAGACATTTCGATACTTCTATTCTTTCCCCACATTTTCCATTCATCAAATGCGCCAAACTTGATCAGATTGGGTTATAAAAGTTTTGATCTGTCGCAGAGTGATGGCACAACACCACCGAGAAGTCTTACTTGAGCCCTGTCATGAAGGATTGGATCCCATGGATGTTAGCTAGAAAATAAGATGCGAAGACAGTTCCAGATACAGTTGTGAGATTCGAAGGATTGACGTCTACAATGAACAACAAAGCAAGTGCTGCAAATTTTCTAAAACCAGAGGAGTTTTGCACACTCATCGCCTTTACGAAGGTGGTCATGAAATGAGACCGGACTTAGGAGAGAGATGAATGAAACAAAGGGTCAGAAGCTTAATTGCTTATGTTAGAGGATGACCCCATCACCGATTGCTGTTTCGGTCAGAAGAGAAAACACCAAATTCTCTAAGCGCTTTCAGTGCGCACAGCGCATCATCAGGAGCGAGAGAAGATCGTTGGCGATACAACACTCGCGGGTGTCAACAACAAAAGCAGCTGAAATTTGGGACTTAGTTAAGTGGATCTCATCCAAACTGCACTTTATTTATTGGTGCTTAAGAGAGAAGACATCGCATGAATTCTGCCGAAACCCAATGTGACAAAGTTTGAAGAAATTTAGTGAATTCAGAAAAATTGGAAAATGTGGTGGAAAGAAAAGAAGCACCGACATTTCGTTCATGAAATTCTGATCCGAATTTGTGCAAATAACTGTTTGGCTGAAAATTCTTTTGATGTCACGGAGCATCGCCGGTTTGGATAGATTAACCTGAAACTTCTTATTTCAAGACACTTGGAGACATTCAATGATATTGAATATGTCATGTGATGCCATGTGAGCGTGCTTGACCTCAGGTCGTAGGCATGCGAAAGAAAGCGACAAATGCCAAGCGCGACAGTGTTCCTCCATACCCGAACAAAAGTGACAAAATTCTCACAAAAGCACATTTTGAGTGATTAGGAAATTTAGTCAACATCAAGAAATTGTTGATAGCTTTGGAAAAAGCTTTTCGGAAGATAAAACGAGTTATTTCGCAAGAGCGGTTTCACATTTTACAGAAACTGAAAGCGAAGATGACGGCTGCATTTCGTTGATCAATTACACAGCAAGACCTTTTTAAGTGGTTTCTGGTGTTCAAGGTGTAATAGACACTTTGGATATATTCTGTTTACGCATGTTTATATTTACCTATTCATTTCTGTTGATGAGGAATTTATCTCTCCAGTTAATTATTTTCATAACATGTTTGAATTATACTTAAATAATAAGTTTTAGTTTCCCGACATTTTAAAAGGAAATATTCACACTTAATGAAAAAATGAAATGACGGATAATTGTCAAGCATAAAACCGCATAAATACAGTGGTATCATATACTGTGAGGTTGAAGTTCCATAAATTCGTTCATATAGCCAAAAATGGCCGGAATTCACACAAACTTTATAAACACAAATATTCCAGGTCCTTCTCGATGACCACCAACTTCTTACATATTATAAGATTAACTTCTAACATTGTGCGCTTCCGAAAAATATTTCGCTTATGAACAAAATTTCTGACAGTACACAAAAAACTCACCAGCGCAAAAGAAGAGCAAACTCAGTGAATCCCGCTCGGTCAGCAAGATCGGCAGGAAAATCTCCACTTTCGTTTTTAACACTCCAAGCTGTCTCGTTGCCAATTAAGCGTAGCAAGACAGAAGATGTAGAGATCAGACCGTACGTGGCGAGGAAATGAAGGACTGTAGAATGTCCTTCAAACTGAGAGGATTCTTCTAGAAGGCAAGTATCATCGTGCAACTTAGTCGAACGCGCTCATCAAATCAATCACTTACTTTTCAAATTATCCAACAATGATCCGTTCTCTGATGACCCAATTCTTTGCAACGATGCCGATAGACGTCCGTCACTTGCAGGGCGCAGAGAATCTATGGCAGCTAGCAGACGATCACGTGACCAACTTTTAGGAAGACACTCATCATCTACACATTCAATCAGAGCTTGCCACGTAAGAGGGAAGTTGAACTCACAACAGACAGAAAGCGATAAAAGAGTTGATGCAACGATATCAAATGGATCAGTAGCAGTAAAAATGAAATCTTGTTGGAGAATCAAGCGGCAGCTAAGCGGTTCGTGAAGATAAAGAAGCAGTTGGACACTTTCCGTACACGATTTGTGCTCTGTTGAAGGGAAAATAGGAATATGAAATGCAATCATCATCTATTCTTTCCATACGGCGACGAACAATAATACAAATTAATTAAATTAATTAGCAAAATTAATTAGTAGATCAATGTCATCGACATTAAAAGTTTTTATCAAATTATAATTTGACCATAAATTATTAAATAGAATATCGCTGTCAATATAATCAAATTTAAAATACATTTTCTCTACTTTTTGATTGAGAATCAAATGAGCCTGTGATCTAATTTCATTGGCTTGCCCGGCAGATTGATCCTGTGGACATCTGAGGCGCTGACTGTGCGATAATTAAATTGCTTGCAAAAATTGCATTTAAGTTTTCCAACAGTGAAATTAGAGAAATTTTGCGCTGAACTTAATTATATTGACAGCGATATTTTATCTAATAATTCCTGATAATCGAACAATTTGCTGCCAAATTTCACAGTCTTCAAACTAAGTGTTTAAGGGTAAAGTAAGAAAATTGCTGATGTCATGCTAATATTAAATTGGATGTCACGCATCAATTGAGGCATTAAATACACTCACGAAGTGCAAGAATAGAAAGCGTGTGTAAATTTAGACTACTTAATTATCCGGAAAATCATGTACGGTATATTATCAATTAATTGTTCACGCGACTGGATCGACGATTAATGTACTAACATGTGCGCTGATACAATAGGCTGATCACCTTAACTTCAATGTGGCACCGGTATGTATGGTATGATGATCTGGACTCAATGATATCAAAATCTATTTTGAGAAAATTGGTAAAATCACTGCAAATGTTTAATGCATTTATTTTTGTATTGCGTTACTTTGTTTTCAGTAGACAGTGAATTTTATTCCATAGACATCATCGATGCGATGGAAATGATTTATCTCGAGAATTTGTGCAGTCTATTTCCGCATGAATAGGATCACTCACTATTCACATTGCCGACCTATCTGGAAATAACATGCTTTGCATTTTCAGGCAAGCACCTCCTGAAAAAGGATGGACCTTTGTTTTTAGCGAATAAGAATTCGCATTAAAATGGTCCAATTATGTGAAATTGTATTTTTAAGTATTCAAGTCGAAATGTTTATGCATAAATCCTATTCTTGATTTCATTATCTATTCTTGATAATTTTGCAACATCTATTGTGTGGCTAAATAACTTGAATTAATTATTATTCACTAATTTTCAACCAGCTACATCATTGAGCATATGTTGGAAGAGATGACTAGTTGTGTTAGTTTTGCATAATTTATAATGTGGAGATAATCTCTGATATTCATAGAGTTTCGTGTCAAAAATATCACCATAATTTCAGTGACAAACTCATTGCTTTCCTTTTATATTACATAGAGTACCAGAGTAGAAAGAAAAAGCACGAAGACCAAAGGTCTGACTCAACGGTCACTAATGAACAATAGATGTTGGAGCATACAAATTCTTACTAAGTTGCTCTGCACATGTTGCAAATGTGTTATCGATCGCCAATCAATTAAGTATAAAACCATGTAGCATCTTGCGATGAGTGTACATCCATAGTCCTACAGCATGTGTGTCCATCTCCATGATGTCAAGTACGAAATAGTCCATGAATTAGCACCATCAATAATTGATTTTGTGAGTCGCTAAGTGACTATTCATAATCATATACAAATAATTCAATAATCATGATATTTCAGTCACGATGATATGGACAATGTCATTAACTATGTAATATATAGCTACTGTCAATTCGCTGTAGCCACAAACGATGCCATCTTGAAATTTCTGTGACGAATGAAATAATTCTCGTTGGAATAAAAATATTTTGAGAAAACGGAGTCTCATGATGGTGATGAAACATGTTGATATTAATTTTAGATTTGATGTTCTCATGATAATTGACTAGCTAAACCTTACATTGGTGTGGTTAACATCTTCGGATGAAATTGATGTACATAGGATCGATATGTGTATATAAAGATCAAGGAATTCTTCAGCAGTTTTTTAATTCGCATACAATTTGATTGCTGTTTAGTGGTATATGCTTCTTACTGTGAAATTTTTCTTATTCTTCAAATTCTCACACAAATTGATAAAAAGTCATTCTAAGATAACTATGTTCTTTGCTGGGATTTTAGCACTTAATTCAATTCAGGTGATTTATTATTATTGCTGCTGCTTCATACCACTTCTGTGGCTTAATCGAATAGGTAAATTTAGGTATGCGTAAACTATGAATGATTACTTTGAGATTTTCACTTAAGGCATCTGAGTAAATAGAAGGATAAAAAGGTTCCAAAATAAAACATACGGCTTTAAGTTTCGTATTTTATTTTGATTTATAGGCGTAATCGGCTGACTTGTTGAGAGCTTTGGAGGATGGTCATTTGAGCAGATAACGTGCTCAAATTTACGTTTGCATATTTCTTTTTGTTCGATTGTTGAGCGCCGTTAAACTCCACTGCTTTTATTTTGAATAATTCGATATTTGCACTATGTTGGAAGAACTTATTTGTAAATAACAAATAACAGCCTCATTGCTTCCTTTTGATCGAGCTTTGCTTTGTAACTCTCATTTTCAAGTTGATTATGAAAATCGAGTGTTGAAATGGAGTTGTTAGTTGATGGATGTTCAATTGTGAATTTCAAGTTTGTGTACATTAAATTCGTGGCATTCGTGATATCAGTTGATTTTCCTTTGAAGGCAGTTAAAATACAGATGTCGTCGGCATAACGAGAATAGAGAACTATTGGACGCCAATGTACAACTTGCTCTTTGTATGTCTTTTCATAAGGAATTGCGAGAATTCCAGACATGTTTGCTCCCACAAGTAAATCTAAACGGCCAAAAAAATTCCATTAAATAAGTTGCATGCCCTGGTTGGTGGTGATGATAATTAAAACTTTATTTCTTAATCGCCACACACAATATTCTCAACAGCTTCGGTAGAGTGTATCGAGGTATACTTGGAAACTATATCGAAACTGAACAAATATTTGTATGCCGAAAAAAATTGAACAAAATTATTTAACTTGAATCATGCTGCTTAAACCAAGAGTCAAAAATAGCTTTTCATGTCAATCTCATCGAAGTAGACCGTATGCTATTACATTATATGAATCGCAAAACTCCATACTAATGAAATGAAAGACTTCAAAAGTTGATTAAATATATTACAAATAACTTTGACCTAGACTCCGTCTTCCTGCATGATGGATGGCTAGACGATAGTGAATGATACAGGAAAGTTATTTGAACCGTACGAATGAAAATTGATTCTTCTTAAATGCATTTAGATCAATAATTCGACTGACTTCTATCGATATAATTCATTTCAGGTACAATTTTGCAATTTTTCAGGAAGTTAAATCATTA
Organism: Prostheceraeus crozeri; assembly: GCA_907163375.1. Taxonomy (NCBI): domain Eukaryota; kingdom Metazoa; phylum Platyhelminthes; order Polycladida; family Euryleptidae; genus Prostheceraeus; species Prostheceraeus crozeri. Next base: position 2,029 of record CAJQUW010007360.1, on the reverse strand, counting down.
ACTGGAGCAAGTAGGAAAGTATATCGTTTCAAATAATGTCTAATGTTCTCAAATAGCATTGAACCGTGACTCAAACATGAGGAAGACGCAGAGTGTCGAGGCTCCATAAGTTTGAATTAACTTTTGAAGTTTACTTTGAGACTTTTTAACTTTATTTCGAGAGACTTTAATTTAACATTTTTTAAAATTTAACTTTTTATTCCTACTTCTCATGTGCATCGCTTGACGCGAAAGCTGGTCAATTACAGCACTTCATTTCACAATTATTATCAATTCAGCCTTCAGTGATAGTTTCTTACCTGGGATGACTGAAACTAAACAGCTATCATCAACAAGGTGACAGGTTGCGATATGTCGCCGTTGTTGACCTTCGAATACTAAAGAGAAGCGGAGTGCTGGTGAATGACGATGTTTCAGAGATTGTTGTACCGAATCAGGCAACCGAATGACCAGATAGCCTCCTCCCTGCAAAGGTATAAGACACAGTCAATGGACAGCAAGTGACAGCAACAGATAGAAGTTAAACACTGCACAGAAAAAGAGTTATTGAAGAGCTACTCACACGTACTGCAGAAATTCACGCCCTCGTCAGATCCAAATTAAAGGAATTTTGATACGATCACTTGCGCTATGTATTTGCAATATTCCTTATTGATGATTGCGTTTAATTTCAAACACAGTCCATCAACCGGAATATGCTGCACACGTGTTTTTTGTGGAGCTTCAGTTTTGGAAAACTGCTATTTTGCACACATTGAGTAGCAATATATTGCACTATATTTTCTTGCACACCTTGCTTCTTTTAGCTTGCATCAATTTTCATCTGCGCCTTGAGAATAATCAATTTACGATGAGCAAACCTGGGAAATGCTCCTTCTCATTTCTTTCAAAAATGAAATAAACATAAATTATATTCTGTCGTACATGCGCAATACCGAGGTCCGAGTAAATAAGTATCACTTAAGAAAATGAATGAAGCGAGAGTTGATAAGGAAAGACATTAATAAATCTTTCTATCGAGAGGCAGTCAGCAAAAGAGAAGAAATGCAGACATAAAATGACCACTTGAAATATTCTATACCACTGGAAAAGTTTTAAACCAGTTCATTTAACATATTTGGACGACCAACTTTGAAACTAACTCGATGGAGGCAATCTTGAATATTTTTGTTGCCCGCTTCTCATGGCTGCAACGAGGTGTAACTTCATTTAGTCAGCATTAATCGCCTAATCTGACAGTTGTGTTATGTCTTAACAGGCTAAAGCATCAACTCTAAAACACTTTGCGTTCCATTGTGTAGTGTAGTTATTAAATACATTTGTAATAATTTATCATGTCTGCATGGCTGATGCCCGTGATGTGAAACGTTGCTGTAATGACATTCCAAGTTTTGACTTGAGTGGTTAACGTGACTTTCATAGTGTTTCCAAAAATGTTTTACAAAGTAGCTTGAATAATCAGCCAAGTTATTGTAACTCAAAATACATTTCGATTTTGTCAACACAATGGACATGTAGTATGTGAATCATCGAGAAACCAACTTATTACATATAAAGTTTCTTCTATAAAGTGTTTTCTGCATTGACCAAAATTGTGAAATCAATTACAAGTTCAACATTTCGAAGCACGACTTTAAACTCCGAAAAACAAACTCAGAAAAGGCTACAATGATGGCATTACACCAAGCTTTCCGATCTGATAGGATTCCCTACTGAATTAATGTCTATATAACAGCCTCCATTTTACTATAAAATTAATCTTCATCGTTTTATTGCCTATTTCCCTTTAGTACATTGATTGACTGCGATTGCTAACAACTAATTTCGATTTCATAAGGATAATAATAATAACTATTTAAGCTCGAAACATTTTATGGTCGAACAGCAAAAATAACAAATCAATGAAAGGGAGGATAAGACATCAATGACTTCTATGAATCATTTATAAGATCATTGAAATAAATATTTAAAAAAGCTTTATTGAAGGCCTTCGTCCAGCAAATCGCTATAGATCAGTGGTGGGCAACCA